>OY986045.1:0-600000 GCA_963920215.1 Nineta flava
CGGTGGTATTTGTTTTGGCCAAATAGGCACTCATCTTAAATCCGCCATATTCAATGGTAGTAGTTGTTTGGCAATGAATGATAAGGTAATAAATCAAATTAAAAACATAAAAACACACATTGAATCTGTTTTATTGATTAGATATAGATTTGAGTGATTTAATTATTTACAATATTTTTAATAAAATCCATGAATCAAAGATATTAAAATCAATCAGTTTGTTTCGTCTTCGTTTTCGTGTATATATTACAAAATTAGCATCGCATCGCTTCGCATCGAATCGATTACCAAGATTACAAAATGATTTTTGATTTGTTCATACTCTTTTGATTATATTTTAAATCTAACCCAAAAAGAACATTAAATTGAATTAAATTAAATTAATTTTATACAACAATCAAGTATCCAAATACTAATTCAATTACAAATACAATTACAATTAGAACTTGCTACGTCAACTTTTTACATTTAATTAATTCCGGTATACGCACGCATTTATTTATTTATTGTCATTTTAAAATTGTATTTATTTATTTACGTATTTCATAAATTAATTGCATGCAAGTCCGCTTTTACACCAGCAACTTTTGATGAAAGTTTTCAAACGCAATATAAATATTTGATATAACTAAAGTTACGTTGCTGTGCTTGTTTATGAACAGCTATAACTCTCGTCTTGTTTACTATTTCCAAAGAATACAGATATACATAGAAGCTCATAAGTCCAATTTTTCTGTCGGCACAATTGTGATAGTTCGTACCCTGAAAACCAGATGGTGATTGTAGATATTTAACAGGATTACACAATGATTCCGTAGCAGTCACGAAAAATTAAAAGTTCAAAACATAATGTTCGTAGCTGGAAACAATGTTTTCAAGATTCTAACTAAAGTCATATAAAAACTACGATTGTTTATTTAGTTTTAGGTGAAAATTAAATTGAATAACTTCAATTAGGAGAAAAATTAAGTTAAGTACCAGTTATCGCCGCCTAGTTTTCAGGGTACTAACTAACATATTTGTGGGGACAGAAAAAGTGGAAATATGAGCTTCTATGTATATCTGTATTCTTTGCTATTTCGTTGTTTGTCAACCACTTCAGTCACATGATCAAAGTATACCAATCACAAGGAAGTAGGATATCAACATTTCGTACACACTGCACTACTCTTACATCTGAAGTTATATACAGCCCGTTTAGTTTACATTACTCGTACTGAATTGATTACTATGGCAATTTTAGAGAACAAAAAAAAAACATTTACAATAAAATAGTGAGTCTTAATTAAGAACTTTGACCAACCATGTCAATCCTGATTCCTGACAGCAATCTGATCCTGATGACTGCGAATATATAATTTGAATTTAAACGCTGTAGTCTGGCAGAAAGTACACAAAAGGATTCTAACTAAACTTAAAGTCAATAATGCAGCAGGATTTGAAGCTGAGATCTGTATAATAATGAATGAGTGCGTGTGTAGGGGTGGTAGGGGGTGGTAAGTGTGTATTTTATTCAACAAATGTGCAATTTTAACAAAATGTATTCTTTATATATTAATTTTACGTCATGGTATCCATGGTAATTTATTTTATTTTAAAATCAATATTGTATTAAATAAAACCATTTGAAAACAAAAATTAAACGTAACATTTTACAATCATAGTTCACTTTTGTTAGTCATTTTTTTCTAAACAAAAGTTCATGAATAAATTCAACTATAGTCAAGAAAATCGATTATCAAACTCAAATCCGAAACCCAAAGAACGAAATTAACTGAGTATAGTTTTCGCGAAAATCCTCAAAACGGCAAAAATACACAATATTTATTCGCAGCAGTAATTTTTTTGGCGAATTTCCTTCAAAGGAAGTGTAGCTATTGATTTTATACCGATAATAGAATTTCTACTAGATGTATATATTTACGTTAATGTGGCTGTGGACTCTGTAGCGGTCACAGTTTCAATCCGATACGAATGAAATTTGATATTTGACGCGCTTTTGATATTTGAAAGGTCAAGTTCGTTAATGAATAAAATCTGACAAGGGGGAAGGAAGGTTTAGAGAGAGGGAAAAACACAAAATTTGGCATATCTCCATTAATATGAGAAAAATTGAAAAACACTTAAGTAATAAAGTTGTAGAAAATGAGTTTTACTATAATTTTGTTTCTTATCATTTTTCTGTTACACTAATATTTACAGGAATATTTACAATTTAAGATTGAAAGTTAAAATTTTAAATATCTCTGTACACATTAGAGTTTGAGAAAAAATGATTATGTACTGAATTGTAGCAAACTTGATTTTCTACAACTTTACTCGTTATACATTTTTCGATTGCTCTAATATTCAGAGAGATATTTTGTATTTTGTGTTTTCCTCCTTGACCTATGCTATTTATTAATAAATATGGCCTGGCAAATACCAATACCATATCAGATACGATATTTCATTTTCATCAGACTAAAATTGTGACCGCTAGAGAGTGATTTATGTAATCTGCGGATAGTCGCTAAGTTGAAGCAGCTGCCGCCGCGTACCGACTTTTGTTCTTTATTTTACAATTAAAAAACAAAATATTTCGATTGAATTTGACAATAATCTATGAATAGTTTGATTTTTATATATATATATATATATATATATATATATAAATAAAATAAAATATATATTATTATTTAAATGAATTAATGAATTAATTAATATTATTATTATTAATCTAAGCGTTTGTTTATACGAACATAAAAAATAAATTAATATATTTTAGCACTTAATAATCAACATCACAAGAAAATAATTAAAATCATTATAAAATGTCGATAAAGTTAGTTAACAAAATTAAAAAAAAAAAACTTTTTACATTACATTTAGATTAGATTTAGATTAGATTTACGTTATTTGTTTTTAGTTATTATTATTCACAAGTTATTTATTTGTAAGTATTACAAAGTTATTTATTTATTTGATTGACTACAAAAATGTTTCTTTTATTAAAAAAAAAAAGTCTTCTTTACATTAATTACACTCAACAAACATTCGTTTTGAATCGATTGCAATTCAATTCAATTGATTTGAATTGAATTGTAAAACCACTTTAGTTTAGTATTTTTCAATGGCAGTATTATTAGTAATAGTACTATTATCATTATTATTATTTGGCCACGGATGATCATGTAGACGACATCAAAGTTGTTCATCACCATTCTGATAGTGTCCATTGCGATTTAATGGTTGACGTTCGGGTGCATCATTTGGTCGATTACGTTTAAAGAAGCCCATCTGCAAAGTAAACAAGTGTTTTTATTAAGTTATTAATAAGCAAACCTTTCTAACAGTTCATTGGTCAGTACTTACCACATATAATAAATATATTAACAGCAGTATTAGGGCACAACGACCCACAGTGGTACAACATCTGGTTCCGTATCAATATCCTTCGAAACGATTGTCGTGAACACTTCGTGACTTTTAATCGATTGATCGTCTGGTTTCCCAACGTATGACAGTTTTGAGACGCGTGCGACCATCATTGTCGATAATATCACTTCCACCGAATTACTTCCACCGAACTGTCCAAACAAAATTCGTTCAAAATATTAATTATAATTAATTTTCTATCGATCCATATATATATAAAATGCAAGGGCCTGACTGACACAGACCAAAACGCCAAGGATAATAACTTTCAATTTGGAGAAAGTGTTTATATTATATTGGAACTGCGTCAGAGACTAGGGAAAGGAAGAAAATTCAAAGACAAAAAATGTGCTCCTAATTCTTTAAAAATAAACAACCTGCAAATTCGCACATTGTACCAATCAACCCCCCACCACTCAAGGAAAGGGGAAGTGTCTAACTTTCAAAACGTAAGAGTTAGAGAAAAAGTTAAAAGACCAAAAATTCCTCTTCCTTAAAATTGAATAGCTTCAAATTTCAATCATTGTACATTTGACCACGCTAAGTAGTAGATGGGCCCAGAACCTATCTTCAAATATAAAAAATGTTTATCTGATATAAAACAACTTTAGATTGAAACAATTTTTCATACATTCGATAGTTTTGGCACGGTGTATACGAAAAAATAATTTTTTTTTTGTAAATTTGAAAAGGAATGAATATAAAATTAGACTTATCAAAGTATAATTAATCCGACCAAAAACATAAATGTAAGAAAGGGCCGAGTTTTCGGGAAAATCCTTAATGTAATAGTTCCTTCTTAAAAAGTGATGATATGGAAGAAAGGACCGAACTATTTACAAAGTAAATAGCACTAGACTTTATATAATAGTTGCTTCTTAAAAAGTGATGATATGGAAGAAAGAACCGAGCTATTTACAAAGTAAATAGCTCTAGACTTCAAATAATAGTAGCTCTTTAAAAAGTGATGATATCCCATTAAAGAGCCGAGCTATTAACAAAGTAAATAGCTCGGTAAACTATTAACTAAAAAAATTAATGAGGGGTAAATTGATTAAATGTAAGAAAAAATTTGGTTGAAATTTATTTCGTAAGTTTTCCCTTAGTATTTTTTTAAAATTTTATATAACGCGGCAAGTTTAAAATATTTGAAATCATCAGGAAAAATAACTTGCCGCGTTATATAAAATTTTAGTGTGGCATGATACCGCATGCCACACGATGTCGATTGCAACTAATTCTGTTGTAATCTAATTTGTACATACTTATTTATTTATTTATTTACTTATTTATTTATTTTAGGTTTAGTTCTTAGGGGTGGCTTATCCACCCAAATTAGGTTAAGTTATGATTTCAATGGTTTTTATATAAGTTTTTTCCATTAAATTTAAACGATGTCTAATAAATTCTACAATAATTCGATGTATTTTATTCATAAGATGATTGTATAGGTAAAGTCTGGGCTAGGTACTATAATTTTAAGATGTTTTGTAATAATTAACGGTAAACGGAAGATTTAATAAATTCATTTTGAACTTGAACTTTTTTCACCCGTTAAACCGTTTGATTTGATAGAATCAAAGTGTTTTGGTTATAAATAAGATACTGTTTAATAAAACATTATGATATTAAAATGGCTACGACCAAACCAAGTGTTTGCAAAAATCAATGGGTTGTAAAACCGTTTTTGGTAAGCTTGTTTTAAGATACTAATTTATGCTCCATTCATACAAAACCTGTAACTATTTTCTCAAAGGTTATTCGATTAGCTCGCCGTATTCATGGAGAACGATTAAACGTACAACAACAATTAATATAATGACTTATTTTAGGATCTATATTTCAAGAAAAATAAGTAAAAATGTAAGTAAACTACCATGTAGAAAACATCAAAACTCCTACCTTCTAACATGAATAGCAGTAAAAAGGGTAATTTTTGGCATATTTTGCCTATTTTTGGGAATAATAAAAAACTTTTTGTACTGTGATCGCATGAGATATAAATAATGAGTGATATTTTTGATAAAAATAATGAGTGATGTATATGCCTTATGTATGTGTATATGTATTTGTGTTTTAAATAATTTTACCTGTTAACATATATCACAAATATCGTTTCGTCTAATGTTCAACTTTATGTTCAGCAAATATAAACTTTATTTCTTATATATGAAAAAGATTAGTGGCTTCCCAATTAGAAAGTCTGTGTATACTTTTGTTGTTTGTACTTATTTTTGACTGTAAAAATTACTTAATTTTTTCAGAAAATTGTCCAAACTTTGTAACTCTTCACAATCTTTGTATTTTTCCCAATTGTTGGATTTATTAATAAATATATCATCTGTGCTTGAAGACGTCATCTTTAAGATTCGGCAATCTCGTTGCTTACAACGTAACTCATATTTTGCGTTTATTAACGTATGTTTTAACACTGCGTCAATACGTAAAATTTTACGTTTTCGTTTTTTAATTTTACGTTTAATTTTTGCTATCCATTTAATTAATTCATGGGTATCATCTGTACTTTTTTCACTAGACAGCATTTTGGTAGCACCCATGTTCATTTTTTAAATTTTATTATTTTGTTGTATCTATAGTACTTTCTGATTGTATTATCTTCACTGTTAACAGATTTGAACTGATTGATGCTGTAAACGGCTGTGCTTTATATAGTGCATACAACAATAAAATCAGCCACGCGCAAAAGTTTTATTAAGCCATGAATTTTTAAAGTGCCAATCAGAGTTAATGTAATAAAATTCCAAATTTGATTTAAATATAAATGTAACTGTTTTTGTCGCCCGTTAAACCGTTTGACTTTATAGAATCAAAGTGTTTTGGTTATAAATAATGCATCTGTATCATATAGATTTTTATAATATTCGATCCATTCATTCTGCCCAATATTACCATTTATCGTTCTACTACGCTTATTAGATACTAGCTTCCACAATGCTTTGTCATCTCTTTTTTCTAGTCAACAATTAATATCTTCCACTATTTTCTCTTCATGTTGTCGTTTTTTCTTAACCAAAACCTCTTTATATAACTTCCTTGATTCCATATACGTTCTTAAAGTTTCTTCATTTCTTGATTGTCTGAACATACGTAACTTTTTCTTTGCTTCCTGCTTAAATCGGCTACATTCTTTATCAAACCAACTGTTCCTATTTTTGGTCGGATTCGCATTTTGCTTGCATTCCATACTTGCTGACATGTATATCATCCATTTATTCAAAATACTCACTGAGTTTTTTACATCTCCTTTGCTCAAAAACCACCTGATTCCAATTTCATAAAATTTTGACTCCACTGATAACTCGCATTTTTCTAATAACTCCTCCCCACATCTTTCCGACCATTTATATTTAATTAATTTTTCATTTTGATAGCTTTGTGATATTTCGCTGCATTCTATATACATTATTTGGACATCTAATGGCATATGCTGGGACTCTAGTTCTTCTCGCACACTGAAGTTCACACCATATTCATATAATGTGGATGACGTTAAGACATAATCTATGACACTGCAGCCATTATTACTTATGTATGTCAATTATCCTTCTGTATCCCCCTTCGTTCTCCCATTCAAAATATATAATTGTACGCTTTCACAAAAATTAACCATCATGCGCCCGTAATTATTAATCGTATTATCTTTACTTACTCTTTCATTAACTAATATTATTTCTTTAAACATTTGCTCATCACTCTCATCCATATCATCTCTCATATACTCCTGCTCATTACCCACTCTGGCATTTAAGTCTCCGCCTAAAAGAATTTCCACTTCTCTGTATTTTTCCCTTAACTCCCAAATTTCGTTTTCTAATTTTGTAAAAAAATTCCTATCTGAGTACACTGAATTTTCAGGGTGATGATACACTGTTCCAATTAACAATTTTTTCGCATCATTATTCAAAAGTGTCCATATTACTTCTTCGAATTTATTCTCCACAACATAATTTTATCTTTAAGTTCATTTTTATAATAAACACACAGTCCTCCGGGGTATCTACCTCTATCACTTATACGACATCTATTTTTGCTCAAGCATTCATAACCTTTCATTTCACATATTTTTCCTGTAGGTAACCAAGTTTCAACCAAACAACATATATCATAGTTTTGTAAATATCCAATTACATTTTCATTTTCCGATTATCGTTGCCATCCTTCAATGTTCCAAAAAACCAAGTTTAAACGTCTTTCATTGTTGCATTCGCTACGTACTTTTTTAACGGAGTTTCTCTTAATTTCTTAGATTCTTGTCGTATTTTCCCTTGTTCGAAGTTAAGAAGTTAAGAGTCTCCTCATATTCTTCAGACGATTGTTCTACTAACATTCTTTTCTTGCGACGTTCATCATCTTCTATTTTTTTATTTAAATTCCTTTTTTGACTTTGCTCCACCCGAATTTCGTACGGTAAGTTCTCATTTATATATATCTTTGTTCCCTTAAGATTACTTTTCCCCTTCAGGATTTCCGTATTTTTTCTCATATTATTCAAACAGACTTTTATTGGCCTACTAGAACTTCCCTTTCTTCCGATTCTAAATGATTCTTCTATGGGGAAGGTACTGCTTCAGAGTGCAACAAGGAGGCTATCTCTCGATGCACTGAGGCTAAACAGGATGCAACTGCGGATAGTTACCGGATTCATTACCGAGCATTATCTCCTGCGGAACCATCTGCACACAATGGGACTCCATAACGGGTCCATTATGTGCAGATTGGGTGGCGAGGAGGAAGAAACATCCAGCCACATAATCTTTGACTGCGAACCTCTGGGTTATAGCAGATACAGGATATTTGGTGCATCTCACTCCGAATATATGAACCTTCGGGAGGATCTGATATGAAAGCTCCAGGCTATTGCCAACATATGGGAGAAGTGAATCTCGTCAGACTGAAGTAGAAGGGGGAGCACAATGGGCCATAAGGTTGAAGTGCAATCGTTTTTTACCCCGATATAAATAAATCAATCAACAAGTGTCCTGTAAATGCGTTGCGCTTGATGCTCAGAAGTCAATTTTATTTAGACTGGCTCATTTACTTACTTTACAAAAGTTATTCCAAACACGCTCATTGTGACGTAAAAATGAGATCTGTATACATTAAAAATTTATATATTTTTACTTTGAAATTGAATTGGATACAAGTTAGAAAAAAAGTAATAATTCAGAATAGAATTTAATATTATCACAATTATAAAACCAAATCTCATTATAGGACTAGACTACAAACTTGTTTAAGTCGATTACGTAGATACATTCACAATGAGTAGATTAAACCATTTTGTTTATTTAAAGTTGATTGAATTATCTCGGACGTGAATATATTTAAGATAATGTTGCATTAAATGAAATCTCTTTTAAACCAAAGTTAACAGTTGAATTTTACTTTTTTACGAAATGGTCTGAATTTGAAATATTAAGGAATTTGTCTCTGAAACTACTTATAACCGAGTTTCATACATATGGTAACTTTTGATAAGGATGTCATAAATCTAGAGCACGGTAGTGTGCAAGGCCGAGTTTAAGGGACACATTTGGACTTCTCACTACAGTGCTATTAATTATCGAAATATCAGAGCAGATTTGACCCGGAAATATCTTCTGAACGAAAAGAGCTACAGTGCTGATTTTTCGAATATGGAATATTTAAGGAATTATAAGAAAACAAGTTTTTGCTTTTCGTTAAGAAATAAACGGTTAAAAAGTTATTTCACTTCAAAAACGCAAAATTCGCGGGAAACCCATAATTCTTGGCAACTAATAGATCATAATTCTACGCTACTTCCAGATATCTTGTAAAGTTGATATTTAGCATACAGGTAGATCTAGTACCCAAACCGACGGAAAAATTCCGAAAACTGGAAATTTGTATCGGAAAAAAGGAAATTTTTACAATTTTCGTTTTAATTAAATTAACATGATAAAGCATATATCCATCTGATTCGTTGATATTTGTAGAGTCCTTTCTGTTTGGTTGACACTAGCTATATAAATATTGATTGGTATAAGACCATATTAAACTAAACAACCATGTAGAAAACATAAAAAGTTAAATAATATCATCTTAATCTTAAACTACTGTCATGTAAAATAATACAATACAAAGCATGAATATTTTTTCATTTTCTTTATGATATGTAATGATGAGAATTTATTAATATAATAAATGTATTTATTTAATGCGAAGCCTTCGGCTTCGTTTATTTAAGCTTTTCAAAAAGATATCCGATCAAAAATATAAATGTAAAAAAGGACCGAGTTTTCGGGGTATTTTTTTATTAAAATTTAGTATATATAATGTGTCACTTGAATTGTTTCGATTAATTAAACTTATTAAACTTAACTTATTAAAAACAATTTTAATTTTAAAACTATATCATCCCTTAAAATTTCTTTAACCGATGGCAACGGCCATACCATGTTGAATACGCCATTTCTCGTCTAGTTCTCGTCTATACACACAACCAAGTGTTCGTACAGAACGGATGTGTTATTGAGAGCTCTCACAATAGAAGCATATATTAATACCACTATAGACCAACACTGAACAACAACATAGTGAGTGTACACAAAATAAAACCAGGTGCGTAGCAAAAATAAAATATTTTGTGTGGGGGGGGGGGGTATCAACCTAGTCCACAAACAAAATAACCAACTTAAACAAGTATGAGTGGTGAGAATCAGGAGCGTGATTTAAAACCACTCAAAAGGGGACGATCTGACCGCCCTTTAACCATACATAAAATCTCAAAACTCGAACTAAAACAAGTAATGTAACAACTAACTGAGTTAATTGTTTGAATACCCAGTATATACTGAGTTGTATATCAATGTTTGAATTGTCAATATTTCTGCCTATTCAATGTTTATAAAATATTAATTATTTGAAAATGTTTGTTTTGTGTTCACAATTAATATTGAAACAGTAAAAATGTTCTTGCATTTAAAAATTTATATTAATGTTCTAGCGAGTTTTATATATTTAAATATTGAGTTATATAATTGAGTTAATCAACGCGAAGTGACTGCTAACGCAAAGCGTTGGTCAACGCAAGCCGTTAGGCGACGCGAAAAGTTAGTCAACGCGAAAAGTTAGTCAACGCAAAGCTTTAGTAAATCAACGTAAAGCGTTGGTAAACACAAAGCGTTAACCAACGCGGAACGTAAGCTAAAGCGAACCGTAAGTCAGCCAACACGAAGCGAGCGTTGGTCAATGAGAAGCGTTAGTTATTCAACGAGAATCGTCAGTGATTCAACGCGAAGCTCGATTTCACGCGAATCGTTAACGTTTAAAGTAAGCGTGAACAGTTAGTCAAATCGTAGCGTTAGTTAACGTGAAGCGTTAGCATGAGTTAGATATACAACGCGAAGAGTAAGCCGACGCGAAGCGTCAGTCGATACGACGCACTAGCTAACGCGAGGAAATTAACGCAGAGCGTAAGCAAGTTAACGCGAGGCGTTAGTAACATTGGTAAACGCAAAGCGATAACCAACGCGAAACGTAAGCTAAAGCGAACCGTACGTCTGCCAATGCGAAGCGTTGTTCAAAGAGAAGCGTTAGTTATTGAAAGCGAAGCGTCAGTGATTTGCGAAGCGTGATTTCACGCGAATCGTAAACCAACGCAAAGCGTTAACCAACGCGAAGCGTAGGTCAATAGAAAGCGTTAGGTCAACGCGAAGCGTTAGTAAACCAACCATTTACCTACACGAAACGAAAGCTGAAGCGAACCACAAGTAAGCGAACGCGAAGCGTTCGTCAATGAGGAGCGTTAATCAATTTGAAGTGTTAAGTCTACGCGAAGCATAGGTAAACGCAAAGCGTTTACCAACGCGAAACGTTAGCGAAAGCGATCCGCACGTAAGCCAACGCGAAGCGTTGGTTAATGAGAAGCGTTAGTTATTCAAAGCGAAGCGTTGGTGATTCGCTGAAGCATGATTTCACGCGAATCATTGATTAACGCGAACCGTAAGTTCAAGCGAGCCGTAAGTCAGCCAACGCGTTGCGTTGGTTAATGAGAAGCGTTAGTCAATAGGAAGTGTTAGGTCAACGTGTAACGTAGTCTAAAGCGAACCGTAAGTCAGCCAACACGAAGCGTTGGTCAATGAGAAGCGTTAGTTATGTAAAGCGAAGCGTCAGTGATTCGCGAAGCGCAATTTTAAGCGAATCGTTAACCAACGCAAAGCGTTAACCAACGCGAACCGTAAGTCAGCCAACGCAAAGCGTGGTCAATGAGAAGCGATAGTTATTCAAAGCGAAGTGTTCGTGATTCAACGCGAAGCGTGATTTCACGAAAGTCGTTAATGCTTAAAGTAAACGTGAAACGTTAGTTAAATCGTAGCGATAGTTAACGCGAAGCGAAAGCACTCGTAAGATATACAACGTGAAGAGTTTGCTGACGCGAAGCGTCAGTCGATATACAGCACTAGCTAAGGAGAGGAAGTTAACGCGGAGCGTAAGCAATTTAACGCTAGGCGGAAGCAAGTTAACGCGAAGCGTTAGTTAATCAACACATAGCGTTGGCAAACGCGAAGCGTTAACCAACGCGAACCGTAAGCTGAAGCGAACTACAAGTCAGCCAACGCGAAGCGTTGGTCAATGAGAAGCGTTAGTCAGTTGGAAGGGTTAAAACAACGCAAATGATTATTAAATTAACGGGAAGCGTTTACCAACGCGAAACGTTAGCGAAAGCGAACCGCAAGTCAGCCATCGCGAAGCGTTGGTTAATGGGAAGCGTTAGTTTTTCAAAGAGAAACGTTGTTGATTCGCGAAGCGTGATTTCACGTGAATCGTTAATTAAAGCAAAGCGTTAACCAACGCGAACCGTAACCTCAAGCGAGCCGTAAGTCAGCTAACGCGACGCGTTGGTCAGTAAGAAGCGTTAGTCAATAGGAAGTGTTAGGTCAACGCGAAACGAAAGCTAAAGCGAACCGTAAGACAGCCAACCGAAGCGTTGGTCAATGAGAAGCGATAGTTATTCAAAGCGAATCGTTCGTGATTCAACGCGAAGCGTGATTTCACGCGAATTGTTAATGCTTAAAGTAAACGTGAAAAGTTAGTTAAATCGTAGCGATGGTTAACGTAAAGCGAAAGCACGCGTAGGGTATACAACGCGAAGAGTTAGCTGACGCGAAGCGTCAGTCGATAAGCATAAGCAAGTTAACGCTGAGCGAACGCAAATTAACGCGAAACGCTAGTAAATCAACGCGAACCGTAAGCTTAAGCGAGACGTAAGTCAGCCAACGCGAAGCGTTGATCAATGAGAATCGCTAGTCAATAGGAAGTGTTAAGACAACGCGAAGCGTTATTAATTCAACGCGAAACGTTAGCTAAAGCGAACCGTAAGTCAGCCAACGCGAAGCGTTGTTTAGTGAGAAGCGTTAGTTATTCATAGCGAAGCGTCGGTTATTCGCGAAGCGTGATTTCACGAGAATCGTTAAACAGCGCAAAGCGGTAACCAGCGCGAATCGTAAGCTTAAGCGAACTGCAGTCAGTGAAGCGTTAAGCAATAGGAAGTGTTTGGTCAACGTGAAGCTTTGGTAAACGCGAAGCGTTAACCAACGTGAAACGAAAGCTGAAGCGAACCGTAAGACAGCCAACGCGAAGCGTTGGTTAGTGAGAAGCGTTAATTATTCATAGCGAAGCGTCGGTAATTCGAGAAGGATGATTTCACGAGAATCGTTAAACATTTTTCAAACAAAAGTTGTTTATTTTAAAGAGAAGATGATTTTTTGTTGACAAAAATTTTTTCTATCTCCTACGGTTTCAGAGATATAAATTTTCCCCCCTGGTGGGGGGAAACGATTTTGCCCGTTAACGAACTTGACCTTACTTTTTTGCTCTAGAACACACAAAAAAATTTTCAGGCCGTTATCTCTTTTCGTTCTTGAGTTATCGGCTTCACAGACGGACAGACGGACAGACGGATGGACATGTGAAAATGGCCGAATTAGGCCATTTTATGAATACCTTGGTGAAGCATTTTTGTCAAGGATTAATATTTTCAAGCGTTACAAAGTCGGGACTAAACTTAATATACCTTGTATATTTACAAATATACTGGGTATAAAAAGTGAACATTAATAAAACAAGTGACAATCAACGCTCAAAAAACTTAAACAGTGAATCAACTAAAACTCAACCTCCCAACATGGACAAAGAAGAACAGACTAACTCAAAATATGACACCAGCTTCAACATCTCAGAGTTCCTAAGGGAAGCCCCTACCTACAAAGTTTCAACGAGTAACAGGTTTCAAATCTTAGAACCTCAAACGAATCAAGATTATGATGACAATGATGGAGATATTGCTAACACCGACTCAATCGAAACAAACCAAAGACCAACCGAACGAAAAATAAAACCACCCTCACCAATAGTTCTTCACAGAGTAGTGAAGGATTACAAAAACTTCACTGAAACTCTAAAGCAAAACATTAAAAAAGGCTTTCATCTAAAATACACAAGGCTAACAACTAACATTCTTATTCACGACAAAAATGAATATGAAAATTTCCTACTAAACCTAGAAAAAGATGAAAACGCAGAGTTCCATACCTACACTCTCAAAGAAGAAAAACATCACGCGTTCGTTCTGGGGGGACTAACCAGCGACATTGAAACGCATGAAATAAAAAATGGCATCGAGGAAACCTACAAAATTAAAATAATGAATGTCTTTAAAATGAAGAAAACAAGACTTCCTTTATACATGGTCATCACTGACCAATCCACAACCATAAAATATCTAGAAACAAACATAAAATACATGCATAGACTGGCAAAAACACTACAATAACAAAATAATAATACAATGCCACCGATGCCAGCAGTGAGGACACGCCACAACAAACTGTAGTGCAGCGTGCCTCAAATGTGCAGATCCACACTGGAGTCAAGACTGCACAATCATTCAAGAACGAACACATAGACACTAAACAAGGATACATAACTCCATGTAAACAAAGAATTGGCAAAAATAAGATGTCGGTAGTGTTCCATCGGCACTGGAAACAGAACAGAGAGTATAAGGCGCGAGTTTTAATTGAAAAACATAACGCATTTATAGTATTATAAAAACTTTTTCCAGCCAAAGTATTTTTCCAATAAAATATTTTTTTAAATAAATGATAAGTAATTTCAATTTTCAATAAGGAATTAGTTGAAGTTGAAGTGATAGTTAAAATTCGCAAAATAATTACATAAAAATTTAAAAAAAATATCAAATAATTAAATAGTAACCTGTAATGTTAGAATTGTAA
This sequence comes from Nineta flava, assembly GCA_963920215.1. Classification (NCBI taxonomy): domain Eukaryota; kingdom Metazoa; phylum Arthropoda; class Insecta; order Neuroptera; family Chrysopidae; genus Nineta; species Nineta flava. The sequence goes on from OY986045.1 coordinate 14,697, forward strand.
AAATGAAAATAAATTATTGAATCAGATATTAAATTAAATTTTTATTTATTAATAATAATGCTGAAAATTAATATTTAAGAAAATTTCATACAATTTAATTAATTTTAGAATATTTATACTTGCTTTTGGTACTTTAAAAAGTCCTGGTTTTTTAAATCCAATTGATCCCGTTGCTTATTGTCACAAGCACTACCACTTTTACAATTGTCTACTGCACATACTCTTCCCATTTTAAATATTTTTTAAACAGTTTTTTATTTAATAAATTTGTTTAAACAAATTTCATACTCAAAATAATCACTTCGAAAAAACTAGTTACAGGCTACTTCATTTCTATTTATTATACTATACCGTACGTTTAGTTTACATCTTTGCATAGTAGATCTCCCACGAGTATGAGAGAGTACATATGTATACATTAAGACCTCCTTCTCATACACATTGCTTAATGTATACATATTTACTCTCTCATACTCGTGGGAGATCTGCAATGCGAAGATGTAAACTAAACGTATGGTATTTCACTTCGGTACGGATGAGTTCCTATCAAAAACTAGCGAATATAACCTCATTAACATCTACCATTTCGTTGCCATATTTTGTCAATTTTCCCGTTTGAGTTAGATCTCCTTTATATAGTCTCCATGAACGAACAGATAAAAATAAAAAAATGCTCAAATGCGCTAACTGCATCAAAAATCACCCAGCCAACTCCACCAAATGCCTTGAGTACCTAAGAATAGTTGAACAAATACAAAACCGACGCACAAATGACACAAAGCAACACAAAAACACACAACAAAAACAAACATATATAACTCCACCTCCACCAACAATCAACGCTTGGAGCCAGGGCAACCCCCTGAGAAAACCTGGAGATCCAACATCAACCCCTATCCAAACAACATATGAACCGACTGGAAACAACGACTTCACCGAAATGGCAAGTGAAATTTAAGTACATGTGCCTTCGATGGGGAATTAAACACATATTTTGCGCCCCATACCATCCAAGTAGCAATGCCGTGGAAAGGACTAATCGCGATCTCAAATATGGTATGACCATCATGCTGAAGCAATATGCCAATTCCCATAGAGAATGGGACCAATTCTTGCCATATTTCCAACAATCACACAATAACCAGCATCACGAGTCGATTCAGTGTAGTCCCTCGACTGTGTTTTTGGGTCGTACCGTTCACACACCGATCGATTTACGGTGGAATCTTCCGGAGATATTGGGAGACGACCAAGAACCGGACCTCGATAAGGTACACAACTCCCTGTCTAAGGCACATGACAGAATGAAGCGTTTCTACAACACCAAGAGACCACCAGAAAATCCCTATACCGAGGGACAATTGGTACTTCAAAGATTGCGTGGAGGCCCACAATTTGACGAATCCAAGAAATTCGTACCCCAATGGTCCGCACCGAGGCGAATCTTGAGATTTACGACCCCGGTGTCTTGCGACCTCGAGGATGTGGATACTAAAGTTCGTTATAAGGCCCACATCGAGGACTTGAAACCTTTCAACGCTAAAAATTAACGAAATACCTTGTATTTCTTTCCGAAGTGACCCAGGGTGTGACGATTCCATCTCACTTACCTAAAATTATAAAATAAAGGCATTAAAAAAGGAGTGTTTAAAACAAGAAAAAAATAAATAAATAAATAAATGTAAAGAAAGTGATTTATATGTGGTGGGGGGACCAAACCCTTAACAATAAAATGTAAAAATATAAATATAAGTAAATTAAACTGACAGACAATTGTTAATTAAAAGAAAGTAATAGGGAGATGAATAAAAAAAATAAATAAAAAAAAAAAAACGAATGAATAGTTGAATGACGCGCGGGAACCACCTTAAGATTAGTGTTTGAATTTATTATCTCAAGCCGTCTCAAAACACAAGTTTGAACGCACAAAAAAAAAAACAAAATATGTTACGCGATCTGTTATTGAGATGAGATCAACATAATGCGGGACTCAACGAGATAAAGTCCGCAAATCGGAGTGACGTAAATTGTTTTTCGGTAGTCGAGTGGAGATTATTGAAAAACAATTTCAGTCATGCAGTTCAGATTACGATCGGCCTACAAAGCGGAAAGAAGTAAATCTATGTATCGAGTATCGAATATTTTTTTTTTATTATGTTACTCAAATAATTAGACGAATGCTATACATTATCATTATACGTTATTTTTGGATCAATATTCTGTTCATTTGCGAATATTGTAAAATATAGAAAATACGATTCCGAATTAGTGATCGAATTTATCATCGCGAGCTGGATATATATATGTATACATAAAACGCATATAGTTTAATTGGACTAAGAATAAAAATAAAAAATAAAACATATACCGGACCAAAATTGCTAATGGCGACAATACCAGCATTCTCGTAAATATCTACGTGCTATTCGTATGGGCGGCATTGTGTTGATACAGTCGAATCTCGGAAACAGTAAGGTAATAATTATTTTGTTATTTTTCTTTTCTCCATATTTACACGCTTTCCAGTTGAAATCCACGTAGATACAACTAAAATTCTATTGCGTTCAGCTATTCAATTTTTTTTATATCGTTCTAAATACCTGGTAAAATAATAAACATTTAGTGAAATTGATAATTTATTTTAAAAAGGAGACATCATAAGAAGTCGTACAGTAATTACTCGGTGGTCCTAAAGAACGGCCTAAACATCACACCCAGATTTGGGTAACACATTCGAAATTAGACCGCCAAAAATTATGGCGTCGAATTTACCGGGTGTATGAATGCTGAAAGGACAATTTGTGGGAATTCACGACTGAATATAAACACCACGAGTGAGAAAATTCAGTTGCGAATCCTCCGATAGATTGGGACCACCGAATAGTTATATACAATCTAATACCAATAAAATTATACTTACATATTAATACGAGGAAATTAGATTTATTTTATGATAAAACATTTCACTATTTTTTTTTTAAAATCATATTTTTGTGTGTTAACATATAGAATTATTAATTGTAAAATTTGTTCCTTTTTATTAAATCATCGCCGTTGAGTGTATTTTTGCTGCCTTTTATTTTCTCTATCAAATCTCTAAAAATATATAATTTCATTAAGTTTTTGGTTCATTTTTCTTATTTTTCTATAATCTTTATTAAATAATTAAAATTTAATCGTACTCACATTCAGAATATGGTAGGTGATTATTGTTTTTAATGTAATTTCCTATTCTGTTCTCCTTTGTGTGATTTTTATCGTAATTTCCGAAAATTCGACACGTGGTAAATTCAAGAAAAACAATTGCGATTAGTTGTCAACATCTGACATAAAAGGATTTGAATATCCTTCTAACTATCACCGTTAGGAGTCACTACCTCGCAGTTTTTTTTTTTTTAAATATCATAAGTGTTCATTAATTAAGGTGTCCGGTGGTAAACAAAAGGACCCTCACACTTTTCCTCATCTATTGACATTTCAGACCAAAGACAAAATTCGGATCCACCGAAACCTTTTGCACAAGCTTCCAGACTTCATCGCGCGTTTTGGGTATATGTCCCACGGACCATAACCGGTCCTGGGCGATATACTACAGTGAGATGAATGAACTAAACTAATTGACGTAACAAAAATGCTACAAGCTGTAAGGGACCTAAACAATGCTCTTAAAAAGTGCACAAGCGAGTTACAAAAATTCATTTTCTTCAATGAATTCTGTCAAAAAAATTTCAAATAATACGCCGCTCCTGTATGGGCTACTCATGCGTCTGTAACAAAAACACATAAAATATAGAATCAACAAAACAGATGCCTACGCTTAGCATACAACAAAGACAGATACACCCGAACAAAAACAACACACCAACTAGCAAACATGCCGACAATTTATGAATATATTAATCTACTCATAAACACTTATTACAACAAACAAACAAAGAATAACAAACAAACAGAAAACTTGAAATGTTCATTCTTCTCACTAATCATTGAAAAACACAAGGAACATAAAACTCTGGAACAACAAAAACATTATACCCTTATATAACTATACCAAAACCCAAAAATAAAACAGGTTTTTTCCTCACTTTTCCTGTAAACTCTAAACCAAGGATTTCAAAGATACGGCCCGCGATCGCAATGTGTGACAGACAGAAGAACTTGACTGACACTTGACTGATCTGAATGTAAAGTTACAGGGTAAAAATCTGATTGTCACTCAAATGTATTCATGTATTCAAGCCTTTGAAACAAAGTTGAGGCTGTGGGAAAATCAGGTAAAAAATCAAACTTTGGATCATTTCCCTCATTTAAAATCATTTGGCACGGTGAACCAAAATAAATTGGATCAATATTCTCAACTTCTGCAAAATCTGATCACGGAATTCAACAATCGTTTTGAAGACTTCCACAAAATGAATGAAATGGAATTCCCAATTTTCAACAATCCATTCAATTTTGAAGCTTCACAGGCACCAGTTCATTTGCAAATGGAGTTGATAGATCTTCAATCAGACAGTATTTTGAAAGAAAAATTTAAAGAGGTTAACGCTCTTACATTTTATACACAATATTTCAAGAGTTTGGATAACTACCCGCAATTAAAAAAGCATGCAGCACGCATTCTGTGCATGTTTGGTAGCACCTATTTATGTGAGCAGATGTTTTCCGTCATGAAAATAAATAAGAACAAACATCGCACAAGACTTACGAATGAACATCTCCAATCAATTCTTAAAATAATTACAACGAATATGATACCTGACATCAATGAGCTTGTCACAAACAAGAGAAGTCAGGTATCTGGATCCTCGAGCTCAAAATAATTACCCTCTTTTATAACTTTGATATGATTTTTAACAACCGTATATTATATACTTTATAATTAAGTAAATAAAATGTTAATTTTTTTAAATTTGAATCTGGCCCGCCTACACATTCTAAATTTAATATATGGCCCTCTGCAAAATTGAGTTTGACACCCCTGCTCTAAACTATCTAATCCCAAACCAAAATCAAATCCACAATAGAGTACCTCTTGCAACATAAATTATTTAAAGCACATCAGCAAAAACAATATAATATCGAAGGATGAAAGCAATACTTGCTAATAACCTTTAAAATTAATTACACACTGTTTACATTGGCATATTTATTTATTGTTATAAATTCCATGTATATTTTAATTTATTGGGCAACATTGGGCACAGTCAGTACTTGGATGGGTGACCGCTTGGGAACACTGTGTGCAGTTGTCTTTCTGTTATTTTGTAAATATTAATTTATATTTTCATTTTAACTTTTTTATTATATTTTGCATTGATCAATTATTATTTATTACTAGCATTACCCGTTGCAGCTTCGCCCGCAAAAATTTTGTAAAGCCCTTATAACCAAGTAACATAATATTATCTCCCGTCAAGGATACTGATTATCTTGGAACACTGCTACACGTATTTATTTATTTATAACTAGCAGTACCCGTCGCGGCTTCGCTCGCAAAAATTTTGTAACGCCCTTATAACCAAGTAACATAATATTTTCTCCCGTCAAGGACTGTGTCTACATCCGTCCTTGGAGATGTAGCCAAAATGTGTACATCCCCACTCCTGGCAGACAACGTATAACACACAGCACCTAAGCAACGAACATCGGTTACTATGCACTGCTAAATTATACACCTACATACATCCTCCTGCGTAACGAATTTTTTTTTATACATAATGATTGTATTCAATTGATTTTTTACGACTTCTTCAACTATCATCGTCATATTTCAGCCAATTTACACAAAACCTCAATGAATTATATACTGAAATCTTTCTCAAGAACCACTCTATCCATTGTTGAAAACAGCATGAAAATCGGTGTAGTAGTTTTTGAGTTTATCGCGAACAGACAGACGCGGCTGGGGGACTTTATTTTATACTATGTGTGATTTTTATTTATAAACAAGATAAATTAAAAAAATATTTTTAAAACAAGCTTTTATTTAAACTTAATTATAGTAAAAATAATTTTCTACAACTTTACTTCGTATGTGTTTATCGATTTTAGCGAATTTCTTCAAATGTCCATCGATCCTACCTATTAGATATCAAAAAATTCGTTACGCAGGAGCTGCTTCAATTTAGCGAATTTCCTTTAGAATACATAAATCACTTTCTAGCGGTCACAATTTTTGTCTGATGAAAATGAAATGTCGTATATGATTTTAGTATTTGCAAGGAAAATTTTATTAATAAATGACATACATCAAGGAGAAAGGGAGAGAAGAAAACACAAAATATAAAATTTCTCTCTTAATATTAGAACAATCGAAAAATGCGTAAAAAATAAAATTGTAGAAAATCATGTTTGCTACAATTCATCACCATATCATTTTTGCTCAAACTCTAATGTGTACAGAGATTGTTGTTGTTGTTGTAATTATTGTTATTGCTATCATCATTATTGTTGTTATTATTGTTATTATTATTATTATGTTTTTTCGTGTATCTATCCATATTGTAAAAGATATTTTTTAAACAATAAATATTTTATAAAACTGATTCTAAATTGAATATATTATTGGGCAATAATCGGTAGGCAACCTGTATTGAAACATCGTTCCGTCTTACTTCAAAACAAACCTTCTTTACTTACTCTCACCCAGTTTATGGAAAGTCGTTGTTTAGGACCCACCTCTGGGCCCTAAAGCTAAACAATCTTATTTTACTATCCGTTGTACAAAAAATTTTAATGGTTGTTTTAAATTTGGTATTTCATTTTATTACCCATATAAAATATTTTATTTATTGATGTATATAAATTGTAAATGGGTAATATAAAATTATAAAACTATTTTAAATTTTACGAAAAAAGAATTAAGTTATTAAGTTTAAGACCATCCCTAAAATTATTTGTTATGTTATTATAAGATGGGTAATAAAATTAAAAATTTTTTATTGAAAAAAGTATTTATATGTGAAGGATGGAATGATGATACTGCTTTTTAAATTATTTTCAATTTTACTACCTCTCCGACTGGGGTGAGTAAAGTAAAAATTATTTCTACTTAATTCGGTAATAAAATATTTAATTTATTAAAAATGGCAATTTAAAATTCATTTTAGAAAAAATTTAAATTATTTTAAAATTTAATAATTATTTGAAACTATCTCTAAAATTATTTTCCAAACGAATTTAGTTTTAAAATTATATTTTAGTGACTCGTTTTGTAAACGAAAAAATTTGGCAGAGGAAGACTTCATTTCCCAATTAGAAAACAATGGGGTGTTAAAGGAAATTAAATAAATATTATACCCTATTGTTAGAAAAGCAGATCGTGTGGCATTTAACCAAACAACAAATGATGCAGAGAGGTATCCCAGCAAACATACAAGTCAGAAAGACATCAAAAAGAAGTCTTTTTGAAGACTTCATTAGGAAGTTCGATTATGACGTCATAATTGCCTCTTTTTTTCAGAATTCTCAATTGAGAGGTCTTAAAGACATCTTTTTTTATGGTTTCGCAAAATTCAGAAATAGGAGCCCTCTAAGTAGACTTGTTTTCTGTCGTCGTAAAAAGTCGGAAATAGGAGCCCTTTAAGAGTCTATTTTTTCTGACTTCGCAAATAGTCAGAAATAGGAGCTCTTTAAGTAGACTTTTTCTGTCTTCGTACACAGTCAGAAATAGGAGCCCTTTAAGAGTCTATTTTTTCAAACTTCGCAAGTAGTCCGAAATAGGTGCCCTTTAAGAGTCTATTTTTTCTGACTTCGCAAGAAGTCAGAAATAAGAGCCCTTTAAGAAGTCTTTTTCCCAAGTTTTTTATATTTTTACTCAATTTAGCGCTCCCGCATTTATGTTATAGTTTTTATTTCTGTATAACCTAGATTTTAACATTCTCATTAAGCTTTTATTTGGAGAACTTGTAAAGGCATTATTATAATTTAATTTATTTATTTAGTGTTATTAAGTATTTAAAACCAGTTTAAGTGCGTTATTTTTAACGTGGATTATTTTTAATTGGTTTTATCTGTAAGTATCTTAAAGGTTAACGCATTAAAATGAATTTAAAAAATGAATATCATGATTTTCTATTTTTTATTATGATTTGAAACCAAGATGTCTGCCAAGATGATGGTCCTCCCATTTTCGAACCTATTCCCAACAATATCAAAAAATTAAGTTTGAGTCAAAAGTTAGCTCAATGGAAATGTGAGTTTAACATTACTCAAACTGCATCTAAATATTCTTCGGAATGTAGAGTCGATAGAAGACTTAAAAAATCTTCCAAAAGATTGCCGTACATTATTAAATTGTCCTAAAAATACCACTATTCGTACTGTTGCACCAGGAGAATATTTTCATTATGGTCTGAAAAAAGGATTAATTGACCACCTGAAAGCTATCGATTTGGGCCAGTTTAAAGAAACTATTCAAATCAGCGTGCATATTGACAGATTGCCAATTTCAAAGAGTTCTAAGAGTCAACTCTATCCAATACTAGTCGAAATTTACCCAAAAGGTGCGGTACCTTTTGCTGTTGGAATATATCATGGACTTAGCAAACCAAGTGATTGTAATGATTACTAATATAAATTTAAATGTAAATATAAATTAAAGGATAAATATTTATTAATTTTAATATAAAATTGTTTATATTTTTTTAGCCTCTATTTTTAGGAATATTAAAATATTAATTTAGTCTTAAAGAACTCTTAAAAAAGAGCTCTTGAATAGGCCAGAATAAGAACTCTTAAGATCTCTTAAAAAAAAGCTCTTGAATAGGTCAGAATGAGGAACTCTTAACATCTCTTCAAAACAAGCTCTTGAAGAGGTCAGAATCAAGAACTCTTAAGATCTCTTTTTTTCGAAGTCAGAAAAAAAATGTTCATAAAGACTTATTAATGAAGTCTTCAGTAGTTCTTGAGGTAGCGCATTGGACATCCTCAAGAAGTCCTGAAGACCCCATTTGACGAAAAATTTAAGACGTCCAAATCTTTAATAAGAGCTCTTAAAGAACTTTTAAAGACGTCATATTGTTTACTGGGACGTTATTAAACTATAAATTAAATGATTATTTTTGGCTGAAAGATTAAGAATTTAATTATTTTTCATTTTTATAGATATAAAAATTTGTGTCGAAATTTTCTGGCGGGAAAAGGACAAATCTAACGAAACAAGGTGGGTATGAGATGCGTAACGCTGGCGCTGCTTTAGCACATACGTATGGACCGAGTTGGCATTTAGAAGCTTCTTCAAGTAAAGGTAGGCCGATTGGCCAGACAGCCCACCGAGTTTTTATAAGAAGAGAAAACCGAGCAATTAGAAGGAAAGCAAGCTCGGCCCCCAAAATATATCAAGAGAAGAAAACTTTTTGCTGGACCTGATAGAAACTATGAGCCTGATGCCACCCAACCAGATATTAGCGACGAAGAAATGTTGGAGGAAGCGAAAAAAATTTTACTACGGTTGAAAAATGGCGTACCGTCAATAGAATCCCGGAACAAGCTCGAAAATGAAACAAGAGGGCAACATGATAATGAAAAGTGGAGGGAAATTCGTAAAAACATGTTGACTGCATCGAACTTTGGTCGCGTCATGAACCGTAGGGACAAGACTTCCCCACATTTATTTGTAAAACGTCTCTTATACGGGGGAGAAGTGTTTTCAAAATCAATACAATATGGCCGAATCAATGAAGAAGTGGCCATAGAGCTGTATAAAAGGAAAAATTATATAGCCGTTGAGAAGTGCGGCATATTTATTGATTTTGAAAATCCTTACCTCGGGGCTAGTCCAGATGGTTTGGTTGGGGTTGATGGCATCGTAGAAGTTAAGTGCATCATTTCGTTGGAAGGAGAAGATATTTTGGCAAACAACAAAAAAAGTGCTACATTGTGGACCAGGATAAAATTATGTAAGTTTTTAATTTAGTGAAATGAAGAAATATATATAAAGAAATTTAATTAACAGTATATTTTATCCTAGTGGTCGGTCACAAGGTGGAACCGCTGTTGTTATTAAAAACAATCTCAAGCATCATGTAACCGAAAACTACTGCACAGAATATCTTCAAGCAACAAGTGTAGTTGTTGAAGATTGAATTGGATCATTGACATTTTCTGCCGTTTACTGTCCTCCAAGGCATGCAATAAATCAAGGTAATTTCGAATTATTTTTTAACACTCTTGGTAATAGATTCATTTCTGGTGGAGATTATAATGCCAAGCATAATCACTGGGGTTCAAGGCTTATAAATCCCAAGGGCAGAAATTTGTACAAAGCTGTAACAGCCAATGGGTTAGATCATATTTCAACTGGAGAACCTACGTATTGGCCTTCTGATCTAAATAAAATTCCAGATCTCTTAGATATATTTGTAATTAAAAATATATCACGCAGGTATATGAAAATCACACCATGTCACGATCTATCATTAGATCATTCTCCGGTACTACTTACCATCAGTACTCAGATAATTCAAAGAGAAATAACTCCAGCTCTATTCAATAAACATACAGACTGGGACTACTATAGAGTCTGTATTGACACTAAAACAGTTTTACAAAGGTCATTAAAAACTGAAGATGAATTAGAATTGGCGGTGATAGATTTTACAAAAAGTATACAATCTGCTGCATTTGCGTCAACTCCTTTGACTTTTAGAAAAAGTAGCCCCAAAACTACTCAACCTGATGCTGTAAAGGATTTGTTTCAAGAAAAACGGAGATTAAGGAGAATCTGACAGCAAACAAGGTCTCCTGGAGATAAAAACTCTTTTAACAGGGCTTCCCAAAATCTAAAACGCCTTTTGGAAAAACTAAAGCATGAGGCCATTCAAGACTATCTTGAAAATTTATTACCTAAAGACGCTTCGGATTATTCACTTTGGAAAGCTACCAGGCGATGTAATCAACCACAAAATCCAATATCACCTTTACGGCGTAATAACGGAAGCTGGGCGAAGAGTGCCAAAGAAAAAGCTGATCTTTTTTCTGAAATTTTATCTGAAACCTTTCAACCGAATCCTGGAGATAATTTAGATGACGAAGAAATCCATTTTCTAGAAGCACCTTACAGTTATCCCTTCCAATTAAATCCTTTTCACCTAATGAAATCAAATCAATCATATGGATGGACTTCACTTTAAAAAAGGCGCCTGGTTTCGATCTTTTGACAGCTCGGATACTACGAGAGCTTCCAAAGAAAGGTATTGTCATGATCTGTACGATCTTCAATTCCATCTTGCGCCTAAAATACTTTCCTCAAATCTGGAAAGTATCGCAGATTATCATGATACAAAAACCGGGAAAGTCAATAAACGAGGTGACGTCATACAGGCCCATAAGCTTGCTTCCAATACTATCAAAAATTTTCGAAAAATTGTTCTTAAACAGGCTATTGCATGTCTTAGAAGAATCGAAACTTATTCCAGATCATCAATTTGGATTTCGATCAAAACATTCAACGATTGAACAAGTGCATCGAGTTGTCAGTGGCATCAACAATGCATTTCAAGAAAAAAAATATTGTACTGCAGCTTTTCTCGATGTTAGTCAGGCTTTTGACAAAGTATGGTACCCTGGATTACTATACAAATTAAAGAAAAGCATTCCAGATTCGTATTATCTTCTTTTGAAATCATATCTGACAAACCGATACTACCAAGTAAGATTTCAAAATGAATTATCCGACATACACCCTATCCTTGCAGGAGTACCTCAGGGAAGCGTTCTTGGACCTATATTATATCTTATTTACATATCCGATTTGCCAGTTGATGATGAAAACATCACTGCTACGTTTGCAGATGACACCGCAATACTTGCATCCGACACGGATCCAAATACAGCATCAGAAAAACTACAATGTAGCTTAAATAAAATCCAACATTGGCTGTGTAAGTGGCGAATTCGTGTCAATACAAACAAATCAGCCCAAATTACATTTACATTACGAAAAGGAAACTGTCCAACAGTAACTTTAAATGACGTCATATTACCACAAAATCCGGAAGTGAAATATTTGGGTATGCAGCTGGACAAAAGGCTTACTTGGCGAAAGCATATATGGACCAAAAGAAAACAACTAAATATTAAGTTTAGTAAATATCATTGGCTGCTAAATCGCCATTCTAAATTATCTCTCGATAACAAACTATTAGTGTACAAAAGTATTTTAAAGCCTATATGGACTTATGGAATACAATTGTGGGGTACGGCTAGTGTTAGTAACATTGAGATCCTACAGCGTTTTCAATCTAAAGTGTTACGTGCGATAAGTGGTTCACCGTGGTATGTGCGGAACGATGACATACATCGTAGTTTAAATGTGTCTACAGTGCGCGAAGAAATAGTGCGAATTAGTGAAAACTATGTTTACCGACTAGAAATGCATCCAAATGAGTATGTGCTTAATCTTTTAGACAACAGTGATAGTTTAAACAGACTTGATAAACTTAATATTTTAGAACTTAAATACAGATTTTTATGATATTTTAGTGATTAGTTTACTTAATTATATTAGTATATAATTCCACTTTGTGCCTACCATTGGGTAGTCACAATTCATGAGTTTCTATTGTTATCACTCTATTTATAGTTCTGTTAGAACTGATAATAGAAAAACTTAGGGTGATATAAAAATAAATAAAAAAATTAGCAGTATTTAAACGCTTTCGGGTTAAAAAGAAAACATCCCTACTATTACCAAATTCAAGGACAATTAAATATCACTTGCCGATCATTTTGCGATTTTATAATTTACAATGGAGAGCAAATTGCAGTCGAAAGAATTTATAGGGATGACAATTTTTGGAAGTATGAAATGCTTCCGAAATTAAAGGAATTTTATGTTAAATGTATTCCAGAAATTATCGATGCCCGTGTCCCTAGGGGCATGACAATTCGAGTCTGCGATTTGTTTTCCCAAGTAGAATAGGTAATAGGATAGGGAACCTTGAACGCCGAATCAACTGTACAATATAAAATGGAAAAGTGACATTTCCATATCAATTTTTGAGAGTTTAAGCCTGACAATAGCATAAATTTAAACATATTGCCAGGAAATCCATGTTCCACCTCCTCGCTGGTAACTCTCGGGCAATGCATTTATTCATTAAATGTAGCGAACGGGACGGGGTGATAAAAGAAATCAAATACATAAATTTTTTAAACTGAATAATTAAAAAAACAAGTGAAAATAATCAATTGACTAAGCTAATTGTTGAAATGCCATATAGATAATGTTGAATATCAGTGCTTGCATTATGTTTAATAAAAATGTTGAAAAATCTAGAAAACTTATTTTTTTAACTCGCTAGTTTGGAGATGCACAAGTATTGGAATTGGACATTACCAATGCGAAGAGCTGTTGGGCACTCTTAATATTCCTCCAATCACATTTAAAACTTATAATAGGCATACCGAAAACGTGAAAAAGGTAAGACATGCTAAATATATTGCAAATGATCATTTCACCTTGATGTACAATTAACTCTTACTTTGTAGGTTTGAGATGATTTTTTGGTTTTAAAAATGCAGCAAACGAAAATTACATCGTGATGTTACAAAATTTCAAATATAACCGAAAAACGGATTTATCCCTTTTTAGGTAAAAATATTTCAAAAATCTTGTGTATTACAGAAATTCCGAAGCCGAATACGAATTCAGCGCCCCAAAAACTATAAGAAATGTTTTTCTATCGCATCAATGTGAGAAAAAAAAAATTCAAATTTTCTCGATCAGTGAATTAAAATGTAATAAATTAAATTATAAAGATAGTGTATTTTTATTCAAATATTGCAATAAAATAAATGAAAAAGAAATCTGTAAATGTATTTGTTTTTGGTTATAACATAATAATAAAATATTGAAATATTTGTTGACAACAACACAAGGGGTACATTCCACTTAACGCCCGCAACGCCCTCGACCACGACCGCTGAAATTGCCGTTCCACTAACGTAAAAAGGCCGCGGGCGTTGTAGGCGAATGTTATAGGTGGAACGCAAATCTTGAGCATGCAGCTGTGAGGGTTATGAGCATAGACCCTAAACAAGGACACATAACTCCATGTAAACAAATAATTGGCAAAAATAAGATGTCAGTAGCGTTCCTTCGGCACCGAAGGAACAGAGAGTATAAACAAAACAGAGAGTATAAGGCGCGAGTTTTAATTGAATAACATTACGTATTTATAGTATTATAAAAATTATTTCCAGCCAAAGTATTTTTCCAATAAAATATTTTTTTAAATAAATGATAAGTAATTTCAATTTTTCAATAAGGATTTAGTTGAAGTGATAGTTAAAATTCGCAAAATAATTACATAAAAATAAAAAAAAAAACATCAAATAATTAAATAGTAACCTGTAATGTTGGAATTGTAAAAATGAAAGAAATTATTGAATCAGATATTAAATTAAACTTTTATTTATTAATAATAATACTGAAAATTAATATTTAATATAATGTCATACAATTTAATTAATTTTGGAATATTTATACTAGCTTTTGGTACTTTAAAAGTCCTGGTTTTTTAAACCCAATTGATCCCGTTGCTTATTGTCACAAGCACTACCACTTTTACAATTGTCTACTGCACATACTTTTCCCATTTTAAATGTTTTTTAAACAGTTTTTTATTTAATAAATTTTTTTAACCAAATCGTGTACTTCAAAATGATCACTTCAAAATAGTTACTTGGCTTACTTCACTTCTATTTATTATACTATATTCACTTTGGTAAGGATGAGTATCTATCAAAAACTTGCGACCCTAGCGGCATAAAAAGTAAATATAACTTCTCCCATTTCGTTGCCATATTTTGTCAATTTTCCCGTATGAGTTATATCTCCTTTATATAGCCTCCATGGTTCTGAGTAAATATTCCGCATCGATTGAAGTAAAATTTAATTCAACATGGCAAGAAATAATTAGAATTGAATGAAACAAAATTTTAAAGAATTATTTAAATTGATATTCGATTGAGAAATATTATTTTATCTGTAAAATTAAGGGGCCGTTTACCATTTTCGGCACGTCTCTCATCCTCCACTGATACTGTCATTTCCACTTCAATCAATGTCAGTTTCAGGATTGTAATTTTTTAAATTCCCGTCACGTTTTGGTGAAAGCCCACTCTGACCCACTAATATTGTATGGGCGAAGTAGGCAAGACGCGGTCGCGAACAGTGACGTCATCTATGACGTCGAGCGATCGCTCGCGACGACCACGGGCCTTAGGTGTAACGATACAGAGGGTGTTACAATCGTTGCGAGCGTTTAGTGGAACGTACTCAAGATATACAGAATGAAATGGGTGTATAGTATAGACCTTGATTGAAGTGAAATAAAAAAAAATGAATGTATATAAGAATGTTTAATACTTTTCTCCTGCAATCCAAAAATTATAGAATGGGGGATCCAATTTTAGTTATAATTTTAAAATAATCGTGGTGCACTCTGGACGGATAAAGTTGGCGTGAATTACTGTAAAACAGTCTTAAGGATTTTCCCGAAAACTCGGCTCTTTCTTACATTTATGTTTTTGGTCGGATTATAACATATCTGAAATTTTATAAAAAATATGACGTAAATACATTTTTCAAATCCACCCCTCAAATATTTTGAGATACTTTGGTTGTGATTTTATCGTTTCATTTTTGCAAACCAAACTATATAGAGGTAGGTAATACACCCAACTTAACAAGGATTTAGGCATAAATGGATAAAATAACGCTAATTTTTATTTGTTTCATTTATTTTTCAAGCTCAAAATTATAAACATAAGAATATACGCATTATATATAAACTAAAGATAAAATAATTGATATTCAGTCTCAAAAACTTTTTTTCAAATGTATTTTATTTATTTATTTATTTACTTTTTTTGACGTATTGTATCCTATTTTTGGGCTCAACAATAAAGAAAATATTATTATTATTATTAATAATGTTAATGGTAAGTAACCAACCAGTTTGAAATGTCAGCATTCAAATCCATAATTTTTAACACCAATGAAATTCAATTAGATAAATATTTATTACCCTTATTTTTATTTGTTACATTTATTTTTCAAGCCCAAAATTATAAACATACGAATATACGGATTATATATATAAACTAAAAATAAAATAATTGATATTCAGTCTCAATAATGTTAATTAATGGTAAGTAACCAACAAGTTTGAAATATCAGCATTCAAATCCATAATTTTTAACACCTGTGAAATTAAATTGGATAAATATTTATTGCCTGGTTAAAAAAAATGTTGGTCGTTCCACTTACTTTTAGAATAGAATCATAACTGAAAGAGGTAATATTTTTTTCGTTGACTACAACACTAGTCACAGGTTCTATTTTTCCCATCATCACTATTTCGTTAACTTTTGGTATGTTTTTATAATTATATTCCAAAATACTAACATTTAATACACCATTTTTAGTATCAATTGAAAATAATGATCCATTTCCAAACAACGTTACTGGAGAAAATAAATTTTTATTCAATTAAATTTGTTTGTAATAGGGAATATGCATGAACAATTTTTTTCACATTTATTTCCAGAATATGAAAATACTGTTAATACTGTAATATTTAAAAACGAAATTAAAATCCAACAAATATCAAGGAAGCTATAAACTTTTAAAGATTATTATCTGTCTCTTTCTTGCAAAAATACTAAAAACGGAGTTTTACGTGTATTTTAAATGGTGAAAGTGTAATATGACGTCACATAACATATCAAGAGGGCTATCACCCTCTTTGTCTACTCGGGAATTTCAATCATTCATATCTCGCTTATTTTAAAGTTATTTAAAAAGTAATTTTACCTTGATATTTGTCAAGTAAACATGCTTCAATTCAAGTGAACAAAAATTTTCATGCATATTCCCTATTAATGTATGTAGACCAATTCGTAATCTTTAACATGAAAATTTCTTCAAAGTGTCATTATTCAGATAATATCATATACACAACACTTGTGAAATTTGATCACAAATTTAATTTAAATTTTAGATAGTAATAATAATTAAAATTGATGACATTCAAATATCTCCGGTCACAATATTGATTATGTATGCACGATACATTTTAGTAACATTACATCTTTAGAAAGTTATACGGTATTTAATATAAAAAGAAACCGTGTACCGAATTTTAAGAGCATAATAAAGTTAATAGCATAATAAACGTAACTTAAAACTTGTATGGCCTTTACCACATGTCAAATTGTCTTAAAAGACATTATTGCGAAAGTTTTATTGAAAAGATAGTTTGAAAAATGATTTGTATAATAATAAACATAATAAATACCTCCATCATCAAAATACAGCTCTCCAATTGCCGTTTGATTTTCACTCAATCCTATCATCAGTTGTATTGGATTTTTGATAGTCAAACTGGTAGTTAATTCTGGTTTCTGTGTTGTTAATATTCTACCACCACGTATTAATAAACGTATTTGAGAATCAAGTGCTGCATCTAATATGAAAAATTGCCCCTCACTTTTTAGTGAAATACCTGAGTAAAAATCATACCATATACCTTTCGGTAAATAACCATTTACTGTAGTTGCTCCCTAAAATTTAAACCATAATTCAATAATTACAAGTTATCATTTTTAAAAATATCGTCAAAAATCTTTGACTACGAGCGGATGGTGGCTGATAGTCAAATAATTTGCTATTAAGCTGAAATTGTAAAAATGAAGGACGTTTGTCGGGTCGAGTACCTGAAAAACTAAAAATGACGTCTGTTGAGTTCAAAAGTAATGTCGCACTCAGCGAGATTCATTTGCCAGTTTCTCTTTTCATTTTTGGTTGCAGCAGTTTTCAACTTATATTTCAAATTATAAAACTGCTTAAAAGTGGGGAAAACCGACGATCTTTTAAGTCTAAATGATACTAAAGTTATTCGTGTTTTTGTTAAAATTGTAATTTACTCGGAATCAAAATCTACAGATTTGTTTTAATCTACAGATTTGGACTCAATTCTTAACTGCCAGACTTGAAATGTGCGTTCAAACCTAAAATATTGAACTGTCAGTAATTGCACACAATAGCAGTTAACAAGAAAAATGGTAAGTCTACTGTGATGAAATCAATTCACTGCTAGAGTCAGCTAGATTACTCAAGGTCCTAAGTGGACTCACGAAGTAAATGTGAGGATCAATAAAGAAAGCCGCCGGAACTTGGAGACTATCGAAGGAGGAATTTCTCAAATTCCTCCTGGTCACCCACTCTTTCCACAGCACGACCGCTGTACCTGAGTCACTGCCACATCCGGCAACTACACCCAACTAGGAGCTGGCCACAATGAGGAGGTGATAACGGGCTCTATTGCGTTGACTATTTAAGAGTTAAGTCCTTTTAAGGCCGCGGGCCCAAATTGAGTTCAACATACACCTACCATGAGTAGAAGGGTTCTGTAGGACCAGTGTCACATTGGAATACATTCCGAAAATATGGAGATTCATAGACGTGGTCTCTATACTCAAACCAGGGAAAAGAGACTTAATGGTTCAGGCCAATTAGTCCGACATCCTGCTTTATAAAAACTTTAGAAAGGATAATAAACTATCATCTAATAGAAGGATACCCTTTTCATAGGAATCAGCACATCTACAGGAATGGTACGTAATCGACCAATATAGTCCTCCACGAGATAGAAGGAACACTTCGTTCCAATCAGTTCGCCCTGGCGATATTATTTGATGTAGAAGGGGCTTTTGATAAGGCAGAAGTTGAGCCGATCTGGGAAAACCGTACATATGAGAGGGGCACACGCTTCTCTTATCGGTTGGATAAGATCGTCATTAGAAAACTTACAGGTTATGGCAGGAGACGGAGACAACCGGGTACATTTGGGGGTGTGAGGTGCATAATTTTGTTTACTCAACGAAGGAACATTGAAGGTTATGTACCAACACTTATGTACGGAAGGTAATTCGCACTAGTGCAAGAGTACCTGGGGTTGATATTGAATCTTGGAAGGCAAATGTTGAAGCAGTGACAATCAAATCAACAATGAGCTTATGGAAATTGCGCCAAGTGATATAATTCGACAATGTCCGACTCCAAAAGCAATATTAGCTAACCGTCCCGGATAGATTGAATTGGACTAAATGAACTCCTCGAAAGACTCTCTAGTATGCTACACGAATAAAAAACAGAGACCCAAGAATATACATACGAATGCATGACAAGCAGAAATGTAAGAACCAGCTTTGCACTAAGACGATACGCTACTGTATTCGAATGGGTGGATAAGTCTGTGAACAGGAAATAGAAAATCACAGCAGACTGCAGATAAGCCAAACACATGATAGCTAAGTATAATGCTGCAAGGGTAACCTGGCTTGTTGGAAAAAACCGGAAAAAGATAATAAACCTTTTGGTTGGGGTGCTTACTGGTCACTGCAAGCTCAAAAGGCATCTATCCCTTATGCGGTTGGAAGACAGTGCTATCTGTCCGGGCTGTAACGTGGCGGATTATATGCTCTTTCGCCCTTCGGCTGAACTGCCAGGCTTCAGCCTCCCCTCCACTACTACTTACCCCAATTTATCATTTTTTTGTGACTAAGATTTACAAAAATATTAACGATTTTAATGTAATAATAATTTTAAAATGATTACCAAAGTAACGTAATTTTCATGTGTATTTTAATTCCTTTGTCTGGGAAAATTCGCTGAGTCCACTTCTACCTATCGATTAGGGATGTATGAATGGTAGGGGTGGGGTGTTAAATGATTGACTTGAATGTATCCTTTCTTGTAACGTTTAAAGTAATATGATCTATATTTGTATTTATACACAAGGAAGTTATTAGGTTTTTGTATTTGTTTACGTATACTGGTTGGTTGGCATAACGCTGTTCCCTGTTCCTCACACTGAAACGCCACCAGACCAGACAGACTAGAGCTCGTAGTCGATATGCAACCACCATAAATTTAAAACATTGAGTGTCAGTGACGTCATACATTTTTAAAATTTTAATATTTTACAAAAAATGCAATAAACTGGACGCGATAAGCCTGCCTACATTACCTCATGTAAAACAGGAATAATCAAAAGACTTGGCCCCCATAAAAACTGCTCATCTAAATCATATGTAGATTTATCCTCATGAAATCTGTCAACAAAAATTTAATATTGAACATAGAAAAAGTCTGATAGCAGTGTCAACAAAAATAACTTACTCCACAAATAATGGACGAGCTACAGTTGAACCATTTTGATGTGCACGATAAAACAATGTGTACAAATATGATATCAATGAATATCGAGTTAATAATGATTTCTTAGCTGCATTTAAAACTACATCTCCAAGGGCCGTTGGATCTTGTGCCTAAATATATTTAGTAGTTATTCAATTTATGAACAAAAGGCATCATAGGTATGAATCAAGCTAATCGTAACTATGTTCATCAGCTAATCGTAACGTTAATTGTGAGACTGTTACTAAATTAGCAACGACTAGCATGCATCCTTGAATAATAACTACGATTCGAAAATGCATACTGATGACAAATTTTATTTCCAGTTCTCATTGCTTATCTTCGATAATCTTTTATACCCGGTATGTAGAATATTTACAAGGGTATATTCAGTTTAGTCCCTACTTTGTAACGGTTGAAAATATTAATCCTTGACAAAAAATGTTTGATATAGATGTTCAAAAAATGACCTAATAGGTCCATTTCCGCATATCCGTCAACGCGATAACACAAAAAAAAAAGATAACGAGCTGAAATTTTGTTTGAAACTTTTTGTCATATATTCAGTACATATCGGGTATTTAAACAATTAAATCAGTTAGTTGTTATTTTCACTTGTTTTTATTTCCGAATGGCATGTTCTATACAATCTTCAATCTCCAAAAATATCTGAATGCTTACTCTTAAAAATCAGATGCCTCAAATTTCAAAACAAATAGCTGGTACGTTAAATTATATGTTCAATTTATTACAAAACAAGTAGTGTAACAACTAACTGAGTTAATTGTTTGAATACCCAGTATATACTGAGTTGTATATCAGTGATTGAATTGTTAACAAATTGTTAACAATTCGCTTTTCGAGGAACATTTAATCCATAAATTATGAGAAAACTATTGAGAAAAAAATTTTCAAACAAAAGTTGTTTATTTTAAAGAGAAGATTTTTTGTTAACAAATTTGTTTTCTATCTCTTACGGTTTCAAAGACGTATAACCCTCCCCCCCTCCTAGCGAGGGAAACACGTTCCGATTTTGCCCATTAACGAACTTGACCTTACTTTTTTGCTCTAGAACACACACAAATATTTTCAGCTCGTTATCTCTTTTCGTTTTTGAGTTATCGGCTTCAGGGATAGACGGACACGCGGAAATGGCCGAATTAGGCCATTTTATGAATACTTTTGTGAAGCATTTTTGTCAAGGATTAATATTTTCAAGCGTTACAAAGTCGGGACTAAACTTAATATAGCTTGTATATTTACATATACAATACAGGGTATAAAAAAAGTCTAAGTTATTAATATAATAAAAAAGTTTTCGGTTTAGCAATAAACATGTTTAATGAGATAAGTGCGATAAGATAACTCTCTAAATCATTAATAATAATGTTCTAAGATTTTATCAGCCAGGTTCATTCAATTCGACGTTTTCAGTTTCTATTGAACGAGTAAAACGTGCGAATAAAATCACAAACAGATAACTTGAATTATGATGTGGTGCATACAAAAATAAATCCGTTATTTAGTCAGATCAAATGAAATAAACATGGAACCGAAATTTTATCAAAAAGAGACACAAATATATGTGTAGCTATGAACTGTATATGCTTATCTCATACATCCAATGTTTAAATGATTGGACAAGCATAAAAATATACAATTGGTATGAGCAAGTTTAATAGGTAATGCTTCTCAATCCTTCAAACATTGTATGTATGAGATAAGCATATACACTATATAGCTACACATATATTTGTGTCTCTTTTTGATAAATTTAATCAAGCTGTATTTTAATTATAAAAATATTATTTTCTAATTAAAAACAGACAAATATTAAACTGGTTTTCTTTAACAAATAAACTATATTGGTAGCAAAATTTTTTTGAGTTTATTGTTAGATAGGTTAGTGTTAAGCTTTCGATTAAGCCTTATAAAACCTAAATAATATTAATTTGTTTATAAATAAATTAGCAAAAGGTAAAATATATGATAACTCTCTAAAAAGTTAACGTATCGGAATATTTTTTTTAAAATTAGGTCTATAAAAAAATCTATAAGTTAAAAGAAAATTTAATTTATTTAAATCATTTCTTATAACTGCTTTTTTTAAATTTGTTTATAGCACGTTATAAACAAATTGAAAAATAATGGGTAAAAATATAGTTAAAAAAATTTTTTTCTTTTTCATTTTATACATATTTTTAAGACCTTTCATTTGAAAAAAAATTTATTCTTCTAAAATGGAATGCACCCTTTTTATTTATAAAAAAAATCGGTGACTCGGTATTTAATTAATTGTCGAGGGCCTAATTTTTTTAAGGGCTAAAATTGGTCACATTATTTTTAACATATAAAAGGTATACTTTGCCATTGTTATAAAAAAATTAAGTAATTTTTATATTTATTTTATTTTTTATATTTTTTATTTTAATTTAAAATTTTTGCGTTTTTCGAACTTTGGGAATTTGTTCCTCGAATTCTAATAAACCGATTTTAATGTTCATGGGCTCATTTGTTTTCTTTCTTTATATAAAATTGAATAATATTCTGTCATTTTTAAAATTTTTAGTTTTAAAAAAGATATTAAGAAAAAACGCTTTTTTTGTTATAAACAAATTAAATTTTGACCCTGTTTCGTCACGAGTCGGACCGTAATAATTTGGGATCATATTCAGGACGTCAAGATGAATCGATTAAAAAGAAAAATTGCGGTTTCGAGCAACCTGCCTGAAAGCGGCTTTTTGAACCTAATTTGACTCTGTTATTATCTTATATTTGTTAACTTATAGTTCTATCGAACTTATAACAACATTTCGCCGCCTATGTGAGTGCAATTTATTAGTATAAGGATTACTTACAATGGCATCATCAGTATTATGAGTCCTAGAAAACGGATAAAATGCCCCTAATTGATACCATCGTGCACACAATTCCACAGTTGTGTTCGAATTGAAACCACAAATGTCTGCACCCATTAACGGTACACCAAACAAACTGAACGATAGCAATTCTGCAAAAAACAAGAAAAACGAAGATTATATTAAGTAATAAAGCTACAAAAGTACACCTTCTGTCAATAACTTTACCTGAAACTGTGCGTTTCAAATCATGCCATGTTGAGAATACATCACCACTCCAATGCCCAGCATGTTGCCCAAGTCCAGAGAATGACGATCGTGATATAATAAATGGACGATTAGGACTCATTGAACGTAAAGCACTAAAAATGATATTTATTTTCATGAGTTCATTAAAAATACACTTATTTTGTTTTAAAGGAGGGGGTATACATCTCGGAGTTGATATTATTTTCGCGTGGGGGCGCGGAAAAGAGCTTAAAGACAAAAAAAAGTTTCTTTAAAAAATAATAAAAAACTTTTGTTTGAAACTTTTTTTCATAAGACTTATAGTCCGGGAGACCAAAGGGTTTTTTCCAGGATGATAAGCATCAAGCTGGTACTTTATAAATAGTTTCGTTCTAACAAGACGCCCAACTTTTTTAATTATAAAATTTTGGAAAACGTTATCGAAATTTTCTGGAAGCCGTTGAACATTGAGAATGGGAGACTCGGAGTTCATTCCATTGAATTTGTAGGACGAAAATTTTTCCTCGTTCTTCACTTGATTATCTCACAATTAAACTTAAAAATAACTTGATGCTCGTAAACCTTGGATGAACGGTCAAATCGACACCTTCAACGTTCATCGAAAAATCCTCGAAAGCCAACCGAGGTGGCATGTTTTACTGGTTGAATGTTTCTTTAATAAAGGATTTTTTAAAGATTTTCTTTGCTTTTGGTTGGATATTTCTTTAATAAAGGATTATTTAAAGATATATAAAATATGATTTCTTAGATTATGGATGCAAGTGTTTGGAATAAATAATTGGAACGGGATACTTACTACCTATATTAAAGAACAGAATAATGATGTAATGCATTTAATAATGATGTAATGCAAACAAATTTTAACTTAGTGTCATTTATTGGAAATCAATTTAACACTTGCGACGATTACAAAAACAAATGGCTTCTTAAAAAGTTGTTTTTCAGTCCAATTGAAGGTAAAAACAAAGAAAAACAAGTAGTGTAACAACTAACTGAATGAATTGTTTGAATACCCAGTATATACTGAGTAGTATATTAATGATTGAATTGTTAACAATTTTTGAACTTTCCCACAATTTAAAAAATCTCGTATGGTTTTAAAGATGGGCATATTTTTCGCTTTAACTATAAACACCAATTTTGAGAAAACTATTGAGTTTAAGGAAAAAATTTTCAAACAAAAGTTGTTTATTTTAAAGAGAAGAAGATTTTTAGTTTTTAAACTTTTTTTAAACTATATCTTTTACGATTTTAAAGATAACCAGTTTTGCCCATTTGGCCCAAACATGGTCCGATTTTACCAGTTAACGACTTGACCTCACTTCTATGCTCTAGAACACAGATATCGCTATCGAGTTCACAGACGGACGGACAGACAGACAAGCGGACATCCGGAAATGGACTAATTAGGTGAACACTTTTTTTTTTCTTAATGAACACTTTTTATGCAAAATTTTTATTCTGCGATGAATATTTTGAAGCGTTACAAAGTCGGAACTAAACTGAATATACCTTGTATATTTACATTATACTGGGTATAATAAAACTGTGACTCTGACGCATGTGCTGAAGTATTAATTACTACTGGTAGTACAAGATCCCGACATTAAATTACCTTCCCTCATCCAGTTTTTTAATGAAATCAATATTTTATACAGTTAATGTATAAACAAACACACTGTCCTAAACCAATAACCAGCTTTTATTGTGAAATCCAAGAAGAAAAACTAAGAAAGATCCAGCTTTTCAGACCGGAGCTTTTCTCTAACAACGAAGGATTGGCGGAAGACCATTTCCTGTACTTTTGCATATAATTTAGAATAATATTTTTTACATATGATGCAAAAATTGTTATATTATTTATACAGGGATCTCAAAGATACGGCCCGCGATCGCAATGTGTGACAGACAGAAGAATCATGACTTCACTCGATTCCTCTACGGAAGTTTTAAAATGCGCACACTACAACATTTATAAGTAATTTCAAGGGCAGCGCGTGTCTAGACAAGCGAGAGAGGTAGACAGTAACGCCATCTGATCTGATTACGGAATTCAACAATCGTTTTGAAGACTTCCACAAAATGAATGAAATGGAATTCCCAATTTTCAACAATCCATTCAATTTTGAAGCTTCACAGGCACCAGTTCATTTGCAAATGGAGTTGATAGATCTTCAATCAGACAGTATTTTGAAAGAAAAATTTAAAGAGGTTAACGCTCTTACATTTTATACACAATATTTCAAGAGTTTGGATAACTACCCGCAATTAAAAAAGCATGCAGCACGCATTCTGTGCATGTTTGGTAGCACCTATTTATGTGAGCAGATGTTTTCCGTCATGAAAATAAATAAGAACAAACATCGCACAAGACTTACGAATGAACATCTCCAATCAATTCTTAAAATAATTACAACGAATATGATACCTGACATCAATGAGCTTGTCAAAAACAAGAGAAGTCAGGTATCTGGATCCTCGAGCTCAAAATAATTACCCACTTTTATAACTTTGATATGATTTTTAACAACCGTATATTATATACTATATAATTAAGTAAGTAAAATGTTATAATAATTCAGTACATTTTTTTTTATTTGAATCTGGCCCGCCTACACATTCTAAATTTAATATATGGCCCTCTGCAAAATTGAGTTTGACACCCCTGCTTTATAAAAATATTGATATATTATATCTTTCAAAAAAGAATATAATTATTTTTTTGCATTAAAAAATTGCATCAACTTGTAATATTTTGAATTGAAATGATAGGTTTGTAAAAATACACCAAACTGTTTGTTTACACTACGTTTGGAATCATGAATCAAATTGATTACTTTCAGTCAACTGTTGTCAATCAATAATGAGATTCACAAAGGCATCAGTCAAATACAAGTGTGAAACTGCTTGCTGTGAAGTGTAAAATACATAAGTTGAGACACTGTGAGTCATTTACTTATTATATAGGTTGGTATGTATTACTGGAACAAAGTGTGCAACTTTGTTCTGTATGGAACTTATATCTAAAATCGGGGCAAAGTTTTATTTCGAAAACGTAAGAAGTAAAGTCAAACCTAAAACTAAGTTTCTTATAAAAGAACCAAAAGCTTCATAACCTGTGTATAGAAATGTGTGTGAATATTTCACAACAGATTTTTTAAATACAAATTAAATTTTAAAAACATTACCGGAATGTGTTGTAAACTTGTAATGCACCGAAAACATTATGCAAGTTATAGTGTTCACCATACTTATGTCTTGCAGTCATACACAATGTTTTATATCGTAACATGCCACCATTCACTCTGGGTACATAAGGTGGATTTTCTAAATTCGAATCTGGACATCCATTTTCGGCACCTTATCAAAAATCATTACATGTTAATACAAACACTTAAGTTAAAAATATTTGATTGAACGCTTACTCAGAAAGATCACTTTTTGAGGTCTGCTTAGTGTTTAGAACAAAGAATACAATATAGTCGAATAAATATAATATACTTTATTATTAACAATGATGTTCAATTTCTTTGTCGATTTGCACTACAGTACGGACAAGGGAAGAAAATAGTTCTGTGGCGTTATGGCAGATGTTATGACCAAAAAAAAAATTAAATTTTTTGTTTTAAGTTTATACGTTTATCTTAAAATTGGTATGCATATAATATATAACATATATTCATAAATATAACCGTCCAAGTTGCCGAGCGGAACTGGGAGGTTATGGGTTCGAATTCCGACATCGGCAGTTTGTCAGTTATTAAGAAGAAAAAAAGGGGTGGTTAATTGACTAAACTGTTGGCGTATGGACAAGAACGAAGTGACCGGCTACGCTTGTGAATGTTTCCTGCAGTTTCCTTCACGAACTCCAGATTCCTATCAGAGTCGGCTGCAGCCGCACATCCTACCAATTCCTAGTCTACACACAAAAATTCCTTCCACTCCACTCACATCCTTAGGCATCACAATGGACCTTATGGTCGAAGTGTAACCCGTCCAGGGCAGCCGCTACAATCTATCTATCTATCTTGATAAATATATATGTAAATATATATGGTTACATATATTTCATAACTCGCTCTGTTCGCGTCACAGAAAATAACATTGCATGAATAGTAAAAAAAGTTTTTTAAAAAAGGGGTTGCAATGAAAAACCTGAAGTTTTCCGATTTTTCTCGTCGGTTTCAAGCAATTTCGCGTCGTATACAAAAAACCGCATCCTTCTATCATGCCTAGAAGTGCCTTAAAGTTTGTATAGATCAGTCAGTCAGTCAGCTTCACTTCTAGCCGTATAGTATAGTGGATTTGACATATCAGCCTTTGTAATATTAAAGAACCAATTTTAAGAGTGATCTATCAACTTAAAACAGAAAATTAATTTCTAGGGCATATCAACATCTGTCATAATGCCACAAAATTAAACTTTACAGACACGATGCTCAAAATTTAATTTCCTAGACAATTATTGTTATGTAGAATACTGTATGCAACTTCTGCATTAAGTGGTTGCAATAGATGGTTGCGATTCTATAAATTTGCGCACACCATAACTCGTTTTACAATAACTCGTTTGACTTGTTCTCATAAAAATAATTGAAGTCTGAGGCTCATGCGTAGATAGCATGGCCACTTTACACTCTATTAGTTCTATTTATTTTAGTTGCATAAACTACTGCTACCATGCATTATAATTACCGTTATAAAAATTAGATGGCTCATTCATGTCTAACCATAATCCATCAAATGGCAATTCTTTGTGGAAATCTTGTATCAATTTTTGCCAATAACTTAATATATCTTTATGTGTAAAGTCTGGCCATACTGTAGATTTACCATTCCAAACCTTATGGAAGAAATTTTGTTTAGATTGTAGCGGTGTCGCTTCATTATTAAATTATTATTATTATATTGTTTATCATTTTTATCTGTTGCATAACAACTATAACTTCCCTCTATTATCACGGTTGCTTTGAATGTTAACAACCATGGTAATTTACATATTTATAATTTAAATACAAAGTAAATGAAGAAAAGATCAACATTGAAAAAAGAATGCAGGTTATTAATATAACTATGCAGGTTATTATTTAATATAACTATCTATCTTCTACCTTTACAAGATTAATCCAAGTGTCGTAAAGCTAAAGAAAGTTAATGCGATATGTGTTTTTGTATGATACTACTAGGAACCTAAACGATTGGAACCTAAGACTTTGACAAATAAGGTATCGTTAGATTTGTACTGATTCTGGGAGTGGTATGATGATTGACGAATATAAAATTCAAAATGATACTAGACGCCTTAACGCAAGAGAAAAAAAAAACAATTTTTGTGGTATTTTCACAATAAGGGTGTGCACAATCAAAGGTATGGATAACAGGATTCAATGCACAAGGTTTTTCAACTACAGCGTCAACTACCACAGTTCGTTATACAAGGTGCTAGTAATATTTTGGAAAAAAATTCTCTGACTTTTCCAGGGTTTCCAGACTTGAATTCGAATTTTTCCGGACCATTTTTTCATGTAATATTTTGTAATTGATACAACTTAAAATTAAGAAAAGTATAGATTTGTTGATTTATATTCATTTTTTATGGATAATATGATAAAAGCTATGCATTCTTTTTCATCAGTAACAGACATAAAATTTTTTCAAAAACCTCAAAACAGATAATTATTAGTAATCATTTTTTAGAAATAAGTTATTTTAAATAGGATTATACGGAATTTCATGAAATTCACTGGAATTTTACGAAATTCCCTGACAATTCCAGAAACTTAAAATTCCCTGACATTTCCAGATTTTCCAGACAACTAGACACCCTATTATATGAAATATATAGATTCTCTTTCCATATGTAGAATAATCCTAAATCTGGCATTTCTCCCCTTCCCTTTTCATTTGTAGGCTGTTTATTATTTCATTTGCATAACACATGTGTTACGGTAAATTTCGTTAAAAGTAAAATCGAATTTTAGTTTTGCATATGAACACCTTAACAATCCAGAAAAAAAGTGAGAAAACCAACAAATTATTTTTTCGAGATTGACTATTTCACTTAAAAAGTTTAAAGTTAATTAAGCATTTTTCATTGTTAAGGAGGTTAAAGATAGAAAAATAAACCTAATTAGACTTTCTGGTCATGAATTCTCTACAGAACTAAACAACGCTTAACCTTAGACACAATTCGAGCCCAAATATTACGATTCCTCAAATAATGTATGAAGTTTACATTATTACTTCTTTTTTACTTACTTTTCCATAAAAAATATTTCCAGTATAATTTTTAACAAATACATCCATTTTTACACCTAAATCGAATGGGAGATATGAGCCGTTTGGTTCGCTACCACTTATACCAATATCAATTAATGGAACCCATTTTACACCTTGATCATGTAATTCGTTGATGAATTGTGGTAAGTCTCCAAATGTATTTGTATCATAGGTGAAATCATTATTTGCCATCATGTAATCCAAATCATTCCATTGAACATCCTGTAAAAACGTAC
The DNA here is from genome assembly GCA_963920215.1 of Nineta flava. Classification (NCBI taxonomy): domain Eukaryota; kingdom Metazoa; phylum Arthropoda; class Insecta; order Neuroptera; family Chrysopidae; genus Nineta; species Nineta flava. The sequence goes on from OY986045.1 coordinate 44,531, forward strand.
TTGTCAATATTTCCTGTTGGAACGATCCTTTTACATTTTTTGGTGAATTCGATCACATTTCGCATGACGAATCACTGGTTTTACTACTCAGTTTACATTATATGGCCCTAAATCTAATCAAACTAACGAACTTTTATTTATTTAATAAAATTAAATAAACAAATTAATTACAAATACTTCTTAATGTACACTCCCGTTCATTAAAATTGAACCACCAGTAAGTCCCATTCTAAGCGTATGCAGATCTTAAAACAGCAAAATATTAATTTTGCAGCAAACATATTTTAACATAAAAATTAACCCCCCCCCCCTCACTTGAAATATGGATGTGGTGGAAAAAGCATAATGGTAAAGTAGTGTATTATTCCGTGTTTGAAGGTTGAGAGAAGGAACCTAAATTATTTAAAAAATGGCTAAATATAAAGTACAAATAATGTTTTTAATCAAGAACACTTTTGTAGCAAAATTTGCTTTTTTAGTTCAATTTTTGCTGTTTTGGTCAGTCTTTGAAAGGCCTGTAACTCGGTCGAATTTGATAATAATAAAATGTGCCGTGATTTAAATTAATGTTTTTTTTTCCTTTTCTACAAATCTGCAACAACCATGGAAGTAGTTCCATGGAATAAAATGAAATTTTTTTTAAATCTTAATACAGAGCACCACACAAGATTATAAGATTTTGTCCCTCACTTGAAATAATTTTTTTTTTTTAATATTTTTGAAACTTATGATGATTTGAAGTCAATCTTACGTAGGGAATTTTGCATCACAGAAAAAAGTGAAACAGACGAGCTCCCAGTAAAAATCTGTTCGGCAACCTTCAGAATTTCATACTCTACATTTTTTTAGAATGTAAATCATAGAACGGTATTAAACTATAAAGACTTTTGAACGAAATATTTTCGGACGCCATCACAAATACTTACAATCGGAATTCCAGCATTTTTATTTCTTAAAAATATTTCTTTTGTTTGCTTCAAAGTTTTAGTACCATATCTACAAATATTTAATGAATGTATTTAATTTATGAATGTAGAAATAACGTCAAAAGTCAAGCTATCATTTCAAAATTTCATAATTGATTTGTGCCGTATTTATTCGGATTTGGGAAAAATGTTTCGAATAAAAGTTGTTAATATAGTTATAATAAACAACTTTTATCTGAAGCATTTTTCCGAAAACCAAATAAATAAGGCACAAATCAATTGTAAAATTTTGAAATGATAGCTCGACTTTTGACGCCATATGTACATATATCTACACTTTAAATAAATCTCTTTTCATGCTGCTTGATGCTAGTTTTGAGCGTAAATTTAGTCATGTGGTATAATTTTAATTATATTGTTTAGTTTGCGGTCCATAATGAATAATATTTTCGTTACGAATATCACTTGATTGAGATTCTAGTAATTCTAGTACTTAACTATTCATAGTTACTTTATCATTATCATTAACATTACTTTGTCATTATTATTATCTTTATAAAATTTATCATTAAAATTAATAAATTTATCAATTAATCAATCAATCAATTTATCATCAAAATTAATTTAAAAAATTCAATAATAAATCATCAAAAATTATTTAAAAAATATCATACATTTTAAAACAGTTGGAAAAATAATTACGCTCATTTGAAAAAGAAGCGTTGACCTTCAAATAACTTTGAAGGCCAACATCTAGTTGAAAATCAAGATCACCATCAGATTCGAGTTCATTTATTTACCACGTGACAGACAAATTGATACTGAAAACGGAAATCAAGCGACAACATGCTAAATCACTCTTATAATAATCACCTGCATAAATGAAAACCTAATGCCCATAATGGTGGCATATGTGGCATACCAATTAATTTTTGATATTGTTGTAAAATACTTTCAGGAGTGGATCCAGTGAAAATATAAAAATCCAGTATACCACCTAATGTTCGAATTGTAATAGCTGGATTTGGTTGGACAATTATTTCTAATGAAAAATAAACAATAATACAAAATTAAAATGGCATATTCATGGAATCTTGGTCAGTCTGAAAATATACTACACGTTTCTCAAAATGTTACTTTTTATAGTATTTAATTTTGAATTCCAATATTACTACGCACACAGCATACAAACATTATAAACTATAATAAATCATCATTTGGGAAAATCAGTTGTTGATACAAGGATGGATGGAAGTTTGTTGGCAGAGTTCAGTGGAACAGGACCTGTGATTAATATATTTGGCGACTTCATGCACACGATATAACCTACTTAGATGTAAATACCAAGCAAATAGTAACCGGGGGAAAACGAGCTGCACGAGCAAGGCGATCATAATCCATACTCAGAACGTCAACACTGTTTATCACCGTCTCCGAATCGATATGCTTCATTTAATGAAACCACGCCGAGTCGTACACGGTGTACAAAGCGGTAGTCGTAGAATCGAGTGTACAGACCATTCAATAGGAAGTAGTTGCTCGCTTCCCTAGAGTATGTACATGAGTACGCCTTTCCCTGATTTAGTTTTCCCAGTAGACTAGTATGTCTAATCTTAGCATACGGGCAATCATGGATCGCTGTCTCTGGAACGATTATTGGCTCCGATGTTTGTCCAGGACGGTTGATTAAGATGGACCGGTCGTGTCTTTCGACGCCCCAATGGAAACCCACGCCAATTTTGCTGTTAAGGCGGCGGCAGGCATATCTAGCTTGTGACCACAGACTAGAAATGTATCCGCTGTCACTTGCCGGTCGACCTTCGTGAGCCATTCGGATAGTTGGTAGGCATTTCCTCGGTTGGACCGGTACCGATACGACGTCTCACAACACGCTTCAAGCAAGACCATTCCGTTTTCCTGACAATGGTGTCCTTGCAGGTCAACAGTCTAAATGCGTGAACCACCGTGCTTACGTACGCAGAATCAGCCAACGGTAACCGGTTTGCGCCACCCTGGTAGGAGGGGATGTATAGGATCTCCGGGGAGCCACATTGAGATAGGTTCATCCATTTCTTGACCAGTCTTTTAATAGACTTGTTTGCTTCAGTCAATGGACCTTTGGCGACATTGCCGCCACGCAGAACTAAGTCCAGCCGAGAAAGGATGAACATATTAGGAACTTAAATTTTTGCCAGGGGGCGAGAAGTCATGTATCCTTTGTGCGTCTTCATTGATTGAACGGATGGCTTCAAGGGGGGTTTGGGATACATGGAATTTCGTTGGGACTTCTAGATGTTCATACTCTTATCCGTCTTTTAAGACCGTCAGTCCTCCTCATTGAATAGTAAACTCGGTGGGATAGACTTGTCGGCGACGTCTGCAATCGACGAGAAGTGAGGCGCATTTCGGTTGTTGGAACGTTAGTCCCATCCGCTCAGCGGTTGATCCTACTTTAGCCAAGACAATTCTCAAGGATTCAGCAATATTGCTAAGCAAAACGATTTCATCAGCGTATGCCACAGCACGGAAAAATGGTGATTATGCAGTTTGAAACCGTGCTGATCTACCAATCTGGACGCCACCCTTGAGCAGTTCAATTGCCAAATTGAAAATGATCGGACTGAGTGATCACCGTGGCTTTACGCACGCACGAATGGGTATAAGACGAGTTTCCTCGTTCTTTGTGCGAATTTTGGTGATGTATTTGCATAATGTTCGTTTATCACACTTCTCATCTTGCTGGGTAGCTGCATCTCCTCCAATACCCGTCGAATATGACGGTGAGGAACAGAGCCGAAAGCATTGGTCAGGTCAAGCCACACCAATGCGATCTGTCTGCCGACGCGACCCGCATCATCCAATGCACTTCGAACTATGAAATTGTATTCATAACACTCCTCATACTGCAGAAATCCCTTCTGCATTTGCGAGATATTGATTGAGAACTTCGTCCAGCAAATGACACGGTCGGTAGTAACGCCGGCATATAATTTGGCAATTGGCAATTTGGCATTATTGCTTGTGCAGCAATGCAGTGCGGGAGTCAACCCAGACCATTGCAGTGGAGTTTTTTCCTCGAAAAAAACAACGGTCAAAGATAGCAGATAGTATAATACAACCCGAGTCCATCCGTTTAAGGCACAAGTACCTTATAACGTTTTTCTCGGGTGCTGTATTTGATGTTTTGACCAATCTCGTACATACTGATTCTTTTGAGATGGAATCGAGTAAGAACGTAAAGCGTTCGTAGTTGCCCGATATCCTCAGGGGTAGGTGTTGGTTCCTGATCCTTGAAGGCAAATATTCTTTGGAAATGTTGATGAACCATTTCCGTATCGACCTGGCCAAATGGTGAGCTTTCCGGTTCATTCAGTATGGCGGTCATGGCTTTCTATTTATTAATACGGTAAAGTTTAAGGATTAAATTGTACATGGCGAGGGCGATTTCATGTAGGCCTATTTTGAAATCGCTGCACTGTTCTGTGGTGGTGTTCTTTCGACCACATGGTCTGATCTGTCTCTGGCAAGGTCTGCTGTAATAATAGGTACAACTTCCTAAAACTGTTCCCACCTGATGGCGTTATGTATAAGTTCAGGCCACTGAGACTGGTTTTTAGTTAGACTTTCTGCCGGTGTGGGGCTGGTGTTGGGTGCTCAACAGTTTCGATTTAAGCAGCTACTGAAATAGTGCTGGAATCGCTGCTGTCGACGTCTGGTTGAGTTCCAGTATTTGCAGCTAGAAGAGTCCGATAGAGTTCGGCTGGGTCATCTCGCTGATACCATCATTGAGCGCAGATAGTGTTCGAGATCGGCTGAGGGGTTAGGGTAGTGATCCGGGTAGTTGAGATGTCTGACATTAAGATGTATTATAATTGATGACGTCACTATGACGTACTAAATGTATTTGTGAGCGTATACAGAGCCAAATAAAACGAAGTTTGTAACGCTTATGAGCGCTTAAAGCATGTAAACTTACACACGATACACAATGTATGGCTAACCAGTTAACAAGTACCATATGAGAAACGCACTCTATCTCATATGGTATTTGTTGATTGGACAGCCTCACTAGTTCCGGCTTCATAATAACTCTTGTAGTAGTATTCATGCGTAAAAGTCTGATGTAGATATATCGTTATCTAAAATATTATCTATATTTTGTAGCCGTACTCTAACATCTATACATCTAATCCTAATTGTCTATTAGCGCCATTCTGGTTTATTATTGAATTACTATCCAGGGGTTTTAGTTGGACACTTTTGCAACAAATACCATATGAAATTGCCTGCGTTATATTTGACGCTTACACACTTTAAACGTGCATAATCATTACAAACATCGTTTCGTCCGAAATTAAGAAAATGCGTAAATATGAAATTTGTTTAAAAACTTTGGAGTCAAATAAAAATGATGGTAAACAGAGAGAGGAGTTTTTTATGCAATCAAAGAATTGTTTATACTAGCTACACAATTTTAAGAGTCGTGTACTTAAAGCTGTAGGAAAATCATTTCAATTAGAAACTATAGATGGAATAAGTGCAGACATTCGTACAAACTACTTATAGTCCAGTTAAGATCTACATCCGTGCTTGCAAAATGTCCGGTCGTTCTGAATTTTTTATATGTTGTTAGGACCTAAACCAATATTAAAAAACCAGATTTGCAATTTCCAAAGTGCTGTGCGAGCGGCGGTGTACCCAAAAAACCATGAAATTTTCGGACTTTTTTCAGTTTTTGCTCAATTTCTCAGTGAAGGAAGGGTCTGACCGGTATAGTCATTCTATACAATGAAATTTTTTCGAAATGGTCACTTATTTCGTAAAATATCTTCTAAAATACGCATCCCACGTCAAATATTATATGTAATAAACTTGTAGTAAATTTAATTAGCTTTCATTTGAAATCAAACTGGTACCTGTATGCCCAGCGGTTCTCTCAAAAACGGCAGATAACCAAAAACAGTCATAAGTTAACCAGCGCAGATAACTATCGCAGCGCACATATTTACCAGATGTTTGTATCCATATTTTCGGTAAAAGTAGGCACCAATTGCAATCAGAAGGAAGGAAACAAAAGATCGAGGTCGTACAGCAGTTATCAGAAAATGAGAAAATGACACACACTTCTTCTTCCATGCTTCAAGGGGCCACGCTTGTTTTTGAGAACAACAGTCTCAAAAAATAGCTGTACTGAGTGCCCTTTGTTGGAGCCCATCTCCACTATGACTATGTCATCGACAAAACGTTTTTGGAGGTGAGTTTTCGTTGTTCTCACATCAGGGATACAATCACCCTTAATTTGCTGCAGAAGGTGTGATAAAGAAAACTGACATTCATCACTGTTTCTGTTTTTGTTCATCACTGTACATATAAAAAATTCAGAACGACCGGACCTTTTGCAAGCACGACCGCCTTTTCATGTTTAACTTTACTGAACTATTAATGTAATGAACGCTTAGAGAACATTTAATCAAAAAAATAAATTAAAACCAATACAAATAGTCAGTGTTTTAGAAACTTTTCATTTACTTAATTTTTATATTTTATTGTTTAAAAGATAATTAAATTAGTCAACAGACTTTCTTGGTTTAATTCTGTTATACTCGAGAATTGTGCTACAGCAATGCCATTTCAATTTAATGGATTTGAGGTACACATTTGATACACAGAGATGGTCCTCCTTACTTCTAATCTTTATAACCACGATGTATGATACCATTGATAAAAAAGTTGTATCTCAGCTACTTTTGACTATAGATGAAGAATAAAGAACAGCTGACTTACATGCATACGCATCAAAAATTTTACCCTTCCTATACAGTCGGGGACAAAATACCCGACAATTAACAGAAAATCTGAGGAACCCAGAATTTGTCCAGTTGTTTCGCAGAAAAACTTACTAATAAATAGTATGAAGGATATTTACAGAATTAGGAAATGTCGGAGAATAATCTCAAATTGAATATACTATTTAGACAAAAAAAATTGAGGGAGAAAAATATCTTTCCGATTTTATAGTGAATTTTATAGTCCAGATCATGCAAAGTAAAGTCGATTTATGTTTTTGATTTGAAGCATTCATAACATGCATATAAAATACTTAACATCATAATTATATTGCACCATGCATATAATCGTTTAGATTTGTAATTTATTTTACATTATGTTAACAATTGCAGTATGATTATCGGGATACACCAAGCCACTAATTACGCTACAAAATTACTTGTATTCTCAACACATAATAGATTGTTAGTTAAAATAAGTTTCGTCTATTTATTTAGGTAATAATACTTACCCATAGCATTACTATTCATTAACCAAACTCCATAATAATGTGGATTTTCGGCAGTTTCATCTTTCACTAGATAAAAAGGATGTGAGCCATACAAATTCATCTAAAAATAATTATCAAATAATTAAAAAGATTCCAAAATAATAAAATGAAGAACAAACATTTTCTGATGGCGGCTGATCAGAATTAAATAATACAAAATTTTGCCAGATATTTGTATCAATTCGTAAATTTCCTCGCCGTTCACCAATACCATACAAACTTGAATTTTTTGGCATATTTGAAGATATTTGTAAAAATTGATCGGCGTAAATAAAACCAGAATTGGGTGCCATATCAAATCTATAAAAAATATGATTGAATTGATGATAAGAATTTGAGTTTATTATAAATTTTATATTTGACATGATATTGATACTTCTTACATGATACTTCCATCTTTATGAAATACTTTAAAACCGAATGTATCTTTGTTCATAATGTACTTCAAATTACTTTGTTTACTATCAACAGTTTGTTGCATTAAAATTGGAAAAGGCGATTCATATCGAACAGGTAACGGATATTTTGGTGTAATCTTTAAAAATAAATATTTTATAATAACTATAAAACGTTATTTTGAGTAATGCTTACTCGAATATTCATACAGTTCTCAGTGCGATGAACAACTGATAATTGAAGTTCAGTGATATCATCTGGATATGGACTTTTAAAAGTTCGAACATAAGTATTAGTCTTGGTATTAAAATTATAACCCCCGTAATTTACAGGATAATAACAAGACGGGATACCCAAAGTGTTTTTAGTTTTGTTGGTTGAATGTTTTGGGGACCAACAACAACCACGATTTTTACACTGTTGTTCATTGGCATTCGCTTCCGGATGGCAATCAAATTTCTCATTATCTTTTATAATCACACAGCGATCAGAGTCCGGTATAGGAGGGTTTGGCAATTTTTGTTTCATTAACTTAGTTATCGGTTCGTCATGAACAAAATAAAGTTGGATACCCATTAATATTAAAATTATAACCAATACAAAACATATGGCACTTTTCGAATAATAAACTGGAATTGAGGGTACACCAAGTAATTCATAATTAGTTCCAGAATCATCCTAAAAAGATATAAACTTATTACGCTTAAATTTGCATAACAAATTTGCATATACTTACATGTCGTGATTGTGTTAAATTTTCTATATGTATTTTAGTAGTTTTTAATCGATTTTTAATTGAATTTGTAGAAAACATTTTGATCGATTTATTTTTAATGTTTTTATTTGTCACTTTAAAAAAATAAACTTGTTTACACAGTAAAATAAATAAAATATGTTAACAAAGAATTGATGATAATCTATGATTGAAGACCGACATTATTTTTGTAACTGACTGACTGTATATATTTATATCACAGTATGGAATAGCTGTATAAGATTTGATTACGTAGATGAAGACAAAATGCACTTTTATTATCAAGTCTCATAAAAATTAAATAATAAATATTCACATTCTTTGAATGTTTGACAAGTCAACATAAAACGAATAAATTAAAATGTGTAGTTAAAATTAAAAAATATGAATGGGGAAAATTATTTTGTTCTTCGGTACATGCAAGCATGATCTAAATCGTCCATCTTTCTCTGATTAATATAAAATCAAATTCAGATTCTATCTATATTTTATCTATGATTCAGATGTATTGAGCCTTATATGCGCGTAAGGGGAGAATATTTCAGGGTGGAAGGGCAACTTATTTTAATCATATTTTTAAAAAATGTCCCTTGCTTGGAGGAGAAATTTTATAGATTTCATTTCAGAATCTTATAAGCTGAAAAAGAATGTAAGATATTTCTCTGTAAAATAATATCAGACAATAACAGCAATATATCATGGTCATTCAATAATAAAAGACAAAATGTTTATTATTAAAAATAAGTATTTTTCGGCATTTTTCTCTGTATTAAAAGGACAAATAGTTTTTTTTTATCATGGAATTACAAGGCCTTATCTTATTTTCCATTTGAAATTTGTATATATTGCTACGCTTACTATAATAAAAAAGTATATTCATCTTTATTTGTTAATGGGTGTGTTTGGGCGAAAAAACATCTCAAATATCTTAGGCCGGTATTCACAGTCCGGTCTTGAACGTAAAATCATCTTAAGCATGATCTTAAGACAGCGTTTAGGCCGGTATTCACAGTTCGGTCTTAAATGTAAGATCATCTTAAGCATGATCTTAAGTCAGCGTTTAGATTTACTTTATTAAATAAAGTAAAAAGTACAAGCCTTTCTTATAGTTAGATCATAGTGAAGAGTTATTTTTAATTTAACAATCAATTTTATTATGTACTTTTATTTACTAAATAACAAATAGTTATAAGTCCCAGTAATTCATCCTAGCGAGCGATAAAAGACAGTATCATAAAAGCCAGCGATAAAAGACTATTGAGTTTATGTTTAATTAAGTGAAAAACTGTCATTTCTTTACATATGTTTGGGTCATGAAGAATAGATATATTAGGAGAGCGAACGTAATGTTAAAAAAACGGTCAAGAATTGGTGTAACTATCTTTTATCAGTAGGGGTCACTGGTGTCAGTGCCGTACGGAATTTAAATGTTTAAATGTAGGCGCCAAGAAATCACTTTCATTCAGTTAATAAGAAGTCTTAGTTTTATAGATAATAAAAAATTGTTTTCGATTATCAAGTAATAATTAAATAAATATTAATAATAGAGAATTCTTAATAATTGCAATAAATTAAAAGATGAAGAATCCGCTTCAAAGGATTTTCTCTTCCCGCTCGGTTGTACGTTGGAAGGCATTGGACACATTGCCACACGACCTGCGATTTATTATTTATCCTTTTGGCGATTTGATTTTAAATTGTATTTGCCCTTTTAGTCCACTGAATACATTTTTAACCCAATGTTATTGATGCTAAAACTCCTAACCAAAAATTAAAAACACTGTCATGTAGGAAAAAAAATTCTAAGAAAAGTTGCTGTGTGGAGTAACTGGATCCAAAATGGCAAAGTTAACCTAAAAAATTGGCGAAGTTAACCTAAAAAATTCGCAAAGTCACTTTGAAAAATTGCTTTTTTTGTAAAGATTGAAAAAAATATGGAAAAAAAATGTGATAAATTTCAAATAAAAATACTCAAATTTGAAAAAGTTATGGCAAAAACAAGAAATGGCATTTTTCGACGGTTTTTTCGAGATATCTTCAAAAATTATGTATCGATTCGAACTCAACAAATTTCAATCAAAAGCTCTTTTTATTACCTACTTTCTTATTTACTTTTTTCGATTGGAGTTTAGTTTTTTTTTATTTTACAAAAAACTGTTTTTTCGGGCTTCGCGAATTTTTTAGATTTTACTTCGCCATTTCGAATCGAGTTACTCCACACAGCAACTTTTCTTTTTTTTCTACATGACAGTATTTTTTATTTTTGTTTAGGAGTTTTAGGGTAGCTGCTTATATATTAATTGGACTATTAGGTAATTATAAATCAATTACTTAACCTCATGATTACCAGCCACTTAGTTTATTTTTACACCCATTGATAACTTTTGTCCTAAATATGGGACATTTTTAAGAAAGAATATTTAAAAAAGGACAAAAATCGCAAACTATGATAAATCATGTCCCATACACGGGACATTTAAAAAAACTATTAACTTAACTATTTTTTAAAATTTTCTTATTATCGGATAGTTATAATACTCAACTCAAAAAGATTAAGAAAAAAAAATTTTTCCATCGATCAATTAAAAAATTCTTTTCAACGTACCTAAATATATATATTTTGTCCCATATATGGGACAAAAGTTATCATGAGGTAAATATCTTTCAAATAATAATTATTAAAGGAATAGTATTAATTTATTGTACACTTAAAATCGCCCAACAAAAATGTGTTTTACATCAATTTTTTTTATTAAAATCTCCATGAAATTTGCAATAAGCCATTATAACTATTTTTGCGGCCGTAGCGATTTTCGCATCATCCAACGTATCCTCCATTTTGATATTGGAACAAACGTTTGAGCCAACGTTTGGTTCAAAGGATTGGATCAAACATTCGTTCCACCGTGTAGCAGTGCACTTGGCCAATACAAGTTGTCAAATATTTGCTTCAAATGAAGAGCCGAGTGTTCGGCCGGCAATACAAATCTCGTTATTTAATCAACGAAATTACGTTGGCATACTTGAAAAATGACATTATTAAATTAATAATTATAATAATTTTTTGATTAAAATATTAAAAATAATTATTATTCAAATGAGTATTGAAGGACACTAAAAGAATAATAATATTATTCATAAATTTATGCAGTTTTTATTTATTTTCGTGTTCTACTATTAATATTAATGGATACAATTAAAGCGGTTGATAGTTGAATATTTAACAATAGCGGTTGAACGTTGAATCGAATGTAGACGAGAGTGTCCTTCGTGCTCGTGTCAAATGTATTCACCACTCACTTTCTTTGATTCGTATTAAAAACCGACTATTAATGGAGGGATGGCGCGAGGCGACTCGACACAAGGCAGGTCGAGCGTTGTGAGTCCACACTCGTGTTCGCTATGTCTCGCCTTACTTCGCTGAGTGTGTACAGCCGGCATTAGAAATTGTGATTATTCATGTATCTGTTTGACAAGGTGAAAACGTTTATTCGTAAAATAAATTTTCCCATTAGATTTTTTTTGCATATTCACGTTTTGGACATGCCCCTGAATAAGGATCAAGATTTTACCCTACAAAAGTTTGGTCCCAATTATTTTAACTAATTTTTTTTCCCAACTTGAATGACCAAATATTTTGACTGGAATGACATTTTTCTAAGAATTTTTGGTTATTTTAAACATAAACGGTCTCTTGTAATTTTTTCGTAAAATTATATAGATTCTGACCATCATTTGGTAGTAGTGAAAGTCCAACTGAAAATAGGAAAAATAAAAATGAAAGCCAGACACAAGAAAGATTTGACTACTATAAACAAAAACTCTAAATACCTATGAGAATTTTAGAATCGAGCTTAAAAACCGATTTGAAACTCCTCTAAAAATGGGTGAAAATGGTTTGTTAGGACCATAGAAAGTGATTTCAAGGAGAGAAAAAATCCTTTTCGTCCTTGAAATCTTTGAAATTAATATATGTTTTATTTTTATTTTTAAGGATGTTTACGGAAAAAAATTTATTTTACAATATTAAACTGCCGGGGGGGGGGGGGTTTCACACCCACCCTCGCTAAACTACCTCAACCCAACCCAATACCCTCCAATTTATAAATATTTATGTAATTAATATTTATAAAAATTCGATATATCTTCGAGTATAGCTTTGAAGTAATCGGAGTCTTGGTGCTGATGTCGCGATAGAAACTCGCACATATAACAGTCCATCAGGTCTCTGTTGGTGCCGCACACCTTTTTGTTGCAAAATTTCATTTTTGCCATTAAGTATCCTTCAATGTGTCGGGTACTATTTGAATTTTGAAACATTTTTGAATTTTAAGAATTTCAAGGACTAAAAAAGGACTTTTTCCTCCTTGGAATCACTTCCTGTGGTCTTTGCTAACCATTTCCACCCATTTTTATTAGTGGCGGGGGGGGGGGGGTTGTAAAACGAATAAGATCCTAATTTTTTTATAAAATTTATGACAAATTATTTATTTCCAAATTTTTTTAATGCAAGTATTTCTATAGAAACTATCAACTGTATTAGACATCTGGACCGGCTATAACTTATACTGCACCATATAACTTTTGGCCATCAGACGTCGTAACTAAAATGCCCAGTAAACAATATGACGTCTTTAAAAGTTCTTTAAGAGCTCTTATTAAAGATTTGGACGTCTTAAATTTTTCGTCAAATGGGGTCTTCAGGACTTCTTGAGGATGTCCAATGCGCTACCTCAAGAACTACTGAAGACTTCATTAACAAGTCTTTATGAACTTTTTTTTCTGACTTCGAAAAAAAGAGATCTTAAGAGTTCTTGATTCTGACCTCTTCAAGAGCTTCTTTTGAAGAGATCTTAAGAGTTCCTGATTGTGACCTCTTCAAGAGCTTTTTTTTTTTGAGATCTTAAGAGTTCTTTATTCTGACCTATTCAAGAGCTCCTTTTTAAGAGATCTTAAGAGTTCTTGATTCTGGCCTCTTCAAGAGCTCTTTTTTAAGAGTTCTTTAAGACTAAATTAATATTTTATGATTCCTAAAAATAGAGGCTAAAAAAATATAAACAATTTTATATTAAAATTAATAAATATTTATCCTTTAATTTATATTTATATTTACATTTATATTAATAATCATTATTCATTACAATCATTTGGTTTGCTAAGTCCATGATATATTCCAACAGCAAAAGGTACAGCAACTTTTGGGTAAATTTCGACTAGTATTGGATAGAGTTGACTCTTCGAACTCTTTGAAATTGGCAAACTGTCAATATGCACGTTGATTTGAATAGTTTCTTTAAACTGGCCCGAATCGATAGATAATGAAAAGGCCTTTTGGTTGCACATATCCCCAATCGATGCCACACTCAGCTCAATATTGACTACCGAATTAGGAGTCGACTTCGGGACACATAATATTTCTTTATAAAAATTATAGGCAAATGTATTCAGAATTCTAAATTGATCCCTGCTATAGTTCAGAGCCAAGATTTCGCTACCGTAAGTGATTATAGGTAAAATTAGTACATTAAACATGTTCAAAATCATCTTGAATGGAAATTCGTTGTATTTATAAACAAATATTCGAAAATTCATTAATGCACTTTTGGCCCTATTTTTTATATAATTTATATGTAGACCTCATTTTCCATTATGGGTAAAAATTACACCCAGATACTGAAAGTATTTCACATTTTCGATTTTGTATCCATTATAATTCCAAACCTCTTTTGCTGAGATCCTACATCCAATACTTACTACCATAGTCCTAGTTATATTTACATTCACAGATAAATTCCATTTCGCACAATAGTCTACAACTCCTTTCAACATTCTAGTCATTCCGCCAATTGTTCTTGACAGTATCATAACATCGTCCGCGTATAGTAAAATCTTAATCTCCTTTCCTTGCACACACGGAGAGGAATTATTTATATCGTTCATCCAATCGTATAGATCGTTAATGTATATCAAGAAAAGAAGAGCAGTCAAGTGGCACCCTTGGTTTAAGCCACGATATGTGTTGAAAGTACGTGTTGTCGTAAAATTATTCATCATAACGCAACAGTTTGAATTGGAGTATATTGATTGGAGTATGGCTATAGTATTACTGGCCAGGCCTATATTTGACAGTTTTTTCCACAGCATAATACGATCAATTCTATCAAATGCCTTTTCAAAATCTATGAAATAGAGATAAATTTTGGACCTTTTGATTAATAAATTACGATCGATGATCGTTTTCAGTCATTATATACATTTGGAAATGCAAGTGAACCGAGAAAGATTTTTGGATATTATGTGGGGGGGGGGGCTTAGAAAAGCTTAACTTCGAATTCGATAAGAGTAGGTACATTTATTCAAATATTATAAGCTTTTATTTAGTTACACCTGTTCCGGTGTATGTAATGGAAACTTGCTAGTTAAATTTGAACCACTTCCTCTTATCCTACGGAGTTGAATTTTTATATGTTGGTTCAGCTCCGATGACAATGCATTTTTATGGTAAGCAGGAGTGGAATCGAAGAAGGGAAAAGGGGCAATTAAAGGGAAGGGGAAACACAAAATTTGGTATATCAACATATACGAAAAACACATAGAAAGTAAAGTTGTAGAAAATTAGTTTTACTATAATTAAGTTTCTTACCATCATTTTTTTTTCTCTAATATTTACAGAGATATTGACGGTCGGCCACCGCAAAATGGCAATTTATAATTTCCAGACTAACCCCTATGATAAGGGGTATCAAATGAAAGGGCTTGATAAGCGAAACACTTTAAGTAAAAAGACGTCATCCTAAATCCAATATGGCAGCCGACGCAAAATGGCGATTTATAATTTCCACATTAACCCCTATGATATGGGTATTAAATTGATGTGGGTATTAAAGGCTTGATGAGCGAAATACAGTAAGTAAGGGTACATTCAAATATAGCATTTTGTGCAGAGCCTTCGGCTTTGTATATTTAAGCGTTGCGAAATGTGGCCATATCTGATCAAAAACATAAATGTAAAAAAGGGCCGAGTTTTCGGGTGATGTTATCCCATTAAGGGACCGAGCAATTTACAAAGAAAATTAATGAAGGGTAAATAATTGATTAAATGTAAGAAACGCGGGAAGTTTTAAAATATTTGAAACAAAAGAAAGAATAACTTGCCTCGTTACAAAATTTTAAAAACATACCAAGGGAAAACTTACGAAACAAATTTCAACCAAATTTGTTCATACATTTAATCAATTTACCCTTCATTAATTTTCTTGGTAAATAGCTCGGTCCTTTAATGGGATATCATCACTTAAAAAGTGATGATATCCCTTTTATATAATTGATATATAATTGAGGAGCAGATATTATATGAAGTATCTCCCCGAAAACTCGGCCTTTTTTTACATTTATGTTTTTGATCGGATCTATACCACGGTAATGCGACGGGCCAAGTTTAGGGTTTTTTTGCCTTCGCGCTTACAGTACTAGTACTACACGTTAAATCAGAGCCGATTTGACCCCGAAATATCTTCTGAACGAAAAGAGCTACAGTGCTGATTTTTCGAATATAAGCTATTTAGGGAATTCTAAGAGAATAAATTTTTTGCTTTTCGTTAAGAAATAAACTGTTAAAAAGTTATTTCGGTTCAAAAACCGTAAAATAGCGGGAACGCCTATAATTTTCATTAGGCAGGATAAAAACGTAGGGCCTACACCAGAAATCCATTAAAGATGATATTTGGCATATGGTTAGGTCTAGTACCCAAGGCACTGGGAAAATTATGAAATCATGAAATTTATATCGGGAAATGAAAAATTTTTGCATTTTTGTTTTGATAAAATTAACATAATACATACATAAGGGATATTGCTGCTCTATGATTGGTCCATATTTTCTATATATATACTTAAAATTTAGCAACACACCACTTGTGAGATTTGTGCACGAATTTTTAAAATTTTGTTGCTCTACTTCCAGATATGATAGAAGGATGCAGTTTTTTGCATTCGACGCGGAATTTCTGAAACCTTAAATAAGAATCTTTGGGAAAATTTAATTTTCCCAACGGAAGATATGGAAAACCAAAAATTAAATTTATGTGTTTAAGTTGAGGCCACTTCCTGACATTTTAGAAAGATGCGAATTTTTGCATTCGACTCGGGATATCTTGAAACCTATTTACAGATCGAAAAATTTCAATTTTTCCAACGCAACATCCAAAAACTGGATTTCTTCAGGGTTGGATGGTTCCTGATCCTTTAAAATAATATTCCACGAAACGCTTCCTCGTCCCTTCAGTACAGTCATGGCTTTCTTTTTATTTGCACGATAGAGTTTCTGCATACTTTCCGCTTCCACAGGGTTGAACTGTTGGTGCTCCCTCTCCCAAAGTCTGCTGTAATTTTAACTACAATATCCTAAAACTGTTTTCAGCTGGCGGCTTTATTAATAAGTTGAAGCCACCGAGACTGGTTTTAAGTTAGACTACCTTTCAGATGTGTATTATAAACGAATGATCTTTGTTTATTTTCTTACACTGCTGTATCGCTCGTATTGAAAGATGCTTAGCTACCCTCGATTACGGATTTCATTATTGTGTGTTTTTATTTTTCTGTAGGTCCGATATAACATACAGAGTTAAATGGGGCAATGAATTCTCTGTGTCCTCGTTAGTCAGGCAACAACGTAGCATTTCTCTACCAACACAATTTAGTTTTATTCTGTCCCGTTTCATTCTGGTTATCGGACACCAGAATAAACCCAAAAAAACAAGTATTTTCACTCTTTCTTGGTAGTCTTAGACATCAGTTTATCCAATACTGGAATGCATGTTTCTTAAAGATTACTTTGCCACAATTAGTATCGGGATTTGGTCGTTTGAAACATGCATGTTTTAATGCATGTGACATTTGTATAGGCATGTTGACTTGATTCGTATTTTCGCAGGTGCTTCGTTAGAAAAAATTTCATTCAAAACCTTTTCGGCTTTACCACGCCAGTTTCCAATTGTGACTCCAAAAAGATTGGACGTTTTCCAGTCAAAAATAAGAGTTCCTCTCATCAAAAATAGCGATGATGAATGGTGCTCAATCAATATATCACACAGTCGTGTTGTGTGATGCATTGGTGAACACACTCAACTAATAACTCGATGTAGCTATGAAATCTACCAGAGAAGAGGTTTGTGGTCAGTTAGTTAAGTAATGGCTGCCAATGAATATCTAGAGCACGGTAGTGCGTAAGGCCGAGATTTATAGGTTTAAGTAAGATAATTAATAAATACATTTAAACTAATATTGAAGTATATTATTTATATTGAACCCATCACAAATACTAGATGGTGTCAGGTGTGGTTTCAATAATAAACTTATTGAAAAATATTATAATAGTATCTATTGAAGAACTGAAGAATTATTGTCAAAATGGAAAGTGCATTTAAGCCGCCAAAAACAATAAACTTTAGTGCAAATGTTGCAGACAATTAGAAAATATTCAAACAATCGTTCGAGTTTATATAAAGCCAATAAATATAAAACAAGAAAATTCCGAACGTAAAATAGTTTAACGAACGTAGAACGAAGAAGTCATAAG
The DNA here is from genome assembly GCA_963920215.1 of Nineta flava. NCBI lineage: Eukaryota > Metazoa > Arthropoda > Insecta > Neuroptera > Chrysopidae > Nineta > Nineta flava. The sequence goes on from OY986045.1 coordinate 62,521, forward strand.
TGTGTTTAATAGTTTCAAGATAAGTAATGCCGAACAAAAATCGTATGAAACAATAATTAACAAATTTATAAATTTAATTAAATATGTTCCACAAAGTAGATCTCCAAACCATACAAATAATTAATAAGTTTGAAGAATATTGTATACCTAAAAAAACATTGTGTATGAACGTTATATGTTTTTCAAGCGTAGTTAGGGTGAAAGTGAACCATTTGATCACTATTTAAAAAACTAAAAACTGTTAGCAAAAAACTGTGAATTTTATTGTTTTGAAAATTTCCTAATTAGAAGAACGTCTTCTACGAAAGTCCGACCTGAATCTCGAGGGTGTTTGCAATTTATGTAGGGCAAGTGAAGTAAGTAAACTTCAAAAAAAGGAGAAACAAGTGAAAGTTACGTGCAGCGCTATAAAAGTTCGGACAAATGTAGAGAATCCTCAGATTCGTTCTTATCAAATGTCTGGAAATGGCTTATACATAAACACATAAATTTAATTTTTGTTTTTCCATATGTTCCGTTGGGAAAATTAAATTTTCCCAAAGATTCTCATTTAAGGTATCAAAAATTCTGCGACGAATGCAAAAAACCGCACCCTTCTAGCATTTCTAGAAGTGGATCAACAAAGTTTTAAAAAATCGTGCAAAAATCTCCCAAGTGGTATGTGCTAACATTTTACTATAAATATAGAAATATGGACCAATCATAGAGCAGCAATATTTCCTATTGCTGCTTAATATAGTTAATTTTATCAAAATAAAAATGCGAAAGTTTTCCCATTTCCCGACATAAATTACGTGGTTTGATAATTTTCCTTTCGGTTTGGTCACTATATCTAACTGTATGGCAAATATCAACTTTTAAGGACTTATGGTCTAGGCCCTGGAATTATGATCCTGTATGGCCAAGAATTGTAGGCGTTCCCGCTTTTTAACGACTTTTGAATGCGAATAACTTTTTAACCGTTTATTTCTTAACGGTGATTGAAAAAACAGTCTCTTATAGTTCCCTAAATAGCTTATACTCGAAAAATCATAAAACTATTGCTCGTTTCGTTCAGAAAATATTTCGGGGTCAGATTGGCTCTGATATTTCGTGTAGTAATAGTACTGTAAGCGCGAAGGCAAATTATCCCTTATACTCGCACTCCCGTGCTCTAGATATATATACAGAGAGTCTCATTTAATATAATGCACCTGGATATTTGTTCACAGAAGCGTTTTTAGAAAAAATGACTTGAATAAAAGTGCATTTAAAATTTCGATTCTCTTGTATAGCCTTAAAATGAAATAATCAATTTTTAAATTATTTCGGTAACAATAGATGGTAATATTAATAAAATATGGTAATATGATTTGAAGTATTCAATTTCTATAGAATTAAATATGTATATAGATCAAGATAAATGCAATATTAGAAATAATTATTTTAAATAAATTTTGTGGTTTAAAGATAATTAGTTATTATATAAAGGTCAATAAAAATTACTTAATTAAATGAATTTAGTTTCAAATTATCGATGATTTTTTTTCGTATATGAATAATTAATAAACTAATTTATTTCCTTATATACAAGCAAAAACTAATATTATTTTCTTGGAGTATTTTGAAAAATTTTGATTGAAAATGAACCTAAAAATCATATTATTGATTTTAGTAATAAGCACTAATGATATATTTGGATTAAATGTTGATTTTATTAAAGATTATTTTCAAATGAAGTCAATAAATATGATTACATTTTTTACGTGTAATGGTAAGCACAAATTCGTAATAAGGTCAATATTTTAGGGTACGATAATGTCACATCCAGTTTGTTTGCTATTTAGATTTTTGTCCAGGAACCGTCAACGCCACAAATGTGTTTAATCATTGTCCGGTCTGGTTTCATTTAATATAACTGTTCCGTATAAAAATCTGAGTCAAACAATTAGATATTGATGTTTCATAAAGATGCTAATCGACTTTTGTCATGTGCGTCATTGTATTACATTTTGATTAGACAATTAAGCAAGAGAATCGAGTTGTTTATTTTGTTATTAAAAAAGGGTATACATATTTTCAAAAGAAATATAATTTATTTTCGCAAAATTCTTGCATAATTTTGTTAATAGGTCACTGATGTAAAACTAATGAAGAAAGAAATCTGTTGGTTACTGTCCCAAGAAAAACATCATCAATTTTCTATAGCAGAGGTCTAAAATAGGCCATAGACGTCTAAATCCTATAATATATACAGCCCATTGTGCAAACTCACAGACTCACGTATACAAATTCTAACCAAATTCTAAACATGCTAGAAGGATGCGGTTTTTTCATTCGACGCGGAATATCTTTAAACTTACGGAAAAAATCGGAAAACTTTAATTTTCTCAACGCCCCCCCTCCAACCCCAAAATGAGAAAAAAATAAAAATTACCTCTTTTACTTCTATTCATGCTAGATGGGTGCAATTTGTTGCATTACGTCTAGGACGTGAAGCCAAGATCGAAGGTAGCGAGCAGAACGAGTCTATAATATATACCGCCCTTTTTGTAATGTATGGATACAAAACCAAACCCACCTTTAGACATACTAGAAGATTGCAGTTTTTTGCATTCGGCGTGGAATAACGTTAAACTAACGGGAAAAATCGGAAAACTTTAATTTTCCCATGCAACCGAAAATGGGAAAAACTCCCCAAATATACCTTCATGGTGCGATTTTTTTGCATTATATCAAGGACACAGAGCTAAAGCCGAAGGTCGCTCCGGGATCAAGGGGGCGGAGTACCCTTGTAAACCGTGCATGTTATGTTGTACAAATCTAAGTACCTAAGGGAACCACTACTATCTAAACCAAAAAGAAGTAAATAAATGGTGTTCATTTATCACTTTTTTGCAGGCATTGTTTATTGATATTCGACCAATGTGTTATTTACACTCCCGTTCATAAAAATTGAATTAGTAAGATACATTCGAAGCGTATATATTACTAAATATATGTATAATATTACATACAGTAACATTTAGAATGTTTCAACTAGTTCAATTTTTATGAATGGGAGTGTATATATACAGAAGAGTTCTTATTTAAATATAAAAAATAGTGTATACCTTTGTTTTTCTTGCTTTTATACCACCAATATGTACTAGACAAAAGTTGTTTATTTCGTATTGAAGTGATGTAACATTCAAATGTATTCTCATTCTATATTTGTCATTTATTTTAGATATTTCCAAATCAATAGCAAAACAATTAATGAAGTTTGGTTTCCGGGTATCGTTACAAAATATGGAACAATATAATTTATTTGATTTAAACTGTATAACTTTGGATTATAATCATGAGGGATTTGTGATCGATCCAACATGTCCTGGAATCCAACGTCATTTAATTAGAGTAATGTATTTGTATTCACGAATTTCCTGACAGAAAATAGAGCTATTGGTCTCGTACCGACTTCAAAATTTTGAAATTGTCCATCGATCCTACCTAGTAGATATCGATGGCATCTACCTAGTAGATGCCATCTGTAAAATTTATATATATATATATATATATATATATATATATATATATATAGACATATATATATATATATATATATATATATATATATATAGACATATATATATATATATATATATATATATATATATATATAGACATATATATATATATATATATATATATATATATATATATATATATATACTAGTTGACCTGGCGAACTTCGTACCGCCTTATAATTAATAAATGTTGTGTTTAGTTATAACCCGAGTTATATAAACTTTTTTGTTACATTAAAGTTAAAAACAAAAACACAACAATAATGAGAGACAAATTACCGGAATAGCAGCTTTACATTAATATTTTATAAGGAGTAAAGTTATAGAAATTGAAGTTTGCTGAAATTCATGATCTGATAATTTTTCTCAAACTGTAATGTGAACAGAGATATTTAGAATTTTAACTTTCAATCTTTAATTGTAAATATTTCTGTAAATATTTGTGTAACAGAAAAATGATAAGAAACAAAAAAACAGTAAAACTTTGTACCTACAACTAAACTTCTGATAAATTTTTCGATTTTTCAAATATTAAGGGAGATATACAAAATTTTGTGTTTCCCCCTGCCTCTAAACCTCCTTTCCCCTTTTCCGATTTTACCCATTAACGAACTTGACCATTAGAATACCAAAAGCACCTCAAACACCCAATTTCATTTTAATCGGAATAAAACTGATTGTCGTTTTCATAGTAAAATATCGTAAACACCGTGAACTATTCTACTAAGATAGATCAATAGATTGATGGATGGAAAGATAGATAGGTAGATCAAAATATAGATATGTATATAGATAGAAAGACAGATATATAGATAGATAGATAGATAGATAGATAGATAGATAGATAGATAGATAGATAGATAGATAGATAGATAGATAGATAGATAGATAGATAGATAGATAGATAGATAGATAGATAGATATAAAATTTCAAATTCGTCCCCTTTACCTAGATCAGTTTTTTGTATTATAAATACGTATTTCGACTACAATGTAGTCATCATCAGTATAAATTAGCTAGTCGTACTTTACTCTTTGACAATTAGAGATAGTTATAAAGTCGAGATCAACAGACAAAAAAATAAATAGAAAATTAACTAGATTAAAATGTATACTAGATTTAAAATATAATAAATTTTAAATTATATTGAAATTGCTCTTGTTAAAATTTCTTCATTCACATTTGTTCCTGTTAATTTTACTCTTATTAAAATTACTCTTATATTGTCGCAGGATATGTTACTTGTTACTAATTTGGTGACAGTATCACAGTGATACTGTCACCAACAGTGATACAGGAGTGATACTGTCACCAAATTAGTAACAAGTAACATATCCTGCGACAATATAAGAGTAATTTTAATAAGAGTAAAATTAACAGGAACAAATGTGAATGAAGAAATTTTAACAAGAGCAATTTCAATATAATTTAAAATTTATTATATTTTAAATCTAGTATACATTTTAATAGTTAATTTTCTATTTATTTTTTTGTCTGTTGATCTCGACTTTATAACTATCTCTAATTGTCAAAGAGTAAAGTACGACTAGCTAATTTATACTGATGATGACTACATTGTAGTCGAAATACGTATTTATAATACAAAAAACTGATCTAGGTAAAGGGGACGAATTTGAAATTTTATTTCAAAAACCTAGAGTTCTCACTAATTATCATTCGATAATATAACGTTTAGATAGATAGATAGATAGATAGATAGATAGACTGGCGTGGTTACCAGGGAACTGCGGAGTTGAAGGCATTGAAATGATTGACGAACTCATCCGTGGAGGAGACGCAATCTCATGTTAGGGAACGGAACCATATCAAAGAAAAACTAGGAGACTAGGAGAGCTACTAAATGGATAGGACACTCTGCCCTAAATGAATAGGTGGATCAGTTTATGAACAGGAATTGGAAAACACAACAGGCTGCAGATAAGCCAAACAAATGATAGCTGGGTACAATGCCGCGAGGTCAACCTGGATAATTGGCATAAAACGGAAAGAGATATACCTTGGCAGAATGTTTTTTCAGAGCCAGAATAAGGTTTCTAGTCTTTGGCTAGACCGAAGCGGAGAAATCTGAGGTAAAACAACTAAAGTGCAGCTCTGTCTTGTTATTCGCAAAGAAGACATAGGTTCGACAATGAACGCAAAGCTAGAGGAAACGAACAAGGCGTATTGGTGGATAGAGATAGTTGGGGGATGGGTAAGGGGTCGGTTAAAAAGCCCCAGGAAGGCCTACTAGCCAGGCTTTAGCCTTTCTTTTACTATTTCTAGTATTACTCAATGGAACCTTGCCTATGATATTTGTACGAATTTCCCATACATTCAAAGCAAATCTACACTTATACCAGAAGTATACTAGAGCAGTTGTGTGACTTTTAACCACCTCTCCCTTAACGGTTTTTTTTTCTCTATACTCTGACGTCTAGAAAGAATATTTATCTGAAAGGAATAAAATACAAAATTCCGAAACACATATTTGTGAATAAAATTGAAGAAATATGTGAAGACTTTTAAAATAGGTTTCAATATACGTTTCTTGTAGAAAAAATTACGCTCTACCGTTTAATTTCTGTTTACTTTTATCCTAAAACCAACGAATTTTCAGATATTTGCCTTGAAAACCATATTAGAGTAATTATAGCTATGCGCTTAAAACTGTTCTTAACTCAAATGCTGTTTACTTAAAACGGTAAGTATCTTTCAAATTCAAAACAGATCACGTTTTATGCAAAATTTCGTGAGAAATACTTTTGGTCCTGTTTATTATTTCTGTTACTCGGAGTTACATGAGAAAAACTATCACAGAGTGCCCTATGAGGATGTCCCTTTCGCGAATTAGGGGATGTTTTATCCACCGGGAAGGTGGGAACTCTTATGATTCTTTTTCCTGACCCCAATAAGAAAGACTCCTGTTAAGTATAAATCTCTATAAATTTTCCCCCATAAAATGCCTAAAGTAGGGAAACTATTAAACCCTGTGCACGAATTGTTTATTATTTTTTATAAAAACAGTTTTATTTTTTAAATAACGGTTTTATAATACAAAGTTGTGTTCTCTTCATAACGTATTCGAAATAAAATGTAGGGGGTTTGTAGAAAATAAAAAGTGTTTGAATCAAAATTTTGGCCCTCCACACGCTCAAAATTTCTAAATATGTGTCTCGCTTGGTTTTAGACATAATAATGTGACAAATCACTTGTTGATACCAGGAAAATAGGAATTTTTAATTAAAACCTAATGTTCTTTAAATTGGTTAATTAATAAATTTGAGAATGTATTCAAGATATTTGAAAAATCAATTTCCCCCCTTTAGCACTTCTGACAATTACTTTTCAAGTGTCTAAGAGTTAGTCACTTTAAAATTAACTGTAGGTGTTAACAACCTACAGTTATGTGTAACAGTGAACAATTACAGTTTAAATGTAAAAAGTGTCTACTTTATTTCTTTTTTTTTAAATAGAGTAAAAAAAATAATTTAACAAAAAAATATTTTTTTCGTAGGGATAATATATTTATTGATAAAATAGTATTTTTTAAAACCAATGCCAAAATAGAACATGAGAATAGTTTGATTTGCTCCTACTATTATGTTCCTTATATACTTTTTCGATATTTAAAAAACTTATAAGTTATTATACGTATATATGATAACTTATATTCCTAAGTGAGAAATTGATTTGATAAATTTTTAAACAGATATACGGTGTGTAGTCCAATACGAATGATGTTTCAAATTTTATTAAAATACAAGCCTATACCCTTGACTTTGTTTCGTGTTTTCTTATATACCCGGCTCCCGTCATAGTAGCGAGATAATACATACTAGTTTTTAAGTAAAAAAAGTTTCATCAAAATCGGACAAGTAGTTTTTGCCTGGTGCTCGAACAAACATACAAACAAATATTAAAATAAACACGACATTTACAATTTTATAATAGTAAAAAAGCGGTAAAAGAAATATAAAAACAAGTAATGTAACAACTAACTGAGTTAATTGTTTGAATACCCAGTATATACTGAGTTGTATATCAATGTTTGAATTGTTAATATTTCTGCCTATTCAATGTTTGTTTTGTGTTAATAATTAATATTGAAACAGTAAAAATATTCTTGCATTTAAAAAAAATTATATTAATGTTCTTGCGATTATTATATATTTAAATATTGAGTTATATAATTGAGTTAATCAACGCGAAGCGATTGTTAACGCAAAGTGTTGGTCAACGCGAGCCGTTAGGCGACGCGAAAACTAAGTCGAAGCTTTAGTAAATCAATGGAAAGCATTGGTAAACGTAAAGCGTCGGTAAACGCAAAGCGTTAACCAACGCGAAACGAAAGCTAAAGCGAACCGTAAGTCAGCCAAAGCGAAGCGTTGGTCAATGAGAAGCGTTAGTTATTCAAAGAGAATCGTCCATGATTCAACGCGAAGCGTAATTTCACGCGAACCGTTAATGCTTAAAGTAAGCGTGAAAAGTTAGTCAAATTGTAGCGATAGTTAACGTGAAGCGTTAGCACGCGTAAGTTATACAATGCGAAATGTTAGCCGACGCGAAGCGTCAATCGATACGAAGCACTAGCTAACGAGAGGAAGTTAACGCATAGCATTGCAATTGCTAAAGCAAACCGTTAGTCACCCATCGTGAAGCGTTGATCATAAGAAGCGCTAGTCAATAGGAAGCGTTCGATCAACGCAAAACGTAAGTTAATCAACGCAAAGCATTTCCTAACGCGAAACGTAAGCTAAAGCGCACCGCGAGATAAATCAGCCAACGCGAAGCGTTGGTCAATGAGACACGTAAGTTATTCAAAGCGAAGCGTCGGTGATTCGCGAAGCGTGATTTCACGTGTATCGTTACACAAAGCAAAGCGTTAACCAACGCAAACCGTCAGCTTACGCGAGCCGTTAGTCAGCCAACGCAAAGCGTTGGTCAATGAGAAGCGTTAGTTAATAGGAAGTGTTAGTTAATAGGAAGTGTTAGTTAATCAACGCAAAGCGTTTACTAACGCTGAACGTAAGCTAAAACGAACCGTAAGTCAGCCAACGTGAAGCGTTGGTCAATGCGAAGCGTTAGTTATTCAGAGCGAAGAGTGATTCGCGAAGCGTACCGTAAGCTTAAGCGAGGCGTAAGTCAGTCAACGCGAAGCGTTGATCAATGAGAAGCGTTAGTAAATAGGTAGTGTTAGATCAACGCGAAACGTAAGCTAAAGCGAACCGCTAGTCAGCCAACGTGAAGCGTTGGCCAATGAGAAGCGTTAAATATCTAAAGCGAAGCGTCAGTGATTCGCGATGCGTGATTTCACGCCAATCGTTAACCAACGCGAGACGTAAGCTAAGGCGAACCGTAAGTCAGCCAACGCAAAGCGTTAGTTAATAGGAAGCGTTAGGTCAACGCGAAGCGTTAGTAAATCAACGCAAAGCGTAAAAGCGTGGTAACGCAAACCGTAAGTCAGTCAACGCGAAGTGTTGGTCAACACAATGCGAAACGTAAGCTAAAACGAACCGTAAGCCAGCTAACGTGAAGCGTTGGCCAATAAGATGCGTTAGTTATGCAAAGCGAAGCATCAGTGATTCGGGAAGCGTGATTTGATGCGAATCGTTAACCAACGCAATGCGTTAACCAACGGGGAACGTAAGCTAAAGCGAACCGTAAGTAAGTCAACGCTACGCGTTGGTCAATGAGAAGCGTTAGTCAATAGGAAGCGTTAGGCCAACGCGAAGCGGTAGTTAATCAACGCAAAGCGTTGGTAAGCGCAAAGCGTCATGCATGTCCAATCTGATTTTTATTAATTCAGTTGTTATTGCAAGACAATCTATAGCGCTGGATCTCACTTTAGCTATTATTACAATGCTTAGCGGAGGCAGCCCCACTATGACTTCCATAGCAGCTGTAGGTGTACTGCTTATGGATCCAGTGATGTACAAGTAGGCTAGTCTCTGGATCCTGGACAGCTTTTTGCACGCAGTAATCTGTTTAACTTTTGGCCACCGCACTAGCACAGCATAGGTTATAATAGACCTGACTACTGTTGTGTAGAGCCAATGGACCATTTTGGGTTTTAGACCCCCGACTTTTCCACATGCTCTCTTGCAAAGCATGAGAGAAGATTTTCTCTTATTTTTTATGTATTCCAGATGAGGGTTCCATGTTAGTTTAGAGTCCAGAATTACTCCTAAGAACTTCGCTTTCCTTGTGATTTGTAATCTTTCACCGCAGAGGATTGGTGGTTTTATGTTATCCAACTTCCTTAAACGTGTAAATGGAATTAGTGCGGTTTTACCCGGGTTTATTTTCAATCCCTGATTGATAAACCATTCCTGTGCGATTCTTAGAGCGTTTTGCATAAGCTCCGAGATTGTGCCTTCACAGGGTCCCTGGATTGCAATTACAATGTCGTCCACGTATCCCTGTGTGTAGTATCCATTTTGGTTGAGGTTCGTCAGTAAGCTGTTCACTGTCAGGCTCCACAGGAGGGGGGATAAGGGGATAAGACACCACCCTGCGGACATCCCTTTGTGGCTCTCACAGTGACAGGCTCTCCAAAAAGGGAAGTTTGTATTCTTCTTCCTATCAGCATGGATTTTATCCATCTGCGAAAGGTGTCTTCTACTCCGTGCCGACCTGCAGAATCAACCATGGAATTGTAAGAAGCATTGTCAAATTCCCCCTCTATGTCAAGAAAAACGCACAAGGTGGTTTGTTTCCTTGCAAATCCCTCCTCAATCCTGTATATTAGGTTGTGGAGGGCTGATTCACAGGATTTTCCCACCTGGTACGCGTGTTGGTTGGCATGAAGCGGATTTCTTGACAATGCCCCCTGAGTCAAATAAAATCCTATTAGTCGTTCCATTGTTTTCAGTCGAAACGATGACAGACTAATTGTTGGTTTTGGAAAGAAAGTCACTCTTACTGGCTTCCATACTGTTGGAATATAACCCGTAGCCAGGCTTGCCCTGAATATATGACCAAGCTGAGTTAAAAGATGCTCTGCTTTTTTGTAAAAGCACTGGGTATATCCCATCTGGTCCCGGTGCTTTGTAGGGGTCGAATGAGTATATTGCCAGTCCTCGCCAGTCGGTGTGAGACCCTGGTTAAGCTGCTCTTGAGAAGGGTTTTCACCATCTACTGCCACCGAATCCAGGAAATGAATCCGGAGCAGTGTCTCGAGTATATCCTTCGCTTTGCTATACTCACCATCGGGTTTACGAAGTGACCCGATGGTGTCAGCGGGTTTCTTCGCCAGGATACGATAGAGTCTTGCTCCCTCATATGTGTTTTCAACATCTTGACAGAGCTTCCTTCATGAGTCCATTTTGGCTTTCTTCAGATAACTTTTGTATTCGGTAAGGGCTTCCTGGTAATTATCCCAGTTCCCCAACCTCCTTGCTCTGTTAAATAGCTGGCGAACCCTTCGCCTCTGACTTCTTAGGCCCTCATTCCACCCACAAGTCGATTTGCTGATGTCTTTTGAGACCTCCGGACAGTTTTCTTTAATTATTGTATACTGAAGCTCAGTTGCAGTATGCTCAATGTCCAATACTGTTTTAACTTTTTACGGGATTGTGGCGAGTTTGAACTTTAGTGTCCAATTATATTCATCCCAATTTGTTCTCCTCGGATCCCGATAGTGTATATTACATTGGTCCGTTCTCACCTTCACATTGTAATAGATTTTTCTGTGATCCGATGCAGATGGCTCATCGGATACTTGCCATTTCTTGATTTTACCACTGATTTCATAAGTGCTCAGTGTTACATCAATGACTTCCTTCCAAACTTTGTTAATAAAAGTCGGCTTGTTGTCTTGATTAACTATATCTAAGTTGTTAGCTATGATATAATCAAAGAGGTACTCACCTCTTGTATTTGTGTTTGTGCTACCCCATGCAGTGTGATGCACGTTTGCATCGCATCCCATGATCAGTTGGTGGTTTTTTGTTCTGGGTCTCTCTGAGGTTTTATCGTAAATAACTTGTTGTTCACAGCCCAAGGTTCCTGGATCAGTGCTATGGAAATTCCCCTTTTCAGCACATTTTGACAAAAGACAGCGGAAGCCGCCTTACTGTGCTGAATCAACCCCAGATCCGCTGCACTCACTTCCAGTACGCTGGTGTGTCCCGCTTTGGTCCTCGTGCTGTTGTTAATTCACCACTCCTGAGTGTGCAGATTTGAATTCTGCGCTCCAAGAGTTTTGATTATTTTGCTCGTTTTAACGGAGTTATAGATCTGGGGAGCATACAGCAGAACTTTGATGTGTTCATCAGGGTTCTTGCATCTCCAACGACAAGTTCCGCTCCGTTCCATGGTCTGATATTCGGGACATTCTCCATAAGCCAGTTTTTGGCTGTTATTCCTATGCATCGCACAACGAGGGCCCCAATGTCCAGGTGGCAACCCCGAGCCCCAGAGTTTTTATTTTTTTTATTGTGTTTATCCATTTTGATCCCACGATAAAAATCGGGTGTACTACCCCATCGGCCACTTGATGGGGAAGGCATTGATACAGGGGAGTTCGCCAGTTGCTCCAAGGGGATTGTTAATGAAAGCATTTAACCCTGCTGCCCTAGCCTTCAGCTAGATCTCTTGGCACAATGCCTCGCACCGTAGCTTGGGGTTTCGCATGGTTTCTTGGTCGTGCTTCTCAAGGCTACCCTGGCTGGCGTGAGTATTCCTGCCAGTAACATAGTTACCGACGGCGTAGCATAGCCCTTCATCGATGCATTTAAGCCTCTCCATCAACCAGAAGGTCCTACTACCATGCCAAGGAGAAGTATTTATATATATATATATATATATATATATACATGCATTTCAATTTTATAGATGATTTTTGATAGGATCGATGGACCTTTGAATAAACTTTTTGCAAAATTTTGACATCTGTACGAGACCAAGTATTCTTCCTTTGAAAATCACTGAAACCTTCACCTTATATATACACCTGGTTAACAAAACTGAAATAAACATAAAAACAATACTATTTGATGTATGTTATGTTTGCACATGTGCCCATCTTCGATCGACTCATTTTCAACTTATTCGCATTTTCAACTTTAAGCACAAATTATGAAAAAACTGTTGACTTTATGAAAAAAGTTTTCAAACAAAACAGTTGTTTTTTTTAAAGAAAAGAAGATTTTTTGTCAACAAATTTTTTTCTATCTCTTACGGTTTCAAAGATATAAATTTTCCTCTCTGGCGGGGGGAAACACGTTCCGATTTTTGCCCATTAACGAACTTGACCTTACATTTTTGCTCTAGAATACACACAAAAATTTTCAGCGTGACGGACGGACAGACGAATTAGGTCGAATTAGGCCATTTTATCATTTCCTTTGTGAAGCATTTTTGTCAAGGATTAATATTTTCAAGCGTTACAAAGTCGGGACTAAACTTAATATACCTTCTATATTTACATATACAGGGTATAAAAATAGTATGTACGCTTGTTATGTGTATCTACGGGTCCATGGAGACCATGCCTTCATTCGCTTATCAATGTATTTCTCATTTTTTTCAACTTTGAGGACAAATTTCGAGAAAACTATTGAGTTTATGAAAAAATTTTTCAAACAAAAGTTGTTTATTTTAAAGAGAAGAAGATTTTTTGTTAACAAATTTTTTTTCTATATCTTACGGTTTCAATGATATAAATTTTCCCCCCTGACGGGGGGAAACACTTTCCGATTTTGCTCATTAACTTGACCTTACTTTTTTGGTCTAGAACACACACAAAAATTTTCAGCTCGTTATCTCTTTTCGTTTTTGAGTTATCGGCTTCACAGACTTCATTTTATGAATATCTTTGTGAAGCATTTTTGTCATGGATTAATATTTTCAAGCGTTACAAAGTCGGGATTAAACTTAATATACCTTGAATATGTACAAATATACTGGGTATAAAAAGATATTGTGGCGTATTTTAGCGAATTTCCTCCAAAGGAAATGCAGCTATTGATTTTGCACCAATGTTGGAATTTCGTAAAAACTTCTTCAAATGTCCATCGATCCTACCAATAAGATGTTATAGACATATATACTTTTTTAAATGTCTATAGCGGTCACAGTTTTATTCCCATTGGAATGAAATTTGGTATTTGAGTCGCTTTTGGTATTCTATAAGTCAAGTTTGTTAATGGGTAAAATCGAGCAAGGGGAAAGGGGGGTTCAAAGGGAGGGGAAAACACAAAATTTGACTATCTCCCTTAATATTTGAAAAATCGAAAAATTTATCAGGAGTTAAGTTGTAGGTACTAAGTTTTACTGTAATTTTGTTTCTTATCATTTTTCTGTTACGCTAATATTTATAGAAATATTTACAATTACAGATTGAAAGTTAAAATTCTAAAAATCTCTGTTGAAATGATCGGATAATGAATTGTAGCAAACTTGATTTTCTACAACTTTACTCCTTATACATTTTTCGATTATTCTAATATTAAGAGAGATGTTTAATATTTTGTGTTTGTTTGATACGAATAAATGAAATATATTTTATTGTTAAAAATTTTGATTGTCGTTTCCATAGTAACTATAAACTATAATCGTTATACAACATCGTTCTATTTTGGCTATTAATAAATTTAAATTTTGCAAATACTAAAGTCATATCAGATATTACATTTCATTTTGATCACACTCAAATTATGACCGCTAGAGAGTGATTTATATATTCTAAGGAAATTCGCTAAGTTGACGCAGCTCCTGCGTAACGAATTTTTATGTTGATTTTTCAATACATATTTTTTGTGGATAGGTCAATTAATAATATTTGATTTCTTTTTAATCTGTACAATTTTAGGCTGGATTGTTATATAAATTCACCGATTTACAATATTGGTTATTTATTCAGAACAATTTACAGGATGATATTGTTTTTAATGAAAGTGATACTTGTGAAGACCAGGTAAGCAACTGTCCAAAATGAAAAATTTTAAAACAAAAAACTTAAAACAAATGTTTTAAATTGTTTCAAATAAGCTTATCAAACTATTTTGTAAATTAAATGTTTTAGCTTAGGGAATCTCCAGCAAATTATGCAAATAATTACTACTAATAAAATCTTAGGTAGACATACCTCCAAACAAATTTTATCTATTTGAGGGTTCATATAACTTAACTTCAAAATTTAAAGTCGTTCGGTACATTTTTGAAGGTGGAGGTGATTTATGTGGGTTCAAGTTTTGAAGCCTTTAACGTGGAAAGTGGACTAAAGCGCGCTATAAATGGGATATTTTTTAATGGCGCTGTTCAGCATAGATAGATAGGTAGATTGTAGAGGCTGCCGTGGACGGGCTACACTTCGACCATAAGGTCCATTGTGATGCCTAAGGATGTGAAGATGTGAGTGGAATGGAAGAAATTTGTGAGTAGACTAGGAATTGTTAGGATATGCGACTGCAGCCTACTCTGATAGGAACTATGCCGATATTCATCAGGAGTTCCTGAAGGAAACTGCAGAAAACCTTCTTAAGCATAGCCGGTTATTTTGTTCTTGTTCATACGCAGACAGTTTAAACAATTAACCGCCCCTTTTTTTTATAATTGACAAACTGCCGATGTCGGGATTCGAACCCATAACTTCCTAGTTTTCAAGTATGCATACTGCGCAGACAAAACGCCATAGATTGGCTGTTCAGCATCACAGCCCAGCATTCAGTTGCCCCTTCTGCCATTCACCGAAAGTGAAAGGTTGACACTATCCGACTTTCTAGCATCCTCCATCTTTCTAGCATGTATAGAACTGAAAAAGTTATTATGGGGCTTTTTTTTCCGATTTTCCGAGGGGTTTGCAATGTAAAAATTGAAGGTTTTCGAATATCCTTCTTAATTTATAGCTATTTAGCGTCGAATGCAAAAAACCGCATCTTTATCTTTCTAGCATGTATAGAAGAAAAGGGATAGCTTTAGGGGTGTTTATCCCATTTGCGAAGGGTTGCGATGGAAAAATTTACGTTTTTAAAATAATCATGTTATTTTGAACCTTTTCCACGTCGAATGGAAAAAACCCGATCTTTCTGACATGAATAGAAGTGAAAAGGGCAGTTTTAGGAGTGTTTTTTCCATTTTCGGGGGGTTGCGATGGAGTTACTGAAATTTTTCAAAATTTTCTGTTAATTTG
Organism: Nineta flava; assembly: GCA_963920215.1. NCBI lineage: Eukaryota > Metazoa > Arthropoda > Insecta > Neuroptera > Chrysopidae > Nineta > Nineta flava. The sequence continues at coordinate 78,203 of OY986045.1, forward strand.
ACTTTATTTCGGGTCGATTGGTGAAAATTCCATTTTTCTAGTATGTAAAGAACTGAAAAACGTAATTTTGGGGGGTGTTTTTCCGATTTTCCAGGGGGTTGCAATGAAAAAATGGAAGTTTTCCAATTTTTCCCGTCGGTTTCAAGTAATTTCGCGTCGAATTCAAAAGACCGTATCTTTCTAGCATGTCTAAAAGTGCCTTAGAATATGTATAGATGAGTCAGTCCGTCAGTTAGCTTCACTTAGGGCTATATATTATATAATAAAAAATAGTAGATGTAGATGCATCATGAACTAAAATAAAATTTCAAATTCGCCCCCTTTACCTAGATCAGTTTTTTGTTTTATAAATACGTATTTCGACTACAATGTAGTCATCATCAGTATAAATTAGCTAGTCGTACTTTACTCTTTGAGAAATAGATATAAACACATTTCGTGAAACTGTCACCAAATTAGCAACAAGTAACATATCCTGCGACAATATAAGAGTAATTAATAAGAGTAAAATTGACAGGAATAAATGTGAATGAAAGAAATTTTAACAAGAGCAATTTCAATATAATTTAAAATTTATTTTTTAAATCTAGTATATTTTAATCTAATTAATTTTCTATTTATTTTTATTTTTGTCTGTTGATCTCGATTTTATATCTATTTCTAATTGTCAAAGAGTAAAGTACGACTAGCTAATTTATACTGATGATGACTACATTGTAGTCGAAATACGTATTTTCAATACAAAAAACTGTTCTAGGTAAAGGGGGCGAATTTGAAATTTTATTTCAAAAACCTAGGGTTCACACTAATTATCATTCGATAATATAATGTTTATGAACTAAAATGTAAAAATGAAATGTTCAAAAACTCACCTTAATGATTCGCGTCCTCGAACACGTGGCGTACTTCGCTGATGTATTAAACAGCAAGGACAAAAATGTGATTAATATAGGATGTTAAGAATTTGCTGATCAATACGATGATAAATGAATTTACTCGGCGTTCATGATATATTTTAATTACATCCAAAGGAAAGCACAGATTCACTCACAAGTCTATAGCTGGATTAGGTCCGTTTGGGTCAACTAAATTCTAGAGACTAACTCTTGAAACTAACTAACTTAAACGAATATGTTGTCCCATCATAAATTTGGTAAGACAAAAACTGTGCAAAAAGAGAGACATAAAAAGACGGTTATAACTTGTTCTAAATTATTCAAATATAAACTATATTTTGACAAAATGGAAACCCGACTTCAAAAATAAAATATTCTATAACAAAAAATGCACTAAAAAGTAAAAAAATAATTACATATTCTTGTGCCAATTTTAGTTCACCTAAGCAAAAATTTTTAAATATATATGTACAATTATTGTTATTTTTGGAGGCGGTGTCCAAAAATTATGTGAATTTCTCTATGCTGACACCGCCTCCAAAAATAACAATAATTGTACATATATATTTAAAAATTTTTGCTTAGGTGAACTAAAATTGGCACAAGAATATGTAATTATTTTTTTACTTTTTAGTGCATTTTTTGTTATAGAATATTTTATTTTTGAAGTCGGGTTTCCATTTTGTCAAAGTCGGTTTTTAAAAAAATTTTCTTATTTTCCCATTATGAATGAGTATACCCTTTCAAAAAAAAAAAAAAATTTCGCAAAAATCGGTTATCACATATAAAATGAAGATTTTCCTCGATTTTCCGGAGATCCCCTCATCAGAATGCGATTTGGTGCCAATGGGACTAATGGGAAACCAAACCCTTTAAAACAAAAAAAAAAAATTCAAAATCGGTTCATAAATGTTGGAGTTCTGAGGTGACACACATAAAAAAAAAAAAAAAAAAAAAAATACAGACGAATTGAGAACCATCCTCCTTTTTTGAAGTCGGGTTAAAAAATAAACAAGTTTAAAACTGAATTATATAAAAATACATTATGAACAGGGTGGCCCATCCATCGAGTGATAATATATCGAGACAAAATTTCGATATTTTTAAAAAAATATCTATAGATTCGCTATCAATATATACTTATTTTAGGCTTAATAACGGAACTACTGCGCAAATTTCGAATGTGTCAGTTGTATAATAATGTTGTTTTTTAATGCTAAAAATGATCTCAATTTAACATCTCTATCGTTAGTGTAAAAAAAGTACTCATGGATATTAAAGCGTGAGAGAAAAAATAATTTATTAATAATTTATAAAACGTTTACCATATTTTATCTTTTTTTATATTTAAAAGTTTACCGATATATTTTTCAGTAATTAATAGTATAGTTTGTAGGAAGTACCACAATTTTCTGATTTGATTATAAAAATTGTTTTTAACAATTTATCGTCCCTTTTTACAGCCAAGCACAGGCCCGGCGGTACCCATATCGGGCCTCGGGGGTTAGATATTGTGCCCCCCCCCCCACCTAATAACGTAATAAAAAACTCTTATAATTAAAATAAAGTTTTTTATATTTTAATTTGAATCAGATACATAAAATTTTACAATAATGATTTAAAATTATACAATAATTTATTTAAAAATATTAAAAATCGGCATCTGTCTGTACATGTATTATAGCTTTCCGAGCTTTTTTAGTGGCAAAATTTTTAACTACAGTTTTGAAATTAATTGTACTTGCTAACTGTGCTTCGAGAGCTAACCTTCCTATTATTATTGTAATGAGCACTTATTAATACTATTAAAATCATTTGTAAAACAGTGATCCTATGAATAAATTTGATAATATCACTACTTTAGCCAATTATTTGAAAAACTAAGTGTTGGCTTTGGCCGGGCCCCCTTCCTTAGCCCGGGCCTCGGGGGTATACTTAGCCCCCCCCCCCCACCCCTCTATAGGTCTGGCCAAGCACCACTGAAAATCGAGTTCAATAAACCAAAATAGATCGAAAAAACATTGGTACAGCTTTAGATCTCAATAGGCTACAAAAGTATCCGGATCTCCGGATTTCAAAAAGTATATAACCGAGTTTCCACAATAATAGTGCAAAGTCTAATTCGCAAAATACTCTTGAGTATCAATATTGCTTGTAAATTCACTAAACCGCATTTCCTTAATTAATTTACTTAATTGCGTATTGGAGTTCTCAAAGGGCAAAATTTTGATACTAACATTTTTGTTTTTATAAGTATGAAACATTTTTCGAACGGATACCATTTGCATATTTAGTAAAGAGTCAATCGTCCAGTTCTCTATCTCCTGTTACTAATATTTATCTTGTTTTTCTTTTCAAAGCTCTCCAGTTTAGCTTATGAATTATTATCAAATGCAAGTATATATCCAAATAGTCAAATAATTTGGGCACAGTCCAGTCGTTGTAATTCAGAAGATGTTAAAAATGTGTATGCTTTATTTGATGTCTATCGTATTTCATCTACAACTGAATTAAGATCATTATACATTGGTTTATATCCGGGAGAAGGATTTGTACAAACATTTTCGAACCTTCGAGCGGTTGGAGAACGCCGACGTAATTTTCAAAAAGTAATACTTCGTGCTGGATATGTTGTAAGTATAATCAATTTATTTTTTTATATATCTAGGAACGTATAATTTAAACTCAGCAGAGGTGGGAATGGGTTACTCTTCAGAGCAACTGTGCCCTCCAAAAGCTGAGGGAGAGTAAGCAAGAGAGGTATGTTTTGAAGTAAGACGGAAGATGTTTAAATACAGGATGCTTACCAATTATTGCAATAAAAAAATTAAAAAAAAAATTTTTTTAATTTATTCCTTTTCGACTATTACATTTTGCATGCATTTAGATAAATTTTTAATATCGGAATATACGTATTTGTGGATATTCGCATTATATTTTCTAAATGTTTATCGGGATGGGAATATCGCAAATCTGATTTTATATGTGTCATATGTGAAAATCCTGATTCACATAGATAAGAAGATGCGACACAACTAAGTTTTTTATTTATTTTTAATAATTCCGGATATTCAAACGAAGATGGGTACTCTGCGACGATTTCCCAAATACTTTTTGTGCTCGTGTTCACGGCTCCTAATAAATTATCATTTGTTGGGAGGGTAAACATTTCGTTTAATAACGCGCAATCATGGGAATCCGGAAAAAATTTGAAAAATTTTTCTATTAAAGTGGGAATTTTAAATTTTCTATTAATAGGGGCCACTAAAAAATCACGCATTACATTTATATTTTCGAAATCATTAAATCCATTATTAAATTGTAAAATTACCGTTTCTAATAAATTTTATAAACAATTCTTCTAAGGACATACTTCAGTGCTTGATTCAATACAATTTATTGAAATCTATGATTAAAATCACTACTTTTACTTTTTTGAAAAAAGTAATTATGCGAAAAATAATTTTCAATAGCACCGAATAGTACTTTATATTGGCCAATAGTACTATATATTGGCCAAAAGTAGGCAAAGCTATTCCTTAATTGATTAAATAAATTATATTCATTAATAAAAGACCAATGCTATTCAGTTTCTAAAAAGAATTAAATTTATATTGCATTATTATATTTTTTTCAGAAAATGTTTTAATTAAAAAAAGAAAAAAATAATAATTGGTAGACCAGCCTGTATTTACTATATCTCTCTTCTTTCCTCTCACTCAGAGCACAGTGGAGTCAAAGGCTGCCTACCTCTGCTTTAAAGTACCTATTTTTGAAAATTTTCATGAAATTGTAAAGTTTTTAATCTAGTATTTAATTTATGTTTAAAAAAATAATTGTGCTTCAAAGTACCACAGATAGTTTAGCGATTAAAATGTTTTATATTATTTAAAATAAAAAAATTAAAGTGGTACTCATGAGTACATACCACTAGTAGTCAATGGAATAATACGTTGGGCAGCGAGAAATTTTATACTCAAAGATATGTATACCCAAATTATATATTGTATATACGAAAATGGCGTTCTTTTTTTTACAATTTTACAACATAAATAATTATATTTCAAATTTTGCCCCTATTCCTAGAACATTTGTTTGTATTTTATAAATACGTATTTCGACTACAATGTAGTCATCATCAGTATGAATTAGCTAATTGTAACTATCTCTGGGATATGGATTCAGAGATATGTTGCTTGTTGCTAATTTGGTGCCTGTGTCAAAAAAACCTAGAGTTCTCTTTGATTATTTTAATAATCTTTAATAACATAAATAATATTAAGGAGAATTCTAGGATTTTTCGAAATAAATTTGTGACGGTCTGCACCCCGTAGACTGCAGACCATCACAAAATTAGCAACAAGTAACGTCTCTTCGGAGAATAATTACAATTAGTTAATTCATACTGATGATGACTACTTTGTAGTCGAAATACGTAATTATAAAATACAAAAATTTTGATCTAGGAAATTGGGGCAAAAAATCGAAATTTAATTTTACAACAGTTGATTCGTGCCGGCTCAAGTCGATTTTCGAAAAAATGTTTCGAATAGAAGTTGGTGGTATTTCTAACGAATGCCATCCAGTCGGAGATTGTGGGACCGAATGCAGCCTGAGCCAGAATTTGGTTAATTTTGCCTAATTTGATGTATTTGCCTAAATTGTTCAGTTTCATTAGACATTTTCATAATATTTTAAAAATCATCTCCACTCCTATTCACCCCTTATGCCTTTACCTAACCTTACTCCAACCCACCTTAAGCCACTTGGGTTGAAACTATTAGAGAGTGAAATTAAATTATATATATCCCTATTTCTTCTAGAAATAAAAACTTTTTGCTCAATCATCCCCTATTGAAATCGTCAAAAATCCAATTAGGTACTTTTATTTTAGAAACTCTGTGTATAATAACAGACAAATCGGACAGGGCGAGGAGTCGTTTGTGAAAGAAATAGCCAAGAATTGTTACGCCAAGTTAATTCAATGTTTTAGGTTCAATTTAGAAAAAAATTTACGTATATGTATGACTTACGTAAAAGAGGTATAGAGCCATTTTTGAAACGAGCATATCCACAAATGGTACTTTTGAAACAAGACCTAAATTTTCGGTAATTTATACACTAAATCAAATATTTCTTAGCTACAAACTACCTAATGTTATAATTAATTGTAGAACGAATTATTCGGTAACAGATAGTTATGGATGGATTAAAAATGATAGTAATGTATTTGATGGTGGTTTAATGAGTTTATTTCAAAAGAATGAAATTGATTTTGCGATGCAAGGAATAATTATGCGAAAAGATCGAATTAAATATATTGATTTTTCGGCGGAACAAGTTCAAGTGTCGTACGTAAACTATTTCTATAATAATATACAAATAATTTTTAGCATGGTTGAAAATAGATTCAAAAAAATTCTATAAATAATTAAAAATTTACAATTTTTTACGATCCCAGTTTATGCAGGCTTACAATTAGATGATGAAATATTGTCAAATCAGCAAACCTATATTCATAAAAAGAATATCCTGTACTCAGTAGTTACCCTTGCTGTGTATAAGGATTATATTATACTTTATTAGTTTATCATGCATTCTTGATGCTATGTAAATCTTCGATCAAATAGGTGAGGTGACGCTTACTCAGTTTCATGGATTTCTGCGACACTTATTCATAGATTGTGTACGTTGGTATGAAATTTAACTTTTGCAGAGACAGCTAATTTATTTTGATTAATTATTCACAAACATGTGGTTTATTTTTCACTAAATTATTAATGTCAATACACCATACTCGCACGAGATACGCTTTTGCGCAGTAAACGAATCAAAAAGAAAGAATGAAAGAATAAGAATGTTTCTTATTCTTCTTTACGAAACAACGTCAATATTGTTGTTAAATGTAAAATAGTAAGCAAAAATTTACTCCAATACCACTCGAGCTCTAATTTTTAACCCGACTTCAAAAAGGAGGATGGTTCTCAATTCGTCTGTATTTTTTTAAAATGTTTGTTACCTCAGAACTCCGTCATTTATTAACCGATTTTGAATTTTTGTTTTTGTTTTAAAGAGTTTGATTTCCGATTGGTCCCATTGTCACCAAATCGCATTCTGATGAAGGGATCCCCGGGAAATCGAGGAAAACCCTCATTTTATATGTGATAACCGATTTCTGCGAAATTTTTTTTTTTTGAAAGGATATACTCAATCATAATAGGAAAATAAGAAAATTTTTTTTAAAAACCGACTTGAAAAAAATTTTTTACAAAAAAAAACCGACCCCAAAAAAAAAAAAAATTTTACAAAAAAAAGACAAAATGCTTGTAAAAAAAGTTGAAAATCTGTTATGAAAAAATGCATTAAAAATGATATAAAAAAAAAAACGATAAAAAAATGTGTTATAAAAAAATGCACTAAAAATTAGGTCTACCCATATTTAGACAAATAAAATCAGATATAGAACTTCAAAGTCACTAAAAAGCGAGAAATAAAACCTATTTTGACAAAATGGAAACCCGACTTCAAAAATAAAATATTCTATAACAAAAAATGCACTAAAAAGTAAAAAAATAATTGCATATTGTTGTGCCAATTTTAGTTCACCTAAGCAAAAAATTGGCACAAGAATATGCAATTATTTTTTTACTTTTTCGTGCATTTTTTGTTATAGAATATTTGATTTTTGAAGTCGGGTTTCTATTTTGTCAAAATAGGTTTTATTTTTTCATTGATAGAAAAAAAAATTAAATTATTATATTATACTATTTTATTGCAGGGCCAGAATGATATTTCGTCAACCACCATTATCTAGTGTTAGTAATATATATCTGTTACCTTTCAATAAAACAGTTTGGATAAGTTGTTGTGGATTGATTATAGTAATGGCCTGCATTATCAGTTTTCAATTATTTTGTGTTAAGAGTGTCGAAGAAATTTTTAAATTGACCAACTGTTCTGATTTGATAACATTTCTTGGAGGCGCCGTTTGTCAACAAGGTATACATGGCTTTCAAATGCATTCATGATCTAAAAGTTCATTATCACGCACAGCTATATAAAAATATGATCATGTCTGTCAACTTAGCGAAGCAACATTTTCTAATCAGGTCGAAAGTAGGCGCCTAATTTGCTGTGAATTAGTTGTGTAAAAAAAATTTTTGTCGTTCTTCATCTGACGGAGAAGCGGTTGTTGTGCTAACTTGACAGTCAAGTCAGCGAAACAACTTTTTGTTTCAATAAAAATTTTTCAAACTAGGCTTATAATTTGCCGTTATTTTGTCGTGAATTAGTTGCGTAAAAAAAATTTTTGTCACTTGTCCTTTATTGGAGAAATTGTGAAAATATTACTACTTCCATTATGGTTGATTTCGATTTACTCAAATAATAAAACATATACCACAATACTCGCAACAAAATAACAGCAAATTTGGCGCTTTTACTGACCAAAAAACTACCCCAATAATACATAAATAATAATATGTTTTTAAAATTTTATATAACGCGGCAAGTAATTTTTTCTGTTGATTTAAAATATTTTAAAACTTGCCGCGTTATAAAATTTTAAAAACATACTAAGGGAAAACTTACGAAATAAATTTCAACCAAATTTTTTCTTACATTTAGTCAATTAACCCCTCATTAATTTTTTTAGTAAATAGTTTACCAAGCTATTTACTTTGTAAATAGCTCGGCTCTTTAATGGGATATCGTCACTTTTTAAAGAGCAACTATTATATGAAGTCTAGAGCTATGTACTTTATACATAGCTCGGTCCTTTCTTTCATATTATCACTTTTTAAGAAGCAACTATTAAGGTCCTAACTCTCATATCATCACTTTTTAAGAAGGAACTATTACATTAAGGATTTCCCCGAAAACTCGGCCCTTTCTTACATTTATGTTTTTGATTGGATGTTTTTTACTTAAGTCAAAGGTTTGTGGTGTGTACAGTTTCAAGTTTAATATTATATAGGTACTTACGTACCTTCTGAAACTTATAGATTTTTTTCGAAAGTTATTTATAGGTACAAGTTTTTCAATTTGTCAATATTGTATTTTGGTAGGTAGGAGTAAATACCTATCTTCTTATATCCTTTTATACAGCGCCGGATTTATCGATGTAGAGACTTGTGGGCAAAAATGGAGGCCTACATAGGCACAGAAAACTTTCAAAAAAGAAAAATTTCCAATAAAAACCTTCACCACGAAAAAAAATTAATATGTAAAAAAAAAAACAAGAACAAAATCTGGCTCAGCAAAAATATTTCTGGCAATCTTATATCAAACAACGAAAAGAAGAAAAAAACGTGCATTTTCTGTGTAAAATATGATATACTCTTTCGTCGTATGGTTATTACTACGGGTAAAACATTTCTATGAAATCTTAATCTAAAGTAATGAAAATAAGCAACAATTTTATTTCTTAAACGATTTTTTGTCCCCGTCTTGCAATTTTATTCCTTTAATAATTTTTACATAAAATTTGCTACAAAAGACTCAACAAATTATAAAAAAAACTAATGAACAAACATTTGAAAACATTCATTTTTCATTCTACAGATTGACTTTTCTACTCTTAGCAGTAGCGAATTTTTCAATAATGTCGTCGTAGTTTAAGTTGCAAGGTAATTTAAGCGACACGCTGGTGCGGTCTGGACTTTTGATATCTTTTAATGTTGAAAACGACCTTTCGTTGCTGATATTTCCACTCATGACAACCAAATATATTCTAAAGACAATTTCAACGTTCGGAAAACTGGTCTCAACTTCTTTGTCAGAAGTAACTTGTACATCCACCTTTCAAAACTAATCTCTTTTTCAATAATTTCTTGGTTACTTTTTTCCGAAAGAAAGAGTTTCTCAAACTCTCGAAACTGGATTACTGGTCTACATCTTCATTGTAAAAATCGACCAACTTTCGTGCTTCCTTCTGTATTTCATTAGAAGTCAACTCATCTAAATCTCTTAGGAAACCAAATAGATCATTGATTCCTTTGTAGGCGTGAAGTTTGTGGAGACCCAGTGCCTAAATCGGGTGCTGCCTTTATAGTATATAATCATTTTGTTTAGATTAGTGTTTATAATTTTCTTGCATTTCAGACTAGGTTTTTAGCGAATTTCCTCCAAAGGAAATGCAGCTATTGTTTTTACACCAATGTTGGAATTTCGTAAAAATTTCATCAAATGTCCATCGATCCTACCTATTAGATGTTAAAAATCACTATCGCTAAAATTTGTATATATGTATAAATATATATACATATGTACTTTTTTTCAATGTCTGTGGACTCTTTATCGGTCACAGTTTTATTCCGATTGGAATGAAATTTGGTATTTGAGTCGCTTTTGGTATTCTAAAGGTCAAGTTCGTTAATGGATAAAATCGGACGAGGGTAAAGGGGGTTTAGAAAGAGGGGGAAACACAAAATTTGACTATCTCCCTTAATATTTGAAAAATCGAAAAATTTATCAGGAGCTAAGTTGTAGGTACTAAGTTTTACTGTAATTTTGTTTCTTATCATTTTTCTGTTACACTTATATTTACAGAAATATTTACGATTAAAGATTGAAAATTAAAATTATAAATATCTCTGTTCACATTAGAGTTTGAGAAAAATGATCAAGTAATGAATTGTAGCAAACTTGATTTTCTACAACTTTACTCCTTATATATTTTTCGATTATTCTAATACTAAGAGAGATAAAGATTATTAAAGATTATTAAAATAATCAAAGAGAAATCTAGGTTTTTTTGAAATTATATTTCAAATTTTGCCTATTCCTAGAACATTTGTTTGTATTTAATAAGTACGTATTTCGACTGCAATGTAGTCATCATCAGTATGAATTAGTTAATCGTAACTATCTCTTGGATATGGATTCAGAGATATGTTGCTTGTTGCTAATTTGGTGCCTGTGTCACAATGATATTAAAAAATTTTGTCCTTTTATACGATTTGGCTGAGGGTATAATCTGACTTGAGGATTATTTAAGTTGCCTGACTACTGGATTAGGTATGTGGAAAGCCCCACCTATTTATTGGCGGTATTCTTTGGTGACTATGCGGCGTTTTGTTTTGTCACTAAAGTGAGTGTACCTACTTTATCCTTGACATTCAGGTATTGGATTTTTATTTTTATTTTTGAAAATGGTTTAATTTTATTAAATCAGAATTTGGAATTGGGCCATTGTCTAAATTCATTATCTGTTTTCTCAAATTGTATATGTAGATGCTTTCGTATGCATCTAATACTGTGGGGTTTTGTACCGATTTAAGTAGTTTTAGATTCGATTTATCAATTTTATGGTTGTTCTCAATAACGTGCGCCTTATACACGATTTTTCGGTTCTCCCAAATTTCACATGAGCCAGATGTTCTTTGATTCGAATCCCGATTTGGCGACGACTTTGACCAACGTAAATTTTCAAACAGTTTTGACAATTAACACCATATATGCCCGATTGTTTTTCATTACTAATTTTATCCTTAGGGTTGCCCAGTAACTGTTTGATTTTATTTTTACTAACAAGCGCTGTTTTTAAGTTGTGGTCCCTTAACTCTCTTGGATAAATATATATATATATATATATATATATATATATATATTTATATATATATATATATATATATATATATATATATATATATATATATATATATATATATGTCGGATTACCTTTGGGAGCATGGTCGTTTGAACCAGTATCCATGTTGTCAGACATCTTCCTTATAAAATACAAACACTTACCACTTTCGATAGTTGGCCTAATCGATGACACAGTAAGTTATCTTAAGTTCACAATACAAATAATACTAATAAATGCCACACCACGGTTATTCCATCAATGGACATAATTAATTATAATAATCCAAAAGGATTTACCAACAATCCAATCGGTATCTCGATAATGTGACTATCACAGTAGAGTTCGGTTGATACGAATACGCAATTACAGGGTATAGTCTGCACTCGACTACCGATCTATCAGAACTGCTCGTTCTTTTCTCTTTTTTTTAAACTCTGTCCCTTCCTCGATACTCTTAAAAATATTGAAAAAGGATCACTTCAACATTACGTCATTTTTTTGTACCATATCAGGTAAAAAAACAAGGAATTCTATCCAGATCAGATGTGGCTCATTCAACGGACCCTTACTCACTTAGTGTAATAATCTAAAAATGATTTTTATTGCACTTATAGACAAATTACCCAGACCCGTGTAAAAAAAACACATTTACTACTCCGACATATATATATATACATATATATATATATATATATATATATATATATATATATATATATATATATATATATATATATATATATATATATGTATATATCTCTTAGGAAAGATTGTTGCTTATTTTCATTACTTTAGATTAAGATTTCATAGAAATGTTTTACCCGTAGTAATAACCATACGACGAAAGAGTATATCATATTTTACACAGAAAATGCACGTTTTTTTCTTCTTTTCGTTGTTTCTACAACTTTACTCCTTATATATTTTTCGATTATTCTAATACTAAGAGAGATAAAGATTATTAATGATTATTAAAATAATCAAAGAGAAATCTAGGTTTTTTTGAAATTATATTTCAAATTTTGCCTATTCCTAGAACATTTGTTTGTATTTAATAAGTACGTATTTCGACTGCAATGTAGTCATCATCATATATATATATAGTATATATATATATATATTTACTATACTGTACTATATAGCTAGACATGAAGCTGACTGACTGAGTCAGCTATACAAATTCTAACGCATTTTTAGACGTTCCAGGAAGATGCGGTTTTTAGCATTCGATGCGAAATTGCCTGAAACCGACGGGTAAAATTAAATTATTTTATTATTACAACCCCCCGGAAAATCGGAAAAACGCCACAAAATTACGTTTTTTAGTCCTATACATCCTAGACAGATTGGATTTTCACCAATCGACCCGAAATAATGTCAAATTAACAGAAAACTTTGAGAAATTTCATTACCTACAATGCAACCTTCCCGAAAATGAGAATAACACCCATAAAACTGCCATTTTCACTTCTATTCATGTTAAAAAGATCGGGCTTTTTCCATTAAACGTGGAACAAGTTTAAAATAATAGAATTATTTGAAAAAAAAAATTTTTCCATCACAACCTTTCGCAATTGGGAAAATTCTCCCTAAAACCATTCCTTTTCTTCTATACATGCTAGAAAGATAAATTTTTTGCAATAGACGCTAAATAGCTACAAATTAAGAAGTTAAAATTTTTCGTTGCAACCCCCGGAAAATCGAAAAGACACCCACCAAAAGTTGGTTTTTCTGTTCTATACATGCTAGAAAGATGGAATTTTCACCAATCGACCTAATTTAAAGTCAAATTAACAGAATACTTTGAAAAACTTCGTTTCCTATATCGCATTCCTCCCAAAAATGGGAAAACACCCCTAAAAATGCTCTTTTAACTTTAACTATTCATGTTAAAAAGATCGGGTTTTTTCTATTCGACATGGAACAGATTCAAATAACCAGGTTATTTTAAAAACGTAAATTTTGCATCGCAACCCTTCGCAAATGTGATAAATACCCCGGAATATCGGAAAAACACTCCCCAAAATTACGTTTTTCTGTTCTATACTTGCTAGAAAGATGAGGTTTTCTCCAATCGACCCGAAATGAAGTCAAATTAATAGAATACTTTGCAAAATTTCATTACCTACATCGTAACCCCCGAAAAAGGGAATAACATTCCTACAACTGCCCATTTCTCTTCCATTCATTTTTAAAAGATCGGTTTTTTTCGACGTGGAATAGGTTTAAAGAAACATAATTATTTGAAGAACGTAAATTTTCAATCACAACCCTTAGAAAATGGGAAAAACAGTCCTAAAACCACCCCATTCTTCTATACATGCTAGAAAGATGCGGTTTTTTGCCTTTGCCGCGAAACTGCGTGAAACCGACGGTAAAAATCGGAAAACTTTTACAATTTTTTCATTGCAAACCCCCGAAAATTCGGAAAAACACCCTCCATAATTACGTTTTTTAGTTCTATACATGCTAGAAAGATGGGATTTTCCCCAATCGACCCGAAATAAAGTCAAATTAACAGAATACTTAAAAAAATTTCATTAACTACATTGTAGCCAACCCTTCCCAGAAAATGGAAATAACACCCCTAAAACTGCCCTTTTCACTTTATTCAAGTTAGAAAGATCGGGTTGTTTCCATTCGACCTAGAACAGGTTCAAAAAACAGAATTATTTAAAGAAAGTACATTTTTCCATCACAACCCTTCGCGTTTGGGAAAAACACCCCTACAATCCTTTTCTTCTATACGTGCTAGAAACATGCGGTGCATGCTAGAAACATTGCATTCGACGCTTAATAGCTACAAACGAAGAAGGTTATTAGAAAAATTTTAAATTTTTCATCACTACCTCCTAAATAATGGGCCAACAATTTCCTAAGCTACTTTTTAACTTCTATTCGTGGTAGAAAGATGGGATTTTCACCAAACGACCCGAAATAAAATCACATTAACTACATCGTAACCTACATCGTAAACCTCCGAAAATGGGAAAAACACCCCTAAAACTGCCTTTTTCACTTCTCTTCATGTTAGAAAGATCAAGTTTTTTTCATTCGACGTGGAACGGGTTTAAAATAACAGGATTATTTTAAATCGTAAATTTTTCCATCGTCACCCTTCGAAAATGGGATAAACACCCCTGAAACTACTCATTTTCTTCATACATGCTAGAAAGGTGTTTTTTTTTATTCGATGCTAAATAGCTACAAATTTGGAAGTTTTTTAATAAACTTGACAATTTTCATCGTTTCCCTCCAAAAAATTGAAAAGCACCCCTTAAGCTACCCTATTAACTTCTATTCTTGCTAGAAAGATGGGATTTTCACCAATCGACCCGAAATAAAGTCAAATTAACAGAATACTTCGAAAAATTCCATAACCTACATCGCAACCCCCCAAAAATAGGAAAAACACCCCTAAAACCACTTCTATTCATGTTAGAAAGATCGGTTTTTTCTTATTCAACGTGGAACAGGAAGAAACTAACAGGATTATTTTAAAAACGTTATTTTTCCATCGCAACCATTCGCAAATGGGAAAAACGCCCATGAAACCACCCCTGTTCTTCTATATATGCTAGAAAAATGCGTTTTTTTGCATTCTACGCTAAATAGCTATAAATTAAGAAGGTTATTAGAAAAACTTAAAATTCTTCATCACTATCCCATAAAAAATGGAAAACAACCTCCTGAGCTACTATTTTAACTTTTATTCAGGGTAGAAAGATGGGAGTTTTTGCATTTGGTGGAGAATTTCTTCAAACTTATTAGGTTATTCGATAAACTTAAACGTTTTCATCGCCACCCCCTTGAAAATGGAAAAAACGCTCCCAAAAATCACCCATTTACTACTTTACATGCTAGAAAGGTAGGGTTTTTTGCATTCAACGCAGAATAACTGCAAAATATTCGGTCAATACGAAAAACCTAATTTTTTCAATCGCTACCCCTTGAAAATGGTAATGTGAGACTTATCTATGTGCAGTCCTCTGAAACCCCCCCATCCTTAAACCCACCTCCCGAAAAAATTTATCCTAACCAAAAAACCCTCAACACTCCCATAAGAATTCTGCTTCCAAACCCCCCCCCCCCCCATTAATACTCTAATGGTAAGTACTTTTTGGTAAGTATTTTTTTCAACGTTTTTTACAATTCATGTGATTTTATTTTCTGTGACGCGGAGCCAAGGGGTCAAGGGGGGATCCCCCTGCGAGCAGAGCGAGTATATATATATATATATATATATATATATATTAACCTGTAAAAACAGAAAGCGCACAGGTAAACGCAACCACTTCCAACTGACAGACGTTAATGTTTTCGTAACGTCGGTTATCTTATATTATAACAAAATAGAGCTTCCGCTGCTTTAACGATAAGCTATTTTGAATTTTCGTCACTCTTAAATTATTCTTCATAATTATTATTATGCTACATTTTTTCACACATTTGAATAATTTTATGATAAATGAATGTTTTTCCTTTATTTAGGATTCTTTCTGTCACCATCAACTTTATCTACCCGTATTACTATGTTATTTCTATTCATATCATCCATATTTTTATTTACATCATATTCAGCAACTATTGTGGCATTATTACAAACACCAAGCACACAAATACAAACATTAGATGATTTGGTCAAAAGTCCACTTGGTGTTGGTATTGAAAATATTACATACAATATTGTATTTATAACAGTAAGTGTTTTCATGTATTTGTTACAACCGATTTCCCAATGTCTACATAAGGACGTTTCAGCACTGTGTTATATAATTTGGACAAAAAACCGGTTTGATTTTATTATAGCACAAATACATAAACACACATAGACAAATACACTGTTCACATATACAAAATAATGTTACTTTGAAGAAAAATAATAATTTTAACTTTTATTTTTCGATAACAAAACGGTAACACACGGTCTTTTTTTTAGTTTATATAATAAATAATTAGCTTTACTCTCCTAGTTTTTTTTTAAATTATGTCTAGTATTCTAATGAGAGAGAGTGAGAGAGAATGATGACTTTGATATTAATTATCTCGCGTTCTATACGGTCAAAAATTCTGAAACTTCGGGATTTACTAGAAAACGTTATTTTTAGCCTGTAAAAAAATGAGAAAAATCGGTCAACAATCGGTCTTACATTTATGGCTCTCCGGTGGGGAATGGAAGCCCGGTCTCCCGTGTCACAGGCGGGGATACTGACCACAATTGACTATACTACCGCAGAGCCATAAATGTAAGAAGATATAAATGTAAGTATATATCTTCTTACATATCCTTAATAAAAGTGTGATCTTATAGTATAGATACATACAAAATTACAAAGGATTTTTAATAGATTTCACAATATTATCAACATTTTAAAAGAGACATGATAGAACTAGCGAATTCAAAAGAGACATATTTTGAATGAAAGAACTACTACTTTAATGAAAAAGTACGATTTTTTTTTCATCGTGAATTTATAATAAATTTCATTAAATATATCGCTCTTATTTTCCTAGTCACAGCCCAATCACAGGGCTCTTAAATTGTTAATAAATTATTGGTTGCATGAAAAAATGTTTCATAAAAATTTTAGTAACCATTATTAGATAAACATTTTCTATAGTTAAAGATTTTCTGTATTTTTCAACGTTTAAAAGTAAGGATTTTAGCGTAGTTACCACGCTTACGTGAATGCATTAACTTTTTATAGTCTACAAACTTACAAACTGTATCGCTTTATAATATGTTAGTGTAGATTTGTTATTTTCAAATCCATTTAACATTTTTCGAAACTACGACAAAAAGTGCTTATTTTTGACAACTTATATAATTAATGGGTTTTGTTTTAACTGCGCATGATTTTGTAAATTAATTTCATTAGTTTATATTAATTATTGAAATTGCTTTGTACAAAGTTCGAGTGTACACTCCCGTACATAAAAATTGAATCAGTTGAAGCATTCTAAGTGTTACGGTATGTAATATATATATATATATATATATATATATATATATATATATATATATATATATATATATATATATATATATATATATAAATATATATATATATATATATATATATATATATGTCGGAATTTCATAATTGGGAGCATGGTCGTTTGAACCAGTATATATGTTGTCAGGCATTGTTGTTTTTATAAAATACAAACACTTACCAATTTCCAATAGCCCACTGAAAACTGCATTTTCACAAACACGCACTAGTCTACAATAATACCCGGTGTCCCGCACTATCACAATCAGTAATTACAAATACTTGGTTCAATCCTACGACACAGTAAGTTGGCTCCAGTTAACAATACAGAGACAACACGAATAATACTAACAAATGCCATACCACGGTTATCTCATCAATAAACATAATTAATTATAGTAGTCCAAAAGGGCTACCAACAATCCAAACACTATTTCCATGTGATGCTATTTTCATGTAACTTTCAGCAGAGTTCAGTTGATACTAATACGCAACTGCACGATACGGTCTGTACTCGGGTGCTGTCCTCTCAGAACTGACTATCCTGCTTCCTTTTTGAAACTCACCCCCCTTCCTTGATGTTTGTAAAAATATTGGAAAGGGGTCATTCTATTACTACATTATATTTATGTACCATCTCTGGTATATCACAAAAATAGGTTTATTAACATCCGTACCGTACAATTTGCGTCTAAGTAGAGAGCCGCACGTGCCCCTTCAGCTGAACCCTTACTTACTGTGTTAATTGATAAATCTTAAAGCAATTATTCTTTATTGCACTTTTAGACAATTTATTTTATTCTAAGAATATATAAGTATTGATAATATCTAATTTCCGGACCTCTATGTCTGGAGGATACTTTATGTCGGACATACTGTAATAAAATAAACCTTTTCTTAAAAAATAGTTTCTTTGTACTTATAAATGTAAGTGTAAAACTGTAAACATATAGATGTAGAGAAATGTTCGAACAGACGTATCCATAAATAAAAAAACACATTTATTCCTTTGACAGATGTACGATTCCGACACGGCCATTCTGACGATCACACGTCCCCGGGTGTATCTAAAATTTTAGTTTTGCTTGGCGTTAGATTTGATATTATAGATACTACATTTCACTTAAATCATAATCTATAAACTTTGTAGTCCAGTCCAGCGGCAGAGGATGATAGAGTTTGTTTAATGAAATTAAATTTTATTGTCTCGAGTGCCAGTTACATCCTATGAGCTATCAATCTAATGTAATGAAACTGTTACTCTCATGCTTACACATAATCACACCTAAATTTCTTTAGACCCCGTTACCATATGTATGGTGTGTGGGAAAATCATGGTAACCCCATTACTGAATACGTCGTGTAAGGCTTAATTCATTTTACAAAATGCTTACACATAATCACATCTAAATTTCTTTAGACCCCGTTACCATATGTATGGTGTGTGGGAAAATCATAGGAACCCCATTACTGAATACATCGTGTAAGGCTTAATTCATTTTACAAAACGCTTACACATAATCACATCTAAATTTTTTTTTTTAGACCCTGTTACCATATGTATGGTGTGTGGGAAAATCATGGTAACCCCATTACTGAATACGTCGTGTAAGGCTTAATTCATTTTACAAAACGCTTACACATAATCACATCTAAATTTTTTTTTTTTTTAGATCCCGTTACCATATGTATGGTGTGTGGGAAAATCATGGTAATCCCATTACTGAATACATAGTGTAAGGCTTAATTCATTTTACAAAATGCTTACACATAATCACATCTAAATTTTTTTAGACCCCGTTACCATATGTATGGTGTGTGGGAAAATCATGGTAACCGTGTAAGGCTTAATTCATTTTACAAAACGATTGTCAGTGCTCATCAGAGCTCTCTACTGAATCGTTTTCAACATCGTTATCAGAATCACAGACATCTAACTCTCTAGGAATGTAACCCTCCGGCATGCATCTCAATTTATCTGCATGCATCTCATGACTGTATTTGTAAGTCCTTTTACCTTTTACTGTTTTTAAAGTGTATCTATCTCCTTCTAAAACCTCTGCCACTACAAATGGGCCCCTAAATTTCGGTTCTAATTTAGTTTGGTTTCTTTCTTCTCTTTTTAACAATACAAAATCACCAATATTGAATTTAATTATTTTTGCTTTAGTTTTATCGAATCTTTTTTTTTAATCGTATCTAGCATTAGCTTTTATATTATCTACGGCCTGCTGTGTCACCTTGGAGATATCGTGAGGTCTCGCTACATTACGAATTTATAACTCTAAAGGACTGGATTTAGTTACACGATTGATAGTACTATTAAAACCCAATTGTGTTTCTCCTATCGCGTCTTTCTACGACCGTGCAATGGTTTATACAGATATTTCGCCATTCCTTCAAATCAAAATTACTCATAAAGCCCCTCAAGCGCTTTATCCCAGTCCAAGTGCATAATTGACTGATGCACACCCTAATAACGGACCAACGAAACCCCTTGAAGCAATGGCAAACAATAAGCTTTTTACATTTCTCCGAGTTTTGCGGAAAAGGATACAAGATCGCAACTCGTATGTTTTTCGCGATGTCTTCCGCAATCACATCGTTCTATAACCCGGTAACAATTTTCTAGATTTGACGATCGCGACGTTATTCGGTTAATAACGAATCTTCCGACTCTCAGCTAGATTAATTTCCTTTTCTTTTCTTTTATTTACTATTTTATTATTAACATCTATTGGATTTCGTCAAAGGAAATCTACAAGAGTCATTCGTTTACCCGCACGATATATAATTTCAAAAGTAAAGGACTACAAGAAAGCCCATTATCTGTGGACTTGATCATTTAAATTTGCTATATTTTGAGATACTTTTAATGAGTTACAATCTGTAATGACCACAAATTTCCGCCCGTGTAAATATTGTCGAAAATGTTTTAATGAGTTTACTACAGCTAAAGTTTATAGTTCATAAGAATGATCTTTACTTCGATCTTTTGCCTTAACATAGCCCTAAACCCATAATAGCTAGCGTCAGTATGGAACTTAATAGGGTAATTAGAATCAAAGATAATTGATACGAGTTCTTTTGTTAGAACAGATATTACTTTTGGCGTATTTTCTCATGTTTATCTTGCAATGATATACCAGGCACTGATCCCACTTCTGATGTCGGAATTTCATAATTGGGAGCATGGTCGTTTGAACCAGTATATATGTTGTCAGGCATTGTTGTTTTTATAAAATACAAATACTTACCAATTTCCAATAGCCCACTGAAAACTGCATTTTCACAAACACGCACTAGTCTACAATAATACCCGGTGTCCCGCACTATCACAATCAGTAATTACAAATAGTTGGTTCAATCCTACGACACAGTAAGTTGGCTCCAGTTAACAATACAGATACAACACGAATAATACTAACAAATGCCATACCACGGTTATCTCATCAATAAACATAATTAATTATACTAGTCCAAAAGGGCTACCAACAATCCAAACACTATTTCCATGTGATGCTATTTTCATGTAACTTTCAGCAGAGTTCAGTTGATACTAATACGCAACTGCACGATACGGTCTGTACTCGGGTGCTGTCCTCTCAGAACTGACTATCCTGCTTCCTTTTTGAAACTCACCCCCCTTCCTTGATGTTTGTAAAAATATTGGAAAGGGGTCATTCTATTACTACATTATATTTATGTACCATCTCTGGTATATCACAAAAATAGGTTTATTAACATCCGTACCGTACAATTTGCGTCTAAGTAGAGAGCCGCACGTGCCCCTTCAGCTGAACCCTTACTTACTGTGTTAATTGATAAATCTTAAAGCAATTATTCTTTATTGCACTTTTAGACAATTTATTTTATTCTAAGAATATATAAGTATTGATAATATCTAATTTCCGGACCTCTATGTCTGGAGGATACTTTATGTCGGACATACTGTAATAAAATAAACCTTTTCTTAAAAAATAGTTTCTTTGTACTTATAAATGTAAGTGTAAAACTGTAAACATATAGATGTAGAGAAATGTTCGAACAGACGTATCCATAAATAAAAAAACACATTTATTCCTTTGACAGATGTACGATTCCGACATATATATATATATATATATATATATATATATATATATATATATATATATATATATTTAGTAATATATAAACTTAGAATGTGACTAATGGTTCAATTTTTATGAACGGGACTGTACGGGAGGAATTTACACAAACAACTGACCTCGAAGCCTATAAAATTCCGGTATTAATTGTTTTATATCGAAAAATTTGTGGCATTTCATTTGTTTTCAGGAAAGTCAGGACTCTATTACTAAAAAGTTGTATCAGCAAAAAGTTTTACCTCAAGGAACACGTGGCTTTGTAGAAATAGCAGAAGGAGTTGAATTTGTTCGTCGGGGGATGTATGCTTTTCAGGTAATGTATTTGTATGTTTTAAATAAATATAGTGATTCAATAAGAAGGACAAATTGAAATCAGTCCATGTGGGCGAGCGGTCTAAGGCGCACGGTTGCTTGGAACTGAGAGGTTACGAGTTCGAATTCCGTCTCCGGTAGTTTGTCAATTAAAATTAATGGGGCGGTTAATAGACTGAACTGTCGGTGTATGGTAAAGAACGATGTAACTGGCTATGCTTGTGGACGTTTTCTACAGTTTCCCTTCACGAATTGGCATATTTTATATCAAAGTCGGCTGCAGCCAAACAACCTAACAATTCCTAGTCTGCAAATAAATGCCTTGTCCTCAACTCACACCATTAAAGTATATCGTTAAAATCATTAATAATTGCTAAAAAATAATGATGTGGGAGGCCTATATTATAGACCATAAGTCTCAGAAACAGAGGTAATTATTAATAAGAAAGGGAAAATGCCTTTCAAACCTGCCAAAAATTATTTATGTAAAATATATTAAATTGATATATTATTATATGTGTTATGTGCCATTGTAATTATGCAACGATAATCGAGACAATTACTCATTTTAAGAACCTTACCTTAACTACTTTCGAAATCGGAGATATTTCTCTTACATTGTGTCAAAAAACGAGAAAAAATTAATCAAACCATAGCCATTTAAAAATGTTTGTTACATCAGGAAAATTGTATCACAGTAAAACCTTTAATGGGATTTGCGGATGTACGATTTGGGCTATTATGGTTACTGAAGATTTTCAGAATACTTAGAAACATTGGTTTTCACAATGATATTTTATACATTTTATTAGCGAATGATAATTAGTGAGAACTCTAGGTTTTTGAAATAAAATTTCAAATTCGCCCCCTTTACCTGGATCTGTTTTTTGTATTATAAATACGTAGTTCGACTACAATGTAGTCATCATCTGTATAAATTAGCCAGTCGTACTTTACTCTTTGATAATTAGAAATAGATATAAATTCGAGATCAATAGACAAAAATAAAAATAAATAGAAAATTTACTAGATTAAAATATACTAGATTTAAAATATAATAAATTTTAAATTATATTGAAATTGCTCTTGTTAAAATTTCCTTCATTCACATTTATTCCTGTTGATTTTACTCTTATTCAAGGTGAAACTGTCACCAAATTAGTAACAAGTAACATATCCTGCGACAATATAAGAGTAATTTTAATAAAAGTAAAATTAACAGGAACAAATGTGAATGAAGGAAATTTTAACAAGAGCAATTTCAATATAATTTAAAATTTATTATATTTTAAATCTAGTATATTTTAATCTAGTTAATTTTCTATTTATTTTTATTTTTGTCTACTGATCTCGACTTTATATCTATTTCTAATTGTCAAAGAGTAAAGTACGACTAGCTAATTTATACTGATGATGACTACATTGTAGTCGAAATACGTATTTATAAAACAAAACACTGATCTAGGTAAATGGGGCGAATTTGAAATTTTATTTACAATGATATTATGTTAAAACCTATATTAATATTGGTAAAAAAAGTATTTAAAGTAAATAAATTAAGTATGTTTAGGCTGGTGGGAATACATCTGTTAACTGGTGTGCGTACTTTAGTCTTCATCAAGATTGCAAAAGGCTTCTGATTGATTGAATGAAATTGGATACGTCGTTTGAATTTCCCTACTTGTGAATTTGTGTGAATTTGTGAATATGTTCATCTGTGTGTGCTTGTGGGTGTTTTCTTTATCAAGGTATGTTGGCTCTCTTTAACTTCCAAAGGAGCGCTGTAGAGCCCAAAACCGACTCCGATACTCGATACAAATAAAAACACAAATTATTCGTAAAAGTTTACTAAATTTATTCCAATCGGAACAACATGCACTTGATTCAAGAAATAATTAAAAAATGAAATAAAAACAAAAATTTTATGATTCTACTCAAACCTGAAGTTATTAGAATTGATTTAAAAAAATTTAAATTTAAGTAAATTCCACAATAAAAGTCTGGGGTCTAAAACCCAAAATTATCCACTGGCTCTACACAACAGTAGTCAGGCCCATTACAACCTATGCTGCTCTTGTGTGGTGGCCAAAAGTTAAGCAGATTACTGCGTGTAAAAAACTGTCCAGGATCCAGAGACTGGCCTGCTTGTGCATCACCGGATCCATGAGCAGTACACCTACAGCTGCCATGGAAGTCATACTAGGGCTGCCTCCGCTAAGTAAAGCAAAAGCAAGATCCAGCGCCTATAGATTGTCTTGCAATAACAACTGGATTAATAAAAATCAGGTTGGACATGCAAGTATCGTGGGAACATCAATTATCTCAGACCCCGTCTTTGAAATGGGCACAGATATACTTCCCAAGACATACTCCTTCTCAAAACCTTTCACTGTAGTATGTGATAGGGCCATTTGGTCAGAAGGAGAACCACCCTACCTCAGGAAAGAATCGTCTGGTATACAGACGGATCCAAAACTCAAGAAGGGACCGGGGCGGGAATCTACGGTGGGAGACCAAAAGCAAACATAAGCCTCAACTTGGGGAAATATGCCACGGTCTTCCAAGCAGAAGTCTACGCCATACTCGCTTGCGTCCGTGAGAATCTACGTAGAGGCTGCATAAACCAGAACGTATGTATTCTGTCGGACAGTCAAGCTGCTTTAAAAGCCTTGTCTGGAACTGAGGTCACCTCAAGGGTAGGCAAGGATTGTCTGGAGGAACTTCTGAAACTGGCAAAACGGAACAATGTTACATTGATCTGACTGCCGGGTCACAGTGGTTTCGAAGGAAACGAAAAAGCGGATACCTTAGCAAAGAAGGGAGTCGGAATGCCATTTATAGGCCCAGAGTCTATTTTAGGAATTCCAAAGACTGCGTGTAAACAAGTGATCAGCGAGTGGTCAAATGCTAAACACCGTGATCACTGGGAAAAAGTACCGCGGTAAGACCTCGGGAAGGTACTGCTTCTGAGTGTAACAAAGAGGGTATCTCTCGATACACTGAGGCTGAACAGGATGCAACTGCGGAGGGTTACCGAGTTCATTACCGGGCATTATCCCATGCAGAAGCATCTGCACACAATGGGACTCCATAACGGCTCCATAGTGTGCAGATTGTGTGGCGAGGAGGAAGAAACATCCAGCCACATAATCTTTGACTGCGAACCTCTGGGTTACAGCAGATACAGGATATTCGGTGCATCTCACCCCGAATATATTAACCTTCGGGAGGACCTGATAAGCAAGCTCCAGGCTATTGCCTACATATGGGAGAAGCGAGTCTCGTCAGACTGAGGTAAAAGGGGGAGCACAATGGACCATAGGATCCATTAGTTTTCAAGTTCAATAGTTGTTTTTTACCCCGATATTAATCAATCAATCAATCAAATTCCACAATTATGAGTCTATTTCTCTATACAATACAATTTTACATTCACTTGATCTTTATTCGTTCAATGCAATTTTCTAACTCCTGCTTACTGATAAAATGTTAATTTTCAACTAATCTAGAATTGATTTCTGTTCCCGTGGACTCTTCCAAAAGAATATTTGCTCCAACGCGCTCACTACACATAACCATACTCACATACATTACAAACAGCACAACACATAGTACACTGGGCGTCAAAAGTTGGTTTTGATGTTCGTTTTTTAAAGTTTATAGTTAGTTTGTGCCTTATTCATTCGGTTTGCGAAAAAAATTTCGAATAAAAATTGTTACTGTATTTGTAGTAAACAACTTTATCCGAATAAAGCACAAATCAATTATAAAATTTTAAAAGCTGACATCAACTTGTGATGATCATAGTACCATACATGCAGCCGAGATATGCACATGCAAGCTTCTACCAAAATAAGTTACAACAACAACAGACCAACATTAAGTAACGAGCAGCCATTTGCAATACATACGTTTATGACATTTAGGGTGGTGGTTTATAAATAAATAATAATAAACAATAACATTATCGTTTATGTGTAATTTTATTCACCTAAACCCTTTATCTAGCCGACACCAGATACGCTCTGGTATCGTTCAGCATAAGTTGTTGTACCAGTAAGAACTCGATCTAGTCAGCCATTTTCTACCAACTCGGCACTTAATTTCCCCTAGATTGAAAACAAATCCCCCAAATCAGAAATTTTATATTTTTAAGATTGTACTTTCTTAAAACATATTGTTTTATTGAATATAAAATATATTTTATTGTACATAATATACATTGAGCATGCATTGAAGTAGCGGTCGATAAAAAAGAGATCGTAAAGATGAACTTCTTGATTGTTGATTGCGACAAATTTAATGACAAAGTAGAAAGAAAATATATGTCCGAGAGATAAATTAATCATTGTTTATGAAAAATTTTTATTTTATTTAACAGAAGGCTCATTTTTTAGATTTTTTGATTTATATAATAAATTAAAAATGTGAAAAACATAATGCAACCACTAATATGTGTGCACGCGATTTAAATCTCGAAAAATTTAGAAAGTAAAAAAAAAAATATATGAATTTATTTTAATACAGAAATACACTTTTATTTAACAAAAAAATTCAATTTAAACTTTAAGTCGATAAACTTGATTTTACAATAATTAAAAATATGGAAAATATTAAAACTAGAATAAAATTAGTAGTGCGACGGTATGTCAAAACTCTCTAATAAATTATTATTTCAAGGATGTTTTACATTGAGTTTATATACTAGTTATGTCAGCTTATCTAATCTAATCTTATATACTATAAAGCTAGAAGTGAAGCGGACACACTGACTGTTCGATACAAAACCTAACCCACTTCTAGACATGCTAGAAAGATGCGGTTTTTGGCATTCGACGCGAAATTGCTTGAAACCGACGAGAAAAATTCAATTTTTTCATTGCAACCCCCCGGAAAATTGGAAAAACACCCACAAAATTACTGTTCTATACATGCTAGAAAGGTCAAGTTTTCACCAATCGACTCGAAATAAAGTCAAATTAACAAAAAACTTTGAATAATTTCATTACTTACATCGCAATACCCCCCCCCCCCCGAAAGTGGGAATAACACCCCTAAAACTGCCCTTTTCACTTCTATTCATGTTAGAAAGATCGGGTTTTTATTATTCAACGTGGAACAAGTTCAAAATAACAGAATTATTTAAAAAAAGTAAATTTTTCAAATAATTATGCACAATTGGGAAAAACACCCCTTAAACAACCCCTTTTCTTCTATACATGCTAGAAAAATGCGACTTTTGAAATTTAACGCGTAATAGCTAGAAATTAAGAAGGTTATTCGAAAAACTTAACATTTTTCATTCCAAACCCCCGGAAAATTTGAAAAGCACCCCTTAAGATACCATTTTAACTTCTATTTATGCTAGAAAGATGGGATTTTCACCAATCGTCCCAAAACAAAGTCAAATTAATAGATTTCTTTGAAAAATTTCATTAATTACATCGCAAACCCCCGAATAGGGGAAAACACTCCTTAAACTGCCTTTTTCACTTCTCTTCATGTTAAAAAGATTAGACTTTTACGACTTTACATGCTAGAAAGATGCGGTTTTTTGCATTCAACGCAGAATAACTGCAAATTAATAGGTTAATTCGAAAAACCTAACTTTTTTCATCGTTACCCCTTGAAAATCGTAATGTGAGACCTATCTATGCGCAGTTCGCCCAAGCCCTTAAAAATTATCCACCCCAAAAAAACCTTTAGAATTCCCCCCATAAAAATTCCGCTTCCAAAAAATTTGGGCTGGTAATTTGGGGCATAAATGTACCTTTTTAATAAATTTGTGTATGAATAAAATATAAATGTTATATAAATTATAAAATATAAATCTTTTGATCTTTTACGTTTACCGCTTGACCGTTATAATAACAGAGGTAAATTTTTGCTAAGAACTTATTTAGACGAGACAGCTGTACAAATTGAAAACTAGTTTAGACTTTTAGACGAGATTGCTGTACATTTTTTTGATGGTTTGGAATTAGATTTTTGGAAATTCCGAATAATTTACCTAAACTATTCATATCGGAGAACTAATAAACAATTATTTACCTGATTTAATTATTTTTTCTTCGTGGGGGGCATAGGATAGTGTCATCGGAATTTGATGATACTGGATACAATAAACATGCCAGTGATAAGGCTGGGGGGGGGGGATAATTTGTTACTGATTTCTCAATCAATGACATGGTTAAATTTTACATAAAGTGGGAATTTTATGTTAGCAAACTCAACCTGACTGAGTATCTTCGAGTTAGTATACTTTGAATTAAAAAAGTGAAAAGTACTATTCGTGCTAGTGAAAATTAATTTCGCATAATTTCTTTTTTCAGAAAATATAAAAGTAGTGATTTTAGTGAAACGGTAATTTTACAATTTAATAATCGATTTAATGATTTCGAAAATATAAATGTAATGATTGATTTTTTAGTGGCCCCTTTTAATAGAAAATTTAAAACGCCCGCTTTAATACAAGTTTTTCTCAAATTTTTTCCGGATTCCAATGATTGCGCGTAATTAAACGAAATGATCACCTTTCCAACAAATTATAATTTATTAGGAGCCATGAACACGAGCACAAAAAGTGTTTGGGAAATCGTCGCAGAAAACCCATCTTCGTTTGAATATCCGTAATTATTAAAAATAAATAAATAAAAAACTTAAATAGTTGTTTCGCATCTCCTTATGAAACATATAAAATCAAATAAATTATTGGGCAACAATCGGTAGGACACTTTGTATTGAAACATCGTTCCGTCTTACTTCAAAACATACCTTTCTTGCTTGCTCTCACACAGCTTATGGAGAGTCCAGTTGCTCAAATTTACAACCCATGCCCACCTCTGTAGTAGGGCATATAATTCACGTGTGTGTGTGCGCGTGCGTGAGTGTGTGTGTGTGTGTATGTTTGTGTGTGTGTATGTTTGTGTGTGTGTGTGTGTGAAAACTACGGATTGAATCCGAAATGATTGAGGTAAACAGTACCAACCGGAGTGTGTGTTCTTTACATACTAGCTACCGAAATCTTGCCTTCACATTTACGGCCCGGAACTTCGTAGGCTATGCGAATTTTTTTAGGGGAAGGAATTTTTAAATCAAGTTGCCAACTATACATGTTTGAACATTGAAATTGCAAATATTTTTATTAATATTTGAGTTACAGAAAATATCAGGTTACAAATTGTAGTAAGATTTATTTTTTATAATTTGGCTGACATCGTTTTCCTCTACAATCGTAATGGCGTCATTTTCTTATAAAAGGCAATTCGATTTAAATACCAAGATAGCTAATGTAACCGCAAAATGTGGAATATTTCTCCTAATATTAGCAAAATTGAAAAATGAATAGTAAATAATATTGTAGAGAATCGATTTCACTGCAATTTTTACCGTCCAAGTAGCCGAGCGATCTAAGGCATTATGTCTGAGCCGTTATTTCTACTTGGAACTGGGAGGTTATGAGTTCGAATCCCGACATCGGCAGTTTGTCGATTACTCAGAAAAAAAGGGGGCGGTTAATTGACTAAACGGTCGGCGTGTGGACAAGAACGAAGTAACCGGCTATGCTTGAGAAGGTTTTCTGCAGTTTCCTTTACGAACTCCAAATGAATATCGGCATAGTTTCAGATCAGAGCCGGCTGCAGCCGCACATCCTACCAATTTCTAGTCTACACACAAAAATTCCTTCCACTTCACTCACATCCTCACATCCTTGGGCATCACAATGGACCTTAAGGTCGAAGTGTAGCTCGTTCAGGGCAGCTTCTACAATCTATCTATCTACAGAAAAATTTTCGATTATAATATTCTTATACCTAAAATAATTGATATTCCTAATATTGCTGTGGTAACCTGATATTCTATTTATTATGATTCCTTATTAGCTTATCTGTGTAGACTACATGACGAATATGATTTATTAGTTAAGTTTGATTTGTGTTTTAGGTTGATACAGGTGCAGCGTACGATATAATTAGTGCTACTTACACAGAAACAGAAAAATGTGGTTTAGATGAGCTTGAATTATATCAATTACCAATGCAAGTTATACCGTTAGCACATCGTTCACCATATCGAGATATATTTGCAATTCGTTTACGTTGGCAACGAGAAATTGGGTTACAAGATCGTATTTTTAAAATATGGGTACCACAACGACCGAAATGTGAAACATCACGTGGTGGTTTTGTAAGCGTTGGAATAACTGAATTTGCTCCAACAATAAAAGCATTATTATTTGGTGCATTATTTTCATTTATTATACTATTCATTGAATTTGTTTGGAAATATCGTCAATACTTCCTCAAATATTTAAAAAACACGCAAGTTGAAAGAAATGTAATTCATTTAAATACGAAATAAATAGAAGATAGTATTATTTCAAAAACACCTTATTCGAAAAAATTACCTCATAATATATAGGTAATCAATGTTAGTGGGGGTATTTTATACAAATAACATGGGTAATTCTATATTTTGTGATAAAATTATACTGCTACGCACATTTATTGTTGAATCTAACAATTTTTAAACGCACCTAGGTCCTATACTATAATTTGAGGAGTGATACGATGTAGTAAAACTTGTACCTCGTAAACTATAAGGTAACAGTACCGTCTCAAAAATTGCATACTATTAAATTATAAACAAAAATTGCTGATTATTTTTTGAAGTCAATTCACACGGAATTATGAAGAGGGTCAATATTGTACTATCGACCATAAATATAGCGAACATACCCCTACTATCTTTTACAGTTTGAAAACAATTTTATATTGTAGGAGTCGCCATTGGTAAGGAAGAGTAATAATCGCTATATTTGTGGTGCTATAGTTCCCAAATTGATTTTATGTAGTTATTCTGGAAACGATACTACCTTTTTTCCTGAAAACGATAAATATACACTTTTCATATTTCGTTAGATACTATACATTCTACACTTTCAAATTACTTTTATTCACGAAAAAAGAACTTATTTCTCTTTCGCATGTTACTTACATAGGTTGTATCTAGAAAAAAAAATTTTCAACAAATATTCTATAAAATTTTGTTCTTATTTTGTTCTACGGAAATCAATTCTTCAATTGTGATGACACAAATTGAAAGGCGGTATGTAAATCTGCACCAATACACAT
This sequence comes from Nineta flava, assembly GCA_963920215.1. Lineage (NCBI taxonomy): Eukaryota > Metazoa > Arthropoda > Insecta > Neuroptera > Chrysopidae > Nineta > Nineta flava. The sequence goes on from OY986045.1 coordinate 109,262, forward strand.
ACAATGTTATGAATTTGATCATTCGATATCTCCATTCGATATTTAATCCATATTATTTTCTAAAATACGTCTGTAACAAAAGTTATTTTTTTATGAGAAACAACTCTAATTAAAGTTTTTCTCGACCTCTAACCATCTCTGGTACTTATAAAATATGACTTTAAATAAGTTTATTAACAACCATTGGCAATGAGAAAACAGTGCTATGATACCATTTTTATTAAAAATTTCCAATATCCAAGTTGTTGCAGTATCTTGGCTCTCTATGTAACCTTCAAAAGGAGCGGTGCCGAACCTACAACAGATTTCGATACTCGACTCAAAAAAACAAAAAAAACAAAATATTAGTAAAAATTTTACTAAATATCTGTCAATTGGAACAACACGCACTTTTTTTAAGAAAAAAAAATTAAATAAAACAAAATTTTTATGAAATGAAAACCTGATTTTATTTTAATTTAATTTTTTTCAACAATTTATAATTTTGATTATAAAGATCCAACAATACTGATTTCTTTCGAACAAATGTCAATTTTTAACTTTGATGTCTATCGAACAAATGTCAATTTTAAACTGATTGGATTGGTAGAATCGGGCCTTTATACACAGCCAAAATCTAAACATGTTCAAACGAATAACAAAAAAACATTGTTTTTTTTCAAAACATATTTTGTATCATTCCAGCTTACCAATCCAATCAATATTCATATACCGGTTGTTTAGTTTACATCTTCTCATAGTAGATCTCCCACGAGTATGAGATGTACATATGTATACATTAAGCAATGTGTATAAGAAGGAGGTCTTATAAGTTTGTTTTGTTATTATTATTACATGTTATAGCATACTGAAGTCTGAATAACAAAACAAATCATAACAACTGATCTGTTCACTTAAAAAAACCCCATACATCACACAACAGTTTAACTTTAAGTAAGAAAACAAACCTGTAAGACCTCCTTCTCATACACATTGCTTAATGTATACATATGTACTCTCTCATACTCGTGGGAGATCGACTATGCGAAGATGTAAACTAAACAACCGGTATATAATTGATTACTTATTTGTGCGAATACAAATTATTTACTAATTTACATTTATTTTAAATGTTTATGTAAAAATTATTTAACAAAATTGAATAAATATGTATTCATATTATATATATTTTTTTGTTGCAAAATAATTTTTTTTTTCAATTTTTGATTTTGATTAAAAATTTAAAATCAATATAAAATATATTTTACTGATTCCTTTTCAATTACTTGATTTAAAAAAAAAAACTTTCTGAAGATTAAAAAAAAATAAATCAACCAGGATCTTATTATTTTCTTTCTGCAATTTGAATAAAAAAAACTCCTCTCTTAAGGAGAAAAATATTTTTCGTAATATTTTTCTTAATATTTTTCTATTTTATAATTAGAATTCGCCCTACTCGCAAGGGGGTTCCCCCCTTGACCCGTTGGCTCCGCGTCACAGAAAAGAACATCACATGAATTGTAAAAAAAGTTTAAAAAAACACTTACCAAAAAGAACTAACCATTAGAGAATTAATGGGGGGGGGGTGGTAATATTTTTGGAAGCGGAATTAGGATGGGGGGAATTTTTAGGGATTTTTTGGGAGGCGATAATTTTTTTGGGGGGTGGGTTTAGGATGGGGGTTTGGGGGTAATGCGCATAGATAGGTCTCACATCACATTTTTTAGGGGGGATAATTTTTTTGGGAAAAGTGGGTGGGTTTGGGATGGGGGTTTGGGGGGGATTGCGCATAGATAGGACTCACACTACGATTTTCAAGGGGTAGCGAAGAAAAAAATTGGTTTTTCGAATTAACCTGTTAATTTGCAGTTATTCTGCGTTGAATGCAAAAAAAACGCATCTTTCTAGCATGTAAAGTCGTAAATGGGTAATTTTTAAGGGTCGTTTTTCCATTTTCAAGAGGATGGCGATGAAAAAATTAATGTTTATCGAATAACCCCATTAGTTTGAAAAAATTATCCACCAAATACAAAAAACCCCATCTTTCTACCATGAATAGAAGTTAAAAGAGTAGTTTGGGGTGTTGTTCTCCCATCTTTTTTGGGAGTGGTGAGCAAAAATTTTAAGTTTTTCTATTTACCTTCTTAATTTGTAGCTGTTAAGCGTTGAATGGAAAAAACCGCATCTCTCTACCATAAATAGAAGTTAAAAGGGTAGCTAAGAGGGTGCATTTCCCATATTATTTGGGAGGAAGCGATGAAAGTTTTTAAGTTTTTTGAATTACCTTCTTAATTTGTTGCTATTTAGCGTCGAATGCAAAAAACTGCATCTTTCTAGCATGTATACAAGAAAAGGAGTAGTTTTAGGGGTGTTTATCCCATTTGCGAAGGGAAATGATGGAAAAATTTACGTTTTTAAAATAATCCTGTTATTTTAAATCAGAAGTAAAGGGGGGTGTAAGATTGCGATGTAGGTAATGAAATTTTTCAAAGTATTCTGTTAATTTGTTGTTATTTCGGGTCGATTAGTGAAAATCCCATCTTTCTAGCATGTATAGAACAGAAAAACGTAATTTTGGAGGATGTTTTTCCGATTTTCCGGGGGGTTGCACTGAAAAAATTTATGTTTTCCGAGTTTTCTCGTCGGTTTGAAGCAATTCGCGTCGATTGCAAAAACCCATATCTTTCTAGCATGCCTAGAAGTGGGCTATACCCTGCTAGCCCGTCCATTGCTAATCTTGTGATGCAACATGTACTGAAGAATGTCGTCAAGAATCTTCCGTTTGAGGTTCCTCTATTGGGTCTTTATGTTGATGAAACTATTTTAACAGTACCTGTGACAGAGAATAATAATCTCCTGGACTCCATCAGTTCTTCCAGACAATTCTTGGCTACCTTTGAGGTGACCTCAGTTTCAGGCAAGGCTTCTAAGGTAGCTTGACTGTCCGAGAGAATACACCGTTCTGGTTTATGTAGCCTTTACTAAGGTTCTCACGGACGCAAGTCAGTATGACGTAGACTTCTGTTTGAAAGACCGTGGCAAATTTCCCCAAATTGATGCTTATGTTTGCTTTTGGTCTCTCATAGTAGATTCCCGCCCGACTCCTTCTTGCGATTTGAATTCGTCTGTATAACAGACAACTCCTTTCTTGAGATAAGGTGGTCTCCTTCCGGTCCACATGACCCTATCACAGACTACAGTGAAAGGTTTTGAGAAGGAATATATTTTGGGAAGTATATCTATGTCCAATTCAAAAACGGTGTCTAAGATGATTGATGTTCCAACAATCCTTGCATGTCCAACCTGATTTTTTTAAATCCAGTTACTATTGCAAAACAGTCTATAGGCGCTGGATCTCGCTTTAGCTATTATTACAATGCTAAGCGGAAGCAGCCTCAGTATGACTTCCATGGCAGTTGTGGGTGGCAGTTGTGGGTACTGCTCATGGATCCAGTGATTCACAAACAGCCTAGTCCTTGGATCCTGGATAGCTTTTTACATACTGTTATCTGGTTAGCTTTTGGCCATCACACTAGAGTAGCATAGGTTATAATGGGCCTAACTATTGTTGTGTAAAGCCAGTGGATCATTTTGGGTTTTACACCCCAGACTCTTACAAAGCATGAGAGAAGATTTGTTCTTATTTGTTATGTATTCCAGATTAGGGTTCCTTGTCAGTTTAGAGTCCAACATTACTTCTAAAAACTTGACTTCCCTTGTGATCTGTAGTCATATATTTATGTTATCCACCTTCCTTTTTCGTGTGAATGGAATGAGTTCTGTTTTACCAGGGTTTATTTTCAATCCCTGGTTGATACACCATTCCTGTGTGAATCTTAGAGCGTTTTGCATAAGCTCCGAGATTGTGCCTTCACAGGGTCCTTTGATTGCAATTACAATGTCGTCCACATATCTCTGTGTGTAGTATCCTTTTTTGTTGAGGTTCGTCAGTAAGCTGTTCACTGTCAGGCTCCACAGGATAGACTCTCACAATGATAGACTCTCCAAGAAGGGAAGTTGGTATTCTTCTATCAGCATAGAGTCTATCTATCAGCATAGAGTCTTCTACTCCGTGCCAACTTGCAGAATCAACCATGAAATTGTAAGAGGCATTGTCAAATGCCCCTCTATGTCAAGAAAAACGCACAAGGTGGTTTGTTTTGTTGCGAATCCCTCCTCAATCTTGTATATTAGGTTGTGGAGGGCTGATTCGCAGGATTTTCCCACTTGATACGCGTGCTGGTTGGCATGAAGGAATTTCTCGGCAATGCCCCCTGAGTCAAATGAAATCCTATTAGTCTTTCCATTGTTTTCAGTAGAAACGATGACAGACTAATTCGGTGGCAATGGACAGTGAAAATCCGACTCAAAAGCTGTTTAACCAAAACCTGCTACCGACAAGCGAGGACTTGAAAAGAGCAGCGATTACCATTAACCGCTCAAAGATCGAATGGGCAATAAACTCATTCGACCCCTATAAAGCACCGGGACCAGATGGGATATATCCAGTGCTTTTACAAAACGGGGCAGAGCAAACGGGAAAGGACTATAGACCCCATTCCCGTTTAATGGTTGAGCCTTCCCGGTTTTGGCAAGAAGGCCACTCTTACTGGCTCCCATACTGTTGGGATATAATACGTTACTAGACTTGCCCTGAATATATGACCAAGCAGAGTTAAAAGATGCTCTGCCCCGTTTTGTAAAAGCACTGGATATATCCCATCTGGTCCCGGTGCTTTATAGGGGTCGAATGAGTTTATTGCCCATTCGATCTTTGAGCGGTTAATGGTAATCGCTGCTCTTTTCAAGTCCTCGCTTGTCGGTAGCAGGTTTTGGTTAAACAGCTTTTGAGTCGGATTTTCACTGTCCATTGCCACCGAATCCGGAAAATGAGTCCGGATCAGTGTCTCGAGTGTATCCTTCGAGGAGCTAGTATACTCGTATAATTGTTTTCATAGTTGTAGTAATAAAATTGATGCAAACGATTGCACACTTGCTTTTGCGTGGATTTTTGAAGTTGAAGGAATGAAGTCTTTGCTTTTTATCAAACATCAATTTTTATGCTGGAGCTTCAGTTTTTATTCTTCTCTTGCATGTTATTTTTTCTTTTTCATTTTTCATACCAGCCTAAAAAATTTCATGTTAGCTTTCCCGGTCAGTTGATTGGTTCGTTCAGAAGCGCAAGTGAGAGTTTTTTTATAATAAGGAGCCAACACAAATTGAGCGTATAATTGTCAAATCATTCATTTCAAAGTTAATATACATTCGAAAATCGGTGAACAGTTTCATCTTAGAATAATTTGAAGACAATGTCTATTCGTGTTTAGGTTGGTGATTATTAAAATACTATTCTTTGGTTTTTGTTTTATATTCTAAAAAAAAAACCTTAAACTCGGCCTGTCGCCCTACTAATTTAAGTTTCCATGTTTGATATGTTTCTTTGTCTACTAGTTTTTCTATATATTAATTCATCACCGGTTGGCATATTTCATGTTTTTTACCTTTGACACTAATTTTCATACTTTACATAATTTTTTTGATTTTTATCCTTTTAATTTTTTACTCAAAATTTGGTTATTCTGCACCCAAACACGTAATCGTTTTAGGTTTTTAATAAAATTTGTATTTTATGTTGTGCATACATTTTATAATCTCACTATAACCATTCTAAAAAAGGCTACTAGCTGAAATACCTGGCGTTGTCTGGCTTCAAAAAGTTTTCGTAGAGGGTGCACATAAATTCTGCTTTAAGTATCATGAATAGCAGATGATTTAATTACACAATTAATTTTTATTAAAAAAAGCGTTTCTCAGGGATATCCAAACATTTAAGTAGGTAGGGATACATGTAATTCACACCCTCTTTTTCACATAGGTATCCCCTTAATTATCGTTATATCTACATAAAAAGTATTAAACATTGTCCCGAGGTACAACCTACCACTTGTACAGGATTCTAATTAGATTTTTTTCCTGAACCATATTTACGCCAAAACTATTACATGTATGAAAAAATATTTCAAACAAAAGTTGTTTGTTTATATAATAGATATATTTTATGTATTTAAAGATTTTCCCTGTTCGTACGTATAACCAATCTTAAAGATAGGTTATACCATGCAGCACACAAAAATTTTATTTAGCCTATAATAAATGTAAGTTAATGTAGTTAAAATTCTCAATTATCCGGTGAAAACCGCATCAAAATCGTTTCAGCCGCTTTACCCTGATAACAAACATCTTCAAAAACTTTCACATTTATAATATTAGCAGATATAATTTTTAAGTAAACAACTTCTCATCGGTACAAAACACAGAGCCGAATTTTTTTAAGTAAATTTGTAAGATATAAGAATAATATATATTGTAAACAATATAATATATTCTAGAATATCTAGATTGACTATAGTATTTAATGAAAAAAATGAATTATCTGCAGAAAACAAATTAATAAAAATATATTTAATTGAAAAGATTTTAAATGAAAGCTGTATAATAAAAACAAAATATAAAATTTGATGTTAAAACTCATATTATTTTTTTGATTAATTTTTAGTATAATAATTAGTTTTCACAAATGGCATTTTTACAATTTCAGCGGGATAAAATTTATCACGTACACGCAATAATATTTGTAATCCCGGTTGTGCATAACCATGTGCCACATAACCCATAGCAATATTACATCCAGGTAATGAAGGTGATGGACTACCGCTAGTTGTTGCACCCATTTTCATAAAATCTAACCCAGTTTTACAGAAAATATCTGTGTGCGAACGTGCTGGTGGTCCTTTTTGGCTTATAATACCAATACGCTTTCGTTCAACTAATTTTTTGTTCTTAATTTGATTCAGTATAATTATGGCACCAGGAAAATCGGCAGTTTGACGACGTCTCTTTGCTGAAAATTATTAATAAATACGTTAAATATTTTTCAAAACTCATGCAGCAACGTGATTATGAAACAAAAAATGACGAATAACCAACAAACGTGTTTATCTTTTAAATGCATATTAAGGAGTGTTTCATCGATACACAAAATATAAGCACAGAATTTAAGGTGGTGAAATTAAAGTGATTTAAAATTTGGGTCTTCACATTATGGGCGGCATATAAACACTAAATATTTTTGACCCTGTACACGTTTTAAATTATTGTTTCATTGTACTTGAACGATAGTAGCCTCAATATTCAGAAGCATGGAACTTGACTTGCGAGTGAGATCGCGCGCTTTGACTATTAAAGACAACTATATGTTAAACGTAATAATAGGTATTAAACTTTTACACATCCCAAAAAAATTTGATTTTTGGATTTAGATGATTCAAGATAGTTCCCAATTATATTACACTCTTCTTTTTTAACATTTAATTTCTTTTTTAATTATTTTGACATCATTGTTTTGATATGAAATTTTACACATATTGGCTGGGAATTGAACTCAAGATCTCTACTCCAGCAAAGTGAAGTATTCTAGGCATTCCAGACCAGAGATCTGCCAACAGCTACCTAGATGCTATGGTAGAACATAATTTCTCGAACGTGTCGAAGTTATTATTAATATTTGTTTATATGTGTATACTTAAGTGTCAACATAACGATGTTTGTCCAAATCGGTCTTTCGGTTACGTATGACAAAATTAATAATAACTTCGACAGAAGTAATACTGTCTAAATAAATAAAAATAAGAACGATATGAAAAAGTTGGCTATTACGTCACAGTCGTCTTTGGTGTAGCGGAAGCATACTGGACTAGATATCCAAAGGCTCGAGGTTCGACTCCTGGTTGACGAGTTAATTTTTTCATATCAGTATTTAATTTAAGTGAACTTGTAGCATTTTTGAAACTCAGTAAATAAACGTTCATAAATTGATTACATAGCCTCCAGTAGCTTTTTGGAAACTGTACTTCTATTGAAAACAGTAGTGACAAAAATCGAATTCAGGTGGTTAATTGTAACTTCAATGTTTGGAATGATTGAACAAATCTCTTAAAAAAAGTGGAATAGTGAGTATAGTGACAGTGAATAGTGGTCGGAGCGAATCGTTTCAGTTTTATGGGCTGCTTAAGTGCCTTGGAAGTAATGAAAAGCAGGGACGTTTTTTCTTTAATTAAAGAATACTGACACTTTTATTAAAACACCGAACTTGCTTATTCTTGTATGACAAAATTTTGAGTTAGGGCTCCAATCACAGACGTCTCTAGCAAACAAATTTATGTCTCTAGAACATAAAAAACGCTGACTATAATAATATTTTTAGATCGTAACTCTGAAACCGAAATTGAATTTTAGTATATGCAATTTAATCAACTATCGACACAATCAATGACTGTCGTTGGCCGGAATAATATAATAATTATTTTTGCTGAAAATTATGTGATATATTACATCCCTGCTTTAAACTGCTTCGACCAATATTTAATCGACGATATTTTAGTCGTTTAACCAACCAACAATTTTGCACACATTGTTTATCGGGTTTCCAGGTTTTTCAGTATCCTTTGCTTTGATGGTAAAATGTATAAAAAAATATACTTGCCGACAAGCCATGCAAGCCCAGCCTCAACTGGGGTAGTCCGTTCATCAATATCATTTCCATATAGGCATAGGCCAGCTTCCAATCTATAGAAAAATAATAATATATTAGAGTTGATCCCTTAATTCTTAAAAATACCAATATTATGTCATAATATCAATATTATATCATACTAATATTATCAACGCGAAAGTTTGTGTGTATGGATGTTTGTGACTCTTTCACGCAAAAACTAATGAATAGATTTTAATGAAACTTTACAATAATATAGCTTATACATCAGAATAACACATAGGCTATAATTTAACCCCCTAAAAAAGGAGTATTGGGGTTGTAAAGATAATATGGATAAATTGTCTTCATGAAGCTGAAATTATATATATATATATATATATATATATATATATATATATATCATTATAATATATATATATATATATATATATATATATATATATATATATATATATATATATACATATAAGCTTCACCCTGCCACGCATTGCTGTGGCTAGATGGTAAAGAAAAAAAGACAAAACATAATTTTCTAATAAGAGCCAAGCGAGCGGGCTAGAATATATATATATATATATATATATATATATATAGTCTAGTCCGAATCAGTCTCTCAAAATTTTGATTATTCTCGTAGTAAACGATTTATTTACATAAATTGTTTACATAAATAAAAAATATAAAACTTCCATTTCTTTTTTCACATTTAAAAAATATACTACTTATCTTTGTTTATAAATAAATAATATACAGAGAGCTGCAAAAGTGAGGAGTTTTATGAAATGTAAGCAAATTAACATTTCAGGTCTGTTCATTTTTTTTGAACGGGAGTGTACATATATTCTAATCAACTAATTTATACACTGTTGCGAATTTCGTATGACAATGATATAGTCTTGACGATTACAGGTAAAAGTCACTAATGTATTTAAATTGCTTTAATTTTCATACAAAAATAGAATTTTGAAAAGTATACCTTAAAGAATCACGTGCACCCAAACCAGCCAATTTAACAGTTTCACCACCTTGTTTCAATAATTTTTCTGCCAACAAAGCCCCTTTTTGTGCTGGCATTGAGATTTCAAATCCATCTTCACCAGTGTAGCCACACCGAGTTACTCTTAAAAAAAAATTTATTGTTTATCTTCAATTATATTAGTACTGAAAATTTGTTGAATGCAAACCTGCAGTCAATATCGTCAATTGGGCACAATACAGATTCCATAAAGTTTAATGTACTTAAATCAAAGTTGTTAATTAGTGATTGTAAAACTGAAACTGATTTAGGTCCTTGTAATGCTAATAACGATCTCTCAGTACATTCATAGAATTTTACTTTAATATCTGCTCGTGGATATTTTCGTTTGTAATTTTCCTAGAAAGAATGATTCTAATTAATTTTTGGCCTAAATTTTAATAGGATATTGCCCTATATTCTATACCCTTAACTTTTTGGGTATTACAAAATTTGTTTGTTTTCAGTTAATTAGTAGTCTCCCTTCATTCAAATGAAGAAACATCTCTTCACTTCATTGCTTCATGGTTCTTAGACGCCCTACTTTCCTAGACAAAAGCTTTTTCCTGATTGTAATTCGGTTGAAAATGAGTTTGTATATTCAATATTTAAAAGATGGAAGTAATTTCTATTTCTGGTTTAAATAATAAAAATGCTATGGCTACAAAAATCCGTGGTAAAAACAGAATCGTTATACATTCGTCGAGTCTGGTGAATCAATTTAATTAATTATAAAAAAAACATAATGGGGCGGTTAATTTACTAAACTGTCAGCGTATGGACGAGAACGAAAGTAACCGACTATGCTTGTGAAGGTTTCCTGCAGTTTCTTTCCTGGAATAAAAGGGCCACTTTTATTTAAGATTTAAAAAATCGAATAGTTATTGTGATTTAAAAATATAATAACTAAAGAGAACTACAACATAGACTTGAGCTTTCTGCCTACCACTGGACACTTTTAATGTCTCTAATTTAGGTGTGTACCAATTTTAAAAACAATGTTTTAATGTATTTTCGCGAACCCTTCGATTATTTAATCAACTGATTCGTTTTCTAAACATAATGTTCGTGTCGAGAACAACTAAGTCCTTAGTAAACATAGAATGTTACTAAGTATATTTAACTTACTTATTATTAGTTTTTTGCCAAAACACTTGGCAGATACTAAGCAACTTAGATTGTGACTATCATTAAACTAACATTAAATTGAATTTTGCTTCGTAAGCGTTACCAGTTTGGGGGATTTTCCCCCATAAATTAAGTGGATTTAATAAGGCCTAATGAAAATCTAGATGATTTATTCTTGGGATTGATGAATTTTTAATTTTTTTTACTTATTCAAGTTGAATATAACGAATCCGAGTATAAAATGTTTAATCGATACATGATGGAAAAATTTATAATCAATACATGATGCCATGAATTACTTGATACTATTCAATCCACTAAATCAGAGGAAAAGCACCCAATTTTGCAACGCTGGTGACTAGTTAGTAAGAAAAAAACTTAGATACTTAAACTTAGATGCTCAGAAGTAAATTTTGTTTAGGCTGACTGACTGACTTATTTTACTAAGGACTGAATTGTTCTGAACACGACCAATCTTAAGTATACTAACAAGTCCTTTCAAAATCACTTCCATATCGTTTCGGCGTCGTGCAGCATTCGATACAATATACAAATGATCATTTTTTACTTTGGTTACAATTAAATCGTCTATAATACCACCATTATCATTTGTATAGACTGTTAATGTACCCGAGCCATCTTTTAAACCATTAATGTCAGCTGTACATAGCGATTCCATTAAATTTATACTATCAGCTCCTGAAAAATGTAAAACGACCATAATTATTGTCTTTTCTTATACACAAAATATTCCCCACGCGAAATTTAAACGTCACATTTGACATTATCACATTGAATTTTAGATTCTAATGGGTTTGAATGTCGCACAAAATCATTCGAGGGCAGAAGGATATAATAAAGTTTAAAATTCCATCGTGAGTGTGAATCATTCCACAATTAATATTTTTGTGAAATGGTTCACGAAGGGGGGAGGGGCGCAATGAAAAGCCATATTACTGAGCCACGCTGAGGAGAGGTTCTAGATTCAATCTATGATGGTGATTGTTTTATTAATGCTGCAAAACGTCACAAGGACTGTGATGATGAAAAAATAGCAATATTGCTGAATCAATTTGGTCATAAAGCGAGAAAAATTTGTAATACATTTAAAGATAAAGTCGGAAAAAAATATCGAACTATGATGACGTGATAAAAAATTTGATGATCACTTTCATCCAAAGAAAAATACTCTTTATGAAAGATATAAATTCATTGAGCAGTCGATAGGCAGTCGTTATTGGATTTGAATATGATGAATCTAAGAATGAATATATTATAAGAGATCGGATGTTGGAACAATTAAAGGACAAACTCTTTATTAACAAGCTTCTAGAAAAAGAAGGCACTACCCCTACAGAAGATGAAAGAAATAATTAAAACCCATAAGCAAAGGCTACAACACCTTGAAGAAATGGGTGGTGAAGCCTGGAAGCCTCGTTCAACAGGAACGAAGAAGGTGAACAGCATAGACACGAAAACAAATAAAACTAAACTAACTAATCGTATATTTATTTGTGTGAACTTAAGCGTCAACAATACAATATTTAATATTTGATTATTTGTGTATACTTTCGTGTCAACATACGATGTTTGTCCAAATTCCTTTCGGTAACGTATGACAAACTGTAGAAGACTATAGCGTATACTCCGAAAAATTTCATTGTCATTGAATTTATTAATTAAATTAAATACTGATATGAAAAAATTAACTCGTCAACCAGGAATCGAATCTCGGGCCTCTGGATAACTAGTCCAGTATGCTTTCTCTACACCAAAGACGATTGTCATGCAACAGCCAACTTTTTCATATTATTCTAATTTTTTATTTATTAGACAGTATTTACTTCTGCTGAAGTGATATTTATTTAATATTTGTTTATTTGTGTATACTTTCGTGTCAACATACGATGTTGACACGAAAGTTGAAATACGATGTTGAAATATCACTTCAGCAGAAGTAAATACTGTCTAGTAGGTTAAAGTTAGTAGGTCGTTTAGTTGGTCTACCCATATTTAGACAAATAAAACTAGTTATAGAACTTCAAAGTCACTAAAAAGCGAGAAATAAACCATATTTTGACAAAATGGAAACCCGACTTCAAAAATAAAATATTCTATAACAAAAAATGCACTAAAAAGTAAAAAAATAATTGCATATTCTTGTGCCAATTTTAGTTCACCTAAGCAAAAATTTTTAAACATATATGTACAATTATTGTTATTTTTGGAGGCGGTGTCAGCATAGAGAAATTCACATAATTTTTGGACACCGCCTCCAAAAATAACAATAATTGTACATATATATTTAAAAAATTTTGCATAGGTGAACTAAAAATGGGCTCAAGAATATGCAATTAGTTTTTACTTTTTAGTGCATTTTTTGTTATAGAATATTTGATTTTTGAAGTCGGGTTTCCATTTTGTCAAAATAGGGTTTATTTCTCGCTTTTTAGTGACTTTGAAGTTGTATAACTTATTTTATTTGTCTAAATATGGGTAGACCAACTAAACGACCTACTAACTTTTAGTGCATTTTTTTATAACACATTTTTCTTTTTCCGTTTTTTTTTTTTTTTTTAATTTTTAGTGCATTTTTTCATAACAGATTTTCCGTTTTTTTTACATGGATTTTGTTTTTTTTTTTTGTAAAAATTCTGTTTTTTGGGGTCGGTTTTTTTTGTAAAAAATTTTTTTGAAGTCGGTTTTAAAAAAAATTTTCTTATTTTCCCATTATGAATGAGTATACCCTTTAAAAAAAAAAAAAAATTCGCAGAAATCCGTTATCACATATAAAATGAGCATTTTCCTCGATTTCCCGGGGATCCCCTCATCAGAATGCGATTTGGTGCCAATGGGACCAATGGGAAACCAAACCATTTAAAACAAAAAACAAAAATAAATTCAAAATCGGTTCATAAATGACGGAGTTCTGAAGTGACACACATAAAAAAATAAAAAAATAAATAAAAAATACAGTCGAATTGAGAACCATCCTCCTTTTTGAAGTCGGGTTAAAAATAGAAATATTGTACGAGCATATCGTATGACGTATATGGTACTCTCTATTGTATATTATTTCTATTGAATTTACAATATTTCTGTTGGTATTCATTGTGTATTAAGTATTTCAATTATTTTTCGTTTGAACATTCTCTATAATCAATATAATAAAAACTAATAAAACAATAAAATAATGATAATATTTTCATTTTATTACCTTGTATTTCTGTTTGAAGCATATGTGAAACATCAAAAATAGATGCATTTTTTCGTGTGTGTAAATGACTACTAGTTATGGATAGATCGGCGTATTGTACTGGTAATAAATAACCACCAAAATTAACAACTTTTCCTTTGTTTTTCACATGAAAATCATATAAAGCAGTTTTCGCTACATCGTTTGTGGTTGAATATTTACAATTAAATACATTTTTGGTATGTTGTTTATTCTAAAAAAAAAGAGATAAATTTTAAGTATAGATAACACAATCTATCTTAAGTACGACGGTCCTAAGGCAACCAAATTACATAGTTTTTAGGGGTGAAAAGTGGAAACGAAAAATCAGTCAACTCCTTAAAATCATAGAATCGGACCAATCAAAGAAATTTAGTGAATCATTTGGACCTCATACATCAACTGCTTCGAAATCTTCGTCCAATTCGTCTAGTTTAGATTATTAAAACAATCTGATTCGATTATCGTAAGTGGGTGCAAAGAGTGAGCGATACTCTCTTCAAATAAATGGATCAGGCCGACAAGAAAATTGCAGCCAGTTGTGAAAAAAGTTTTCCAATTCGGTGGTTTATAACCTGATCTGATTAATTTAATAATTTAAAGAGATGATAAAGGGGCAATCATTTCTATAAATATAAAATTTTGTTTGTTGGCAAGTCTATATTTGGCTAACTGTTTGGTCCCAAATCTCGGAAGTGATTAGGTCATGTTAAAACCAAGTACCTAACTATATTATTTTTTTCAACAGAAATTATTATCCGTGATTGTAGTAGTCATAATCCAGTCAAATTATAAATACTTTTGAATAATAAATATTTGAAAGAAAAATTGTGCGCGAACGAAATTGTGATAAGTAGCGTTTTACCTTTTATATATTTGTTTTAAATAAATATACAAAAAACTTCAAATCTTAATTTATTGTTACTTTTAAGAAAGAATTGATAAGAAATAACGTTTTATAAAAGTCAAATAGTAACTTGTAATTTCTTTTATTATCAACACCAATAAAGATACAAGATTTATTTTCAAACTGGTCTCATGAACTCTATGCCTCCTGCTGTGTGACATATTTGAGACTTTATACAATATAAACTTTCTTTATTGATATTCGGTTTTCTCAAATCGATTTAGTGCTGAATTTGTTTTCAAACCAAAAATATTCAAATTAAGAATTATCTTCTAGAATTTTTGTATTATTATTGAATTTTTCAGTTTTGATAGATATAAAAACAATTGGAAATTATTAATTTGTAATATTCATGGATTTATTTGAAATAGGACAATAACAATGAGGTTGAATAGAGCCCACTTGGCTTGCGGGAGATTTCGTTTCTCAATAATACCCAAGTCTGGTAACTACTTTAGTATTCCTGGGAACATGTTAATCGAACAACAAAGGATTAGAAACATGCTTTCTTTACTCATTCACAGATTCACAGCCGAGTCCAGATTCATTTCCCACTCTCAGCAGTCAGCCTTCCAACTGGAGAATGAAAGAAATTTGCACTCGTGTGTGAATAGAACACGACGCCAATAATTTACTGTCTCATTAACATGTTCCTGGTAATACTAAAATCTTGCAACTCTATATGCTCTGTTGACAAGAGTCTGTAGGAAGTTTCCTAGAAGCCGTTTGGCTACGTTCAAGTTTCTTCTTACTGTCCTACTTTAAATAAATCCATAGAAAACTACCATTATCGAACATAGCATCTTGAACTTTTTCCCAGCAATTAGAAGGTAGGTATATATTGTTTGAAATAAACAATAATTTGTAAATAATTTTTTCTCACTTCGAGTAGTTTATTGTAAGTTCAGTTTTCTTTTGCAATATTCTTAATATTACAATAATACATAAATATTCAGTTTTACATACCAATAATAATCGGCAAGTAACAATAATACGTTGTTGGTACATTTTATTTACAAAAAAAAATTACTCCACAATTTAAAAATAGACCACTATTTATTAAAATTTTATTATTGACTAAAAATAATTTAAAATAGTAGAAGATATTTTTGTTTAACTGCTAGTAATCATCAACAACTGAATCAAATAAGAATCGTTAAAAAACTTTTGAAATCTTTAATGAATTTATATTGTATTAATATGTGGAATACATTCCACAATATATGTGTACTATTGTCTAATCAGTAACATTTCATGTAGATAAATACCAATAGTGAATAAATATGGTTTTATATTCTCTGTAAAATTATGCGTTAAATGTGAAAAGGTGGATAATTTTAGATAATACCTTCCTTTTATTTACCAATTTAATCATCGGAATTTAATTCGATTGGAAAATTGTATTGGTTTGTCAAGATAAATTGGTTAAAACGCATGGACTTGATTACTTGACGATTACGTGAATACTATAATATCCTAACTTGCAACTGCTAACACTTTGGATTGACCTGATACTTTGTTAATTTTGGTCGAAATGATTTTGCGTTTTAGAAACTATTTAGGTTTATTATATATACTAACATTGTATTCAATTTAGAACAAAAGACAAAATTTCCACAAAAACAGTACAAAATTTCATCACCACAAATTTTTAAGCGCCAGTAATACATTTGTATAATCGGAACCTGCGGAGACCAAGATGAATTTTGACAAATACAAGCAAAACCGGAGCCTATGAAGCCATCGGTTAATGTGTATTTTCAAGAGCACCGGCAAGGCTAGAACCAAAGATATTTTTCAGCAACATATGGTTTACTTTCCAAAAGTTTATTAACGTTGACACATGGTGCCTCAATGATTTAATCATTTTCTTAGTAAAGAAATAGAGAAAATTTTGTTCATAGAACAATTGTAATAATTGTAATATTGTTTACAATACATCATAAATAATGACACACACAATTGTTTTGAAACTCTATAATACTATGTTAAATGTAAAAAATAAACAAATACATCCCCAGGACAGCAAAAAGCTGCCCCGTGTCATGCATGATAAAAAATATTCCGTCCGTCCGTAAGCAAATATTAGCCGATATAAATTTTAACACGCTGTACGTATAAAAATCTTACGATGCGTTGAACAAGACTAACCTATACTAGCCCAATTATACAAATTGTTGGGCAATAGAATACATCTGTTGTAGAATGTTGTACAAAAAATTATATGTTATCAAAAGTTTAAAGGTGATTATTTAGATAAAATTTATTTTGTTGACATGAAGTCCAATAATATATTAAAAATAGTTTTTTTACCAATTTTCGATTTTATTTCGCCATTTTCTTTAATTGCATATTGATTTGATAAGCATTTTGAGTAATATCATTGTGTTTTTTGAACAAAGAAAACGATATTTAGAATACTGATGAAGTTCATACTTTTAATGAAATATATAAAAGAAATTTCTATATTAAAAAAAACTATGTATCATTTTTATGAAACTATAGACATTAATTATTTTTTATTCGATAAGTGTACTGGCATTTGAAAATTTCAGATTAGAAAAATTATTAAACTCGCCTATGTAATAATTACACATAGTGCAGACGCCAAGAAACATTTCAAACTTAAATTTTCATTCGAAAATTTATACATTCAGAAAGTAAAAAGGAATATTTTCTGAAATTTTCACTTAAATCAACTCCAGCGTCTTCAAACAACAATAAAATAATTATTACTTAATAATTAAGGTAATTCACTCGGAAACCAACTTTTCTTAAGAATTTGATAAAATTGAAATATAACTCTTGTTTTTGGGACAGGGAGGGAAGGGGGAAATGCATTGACGAACAGAGTATGGGACTCCTGGCCAGTCAGACTACCCACTAACCCCTATCCCTTTTTGGGGCTTCAAGACCTAGCTTATTAGCACCTTTGAATTAAAATACAATAACAAAACAAAAACAAGAAAAAAAAGGAAAACAATTATCACAAGTTTACCCTCGTCATTAAGAATTGACGAGGCTGGATTAAAACAACAAAATAGAAACTATATAAAAATCAACAATAAAAAACAACAGCAAGCAAAAAATAACAGCATTGCAGCGAAGATGTAAAAGACCTTCAGTGCAACAGTTAAAAAACTTAAAAACTAGATAACAATAAAAAGTTATTAACAAAAATAACAAAGTGTGATACTGTGTGTGTAAAGAGTCCACAATATCACAATTAAAATTAATTCGGGTTCAAATCGGCTCTGATTTTTCGATAAGTAATAGTACTGTAAGGGCGAAAATTACAATCTCATCAGAATCGGGGCTGAAGCTGCGATGTGATTGGCCGCTGTAGCAAAAAGAGTGACGCTAAACGTGGAGCCCTAGGGAATATCATTCTCCTGAGAGTGTATCTCAGAGTCAGTGTCACCCACCCGAACACGAAATTGAGGTCACACATAAAACATTGAATGAACTAGGGAAGAGATCCTCTTATGCCCCAGTCAGGCAGCTTTCTGAAAATGCCATACCTCCAAGCTATATCATATACTTTCTCTAGGTCGAAGAACACTCCCACAAAGTGCTTTCCCCGAACAAATTGATCAGTCGCCATTCAACGAATTCCAATACCTTGCTGAAGTCAAGGATATTGGTCGGTAGCTTGATGGTTGCGATGAATCTTTACCCTCGTTAAGCAGCGGGATAATAATGGCTTCCCGCCATTGCTGAAAGTAAACGCTCTGTCGAAAAATATTGTTATATAGATCCAGTAATCTGCACTTACCAGAATAAGGCAAATTCTGAATCATGCCATAATGTATTGTATCATGGCCAGGAGATGCACCTGTTGACCCCTTTTGCGCCAGTAATTCTTGCATTGGGAAGTCGATGTTATACTGGGATTTATTCGAGAAAAAGTCAAGATCATGATGTTGATCGTGATGGACCATGACCACAGAAAATCCGAATCATAATTTTGAGGGCTACAGACGTGCTCGGAGTGTTCTGCTAAATATGCTACGAGAGACGCTGGTGATGAGGAAGATTTTCCCAAAATTGCCTTCACCCACCTCCATACCTCAGATGATGGTGTGAAGGTATTGATGGCCGAGACATATTGCTCCCAAGATCGCTAAAAGATTCTTTTCGCTACGAATCTTTTCCGTTTAAAGGCTATCAAATTTTCCTGCGTGTGGTGCTTTTAAATTTGTTAAACGGCTTTTTTTCTGCACATTTTTTTTTCTGCACATTATGACATCATTCCACCAGATAACTTTCGTTACGTGTGATATATATATATCACACGGTCCAGAGGACGTCCCAGGACGTCCCAACTTTTGAATAATTAGTTCAGTTGTAGAAAACACTAAAATTTAACTACAATGTATCATCTGACGAATTCTTTGAATTTGCATTTTATCGATATTTATGCTGTTTTACTTTTTACTTCTAAAAAATTTTACTTTTTCAAATTAACCCAACAATTTGTGAAAAACTCTTCAAAAGACATAAAGGTTTCAGATCAAAATAGTAATGGAGTATTTAGTTTATTATGCTTTGAAGCTTTAACCGTAGTGATTTAGGTATTAAATGATTATTTACATCTTTCTGAATATCATTTTTTACATCTTTCTGAATATAAATCATCACGTCGAATGAATTCTAGCCGTTTTGTAAACGGATTGTAGCTTGGCGTCTGGTTTAACAATTCAAAGTAATTTAAAACGTCTTAATAATATGATATTTATAACTGATTTAGTTCAATTACATACATTATTTACATTCTTTAACCATTTTACTAAATAATATCAGCTTCATCAGTAGTAGTCTTTTGTATTATTTATTGCGAATACAAAAATAGTACAATAATTCCAGATTTAAAAAATTTTAATTTTTTACATGTTTTCAAAAATATATTTATTGTTTTTGTTTATTAAGATAAGCATAGTAAAATATTATCAATCATTGTTTTTAATAACAAAAATATTATTTTAATAAAAAACAAAATACGTAGGTAATTATTGAAAAAATCATGTTTATTATTTAAACTTTGGGTTTTTTCAGATTACATTAAATTTCTTGAATGTCTTGTGATTCTACGCAATTAATTGCATTTCTTTTTAAGTTTGGCATATGTGACTTATTATAAGCTACATATAAATTTAAAATTTTCTTAATATCAATTAATGTTCAATTTGCAATGATAAAAATTTCTAACAAAAGTTGTTTGTTTTTATGAGATTAACTTTTTTTTAATTTAAAGATATTCCTTATCTTATACCCACCATTGAAAAGATCTAGAGCACGGAAGTGCGCTAGGCAGAGTTTAAGAGGGTTTTGGCCTTGCGTGCTCACAGCTATTACTACACGAAATTGAAATTTGGCGATTTTTGACCCCTATGTAACTATTGAACAAAAAGAGCTACAGTGGTGAGTTTTCGAATATAGACATTTTACGGAATTATAAGATAACGATTTTTCGGTCATCGTTAAGGAATAAACGGTTAAAAAGTTATTTTAGTTCAAAATGCATAAATACGGACACGCCCAGAATTTACCGTGTATAATCTATCAATATTCTACCCTAGTTCCCTATATCTTATATATGATATTTGGCATACACTTAGATCTAGCACCCAAACCGACAGGAAAATTATGAAAACTATCAATTTAACAGTGTATAAAAAAAAAATGTTTGTAAACTAATTTCGCGCTCATTTCGTTGGATTAAATAAATTAGCATCAACTTTAATAATGAGTTTCAAGCAAAAAATATTTATATAAAAATTTCGGTTTTTCTTTAAAATTCTTGACAAAATAAATGAATAAATTTCTTGGGCCAAAAATTTAAATATCTCGGAGATCAATAGAGATATCGAAATAATAATTGCAAAATGTTCCATTTTAAGTCAAAATAAACCATACAATTTATATACCACATCTCAAAAAGAATTTTTCAGGCCATGTAAATTTTATACAGGCAATCAAGAAATATTTGGTTGCAAATTATAAAGTTAACTTGAAGTAATTGGCTTGTACACTTGGGTAAGACTTTGTATACGCGAAATATTAGAGCCAAAATCTGTCTGTGTGTTCGTGGACACGAAATCTCAAGAACGAAAAGAGATAACGAGGTGATTTTTTGTTTGTGTTCTTGAGCAAAAAAGTAAGGTCCTGACGAGCAAAGCAAGTTATCGTTATATAACGCGAAGCGGTCTCCTTTGTTAATGTAAAGCTACTTACAAAGAAACAGAATTATGTAACGCAAAGCGTAAAGTAACGCAAAACATAACAAAACGCGTAGCGTTGGGTGCGAAGCGTTACTTAACTCGAAGCGTTCGGCTTTGTATATTTAAGCATTTCAAACAGCAGTGCTATCTGATCAAAAACATTAATGTAAAAAAGGGCCGAGTTTTCGGGGAGATACTTCATATAATAGTTTCATATAATAACATGGAGATAGTTCTCTTCTATACTCTAACCTCCATACATATGAATTAAAAATAATAACAATAATAAATCTCAGTTAGTCATTACTTCCCTCTTTTAATATTGAAATGAACTACTGCAACCTTTTTAACAGAAATTATATCGACTTCATATACTGATGAAAAGAACTGCTATTCTATTAAAAAAGATGTCGCATGTTGAAAAAAATAAAATATATATATATATATACAATATATAAATATAAATATAAATACAAGAACGGCAACAAGGTATAAAAATTCTTAAATCGACTTACTGCGTAAATATCGATGAATTTTTAATTCCTCTAGATTTTGTAGTACCAATCAAAATACGTAGCTTTCCAAATGCCAATGTAATGATGTAGGGTGCAATATATCTTCTGAACTCTTGAAAGAAACTAATACCAGTTTTCCAGACGAAAATTTTTCAAATAAATCACAGATAACTATCCTACCGGCTGCGCTATGTGACTTTCGAGACCGAGCGAAGTTAATAAAAAAATGTATACTTTAAAACTACAAAATTAGCTTTACAATAATATTTCAAATGCTTAGTACAACATTGTAATACAATTGATATAAATGTAACACAAGGTATTAACAAACAAAAAATGGTTAGTATGTTTAAAAAAATATTCTTTATATATGTTTTTATAAACATTCTGAAATGATCTATAATATTATTTAACTATAATGGTTATTATTAATTGTTTTATAAATAAAATATAGATAAAGGGTAATATAATCCACTAATACAAATGTTAATGTTAAAACTTATAGCTCGCGCATGCCTTGACTACCAATTTGTTATAAAATTTCAAATTCGTCCCCTTTACCTAGATCAGTTTTTTGTATTATAAATATGTATTTCGACTACAATGTAGTCATCATCAGTATAAATTAGCTAGTCATAGACTACTAAAAGTGCCAATGTCTAGAAAAAATTATTTTAAAGAAGCCCAACATGTTAAACAAATTGCAATTAACGGCTACACTCCAAAATTAATAAATAACATGATCCGTAAAATTAAATTTAAAATTCTTAAACGAAACACTACGACACTAACACCAGAACGGGCCGACAACGAACAAAAGAAATGGTGCAAGCAAACGTACTTCCCACCTTGTACGAACAAAATTAAAAAAGAAATGGAGGATCATAATATAAAAATAGCTCTCGTGAGCAAATGTAAACTTAAACAGATCCTCGGGAGCCCAAAAGACAAAATAGTAGACGAACAAAAATCGGGAATCTATAGCATTGAGTGTCCTTCGTGTTCACAAACATACATAGGCCAAAGCCGTAGACAAATTGGAATCCGATTCAAAGAACATATGGCTCATACAAAATACGGCAGATCAGAAAAATCCTGTGTAGCAGCACACATTATAGAGAATGACCATAAAATCGACAAATCCAATTTAAAACTTGTTAAGGCTGTACAAGATCCCTCAGAGCTGGATGCATACGAAAGCATATACATTCAGAAATTCAAAAGAAATATTATGAATCTAGACAATGGACCGGTACCAAATTCAGATTTAATCAAAATCTTACGGTAAAATCAAGTGCCAATATGTCCATCTCTCTCTAAAGATGTCAAAATACAAAAACGTGTTCACTGCGCAAGGCATAACCAGCACCAATTAGGTGCGGTCTTAGAATAGCATCTAAAGTCGGGTGAACATATACAAGTAGCGTAAAATCGAGATAAATTGTGAAACTGTCACCAAATTAGCAACAAGTAACATATCCTGCGACAATATAAGAGTAATTTTAATAAGAGTAAAATTAACAGGAATAAATGTGAATGAAGGAAATTTTAACAAGAGCAATTTCAATATAATTTAAAATTTATTATATTTTAAATCTAGTATATTTTAATCTAGTTAATTTTCTATTTATTTTTATTTTTGTCTATTGATCTTGACTTTATATCTATTTCTAATTGTCAAAGAGTAAAGTACGACTAGCTAATTTATACTGATGATGACTGCATTGTAATCGAAATACGTATTTATAATACAAAAAACTGATCTAGGTAAAGGGGGCGAATTTTAAATTTTATTTCAAAAACCTAGAGTTCTCACTAATTATTATTCGATAATATAATGTTTAATTTGTTATAGTTTAATTTGAAAAAAAAAACAAAGATAATAAATAAGGCGCTGGAATTACTGACTAAAAAAATTACTGGGGCCTCAAAGTAAAAACTTCAGTACACTTCAAAAAATTGTTGTTCATTGGAACCAACTTACACTTTAATAATTTTAGAGTTAACGCGTGGAAATGAACAAGTTCCATTACTCGCATCTATTCAGCTAATGTTATGCTCCCAACGGTTCTTCATCAAATTTCTTTCCTAAAAACTTATTTAAAAACATTTTGAAAACGCTTGAACAATGAACTTAATATTACTGATGTTGAGTTAAGTGAGATTGCAAATAAACTTTTGGTAAGAACAATAATGGGAAAATAGGAAACCGTATTATTTCTATTATAATTGTTACGAAATACAGTTAGTATATTGCCTTTCGGCATCGAAACATTTTGTCCCGTTTGTGAAAATGATCTGAGCATAGAATGAAATGTTGCTTTGGCGTCCAATTTGGCCAACTAATATTTCTTACCAAAATTTCAATATTACAGCTTTTATAATTTCCAAGATATTTAACTCTTGACTATGGCTTTGAGGCTATGGCTGGTCTTTTGGATAGTAAGATCATGACGGAACGCATTCTTCTAACAGTTTTTGTACTAATTTCATTACAACGATCTATACGGAACTTTTGGACAGTCTTAGAGGGAAAAAAGACGATTCCGAAAGGTGTGCATTAAAATAAAATGATCCAAAATAATATTGACAGATGTAGCCCAGAGTGAAAAACAATTGAACATCTCTGTCATTCCTTAACTATTGTCTGTAGTATCGGGGAATGTCGTTTTAGCATTTTCAGTTATTATATTTGGTATGAGTTATTACCCCAGCCAATCTACTACCAAAATCGCCGAATAAAAATTAAAAAAACTTATAGTTTTGAAAATTGGCCGAAATGTTCTTTGGGCCTTCCTCTTGAACATATCCAAAAACCCAATATGGGAGGGGGGAGTGCGCAACAGGTTGCCATTTTGAATATTAACAATGGGCAAAAGAGGAACAATCGCATTTTGCTGTCTATATCATGTCCTCATGTTCTTTTAAACACATTTATTGTCACACATATTTACTTTTATTCACTCTATAAGTTAGGAATTAGTGGCCCTAAGAATATTTGGTTGAGCAATAAGGTATATAGTGATGCCTATGTTGTGTTGAGAAGGATTATAAACGGTAGTGCAGAACCACTAAGTGGTAATAAAGTAGATGTAATCGGCGCAGTTTGGGGGTGTTGGGGTGGAAAAGACTGGTCGGGGCTCCACGTTTTGTTGAAGGGGGAGGTACCGTTACGGGAGAGGAGAGATAAAAGGCAGCTGCCGAGCCCTTTCGAGTAGATCTTCCACCTTCAGTTTGCTATTTTACTTCTAGATAGATACATAGATAGATATATCTTGGGATATATAATATATATATTTATATATATATATATATATATATATATATATATATATATATATATATATATATATATATATATATATATCTTCCGCTGTTGCATCCTGTTCAGCTTCAGTGCATCGAGATTTAGCCTCTTGGTTGCACTGTGAAGCAGTATTTTCCCGAGCTGCTGTCGCGGTACTTTTTCCCAGTGATCACGGTATTTAGCATTTGACCACTCGTTGATCACCTGTTTACATGACGTTCTTGGAATTCCTAAAATAGGCTCTGGGCCTATGAAGGGCATTCCGATTCCCTTCTTTGCTATGGCATTTGCTTTTTCGTTTCCTTCGAAACCACTGTAACCCGCCACCCAGATCAATTTAACATTGTTCCGTTTTGCCAGCTCCAGCAGTTCTTCCTGACAATCCTTGACTATTCCTGAGGTGACCTCAGCTCCAGGCAAGACTTTTAGATCAGCTTGACTGTCCGAGAGAATATATACGTTCTGGTTTATGTAGCCTCAACGTAGGTTCTCATGCGCGCAAGTCAGTATGGCGTAGACTTCTGCTTGAAAGACCGTGGCATATTTCCCCAAGTTGAGGCTTACATTTGCTTAAGGTCTCTCACCGTAGATTCCCGCACCGGTCCCTTTGTCAGTTTTGGATCCGTCTGTATACTAGACGATTCCTTTCTTTAGATAGGGTGGTCCTCCTTTCGTCCACAGTGAAAGGTTTTGAGGAGGAGTATATTTTAGGAAGCATATCTATGCCTATTTCAAAAAGAGGGTCTGAGATGATTAAAGTTCCCACGATACTTGCATGTCCACCTATTTTTTTAATCAAGTTATTATCGGAAGATAGTGTGTGGGTGCTGGATCTCGTTTTAACTATTATTACAATGTTTAGCGGAGTCAGCCCTAGTATGATTTCCGTGGTAGCTGTTGGTGTACTGCTCATGTACCCAGTAATGCACAAACAGACCAGTTTTTGGATCCTGGATATCATTGTGCATGCTGTTATTTGATTAACCTTTGGCTACCACACTAGAGCCGCATAGGTTACAATTGGCCTAACCTGTAACGTGTAACCTGTAATCGAAACTGTTTGAATCCGTGCGTTTCACCACGACGAACCATTTTTTTGTTTGGTGATAGGTTTATTATTTTATTTATGTATTATATTTTATTTTATCTATTAGTGAAAATGGAAGAGACAAGTTGTGTGAAGTATTTTGTTTGTGATGGGGAGGTTCAGAAGAGTGGAGGACATGAAGTGAATGTTGGTCTGAAGAGGCTAGAGGAAAGATGGACAGGCAAAAAAGCAAAAAATCTGACTTCTTTGGTTATGCATGCTTCCTGCAAAAAGAACTACACAAGGAAGACCTCTATTGAGGCATACCTGAAGAAAAGAGATGAGCCATCGACATTGAGCTCACTGTTGAAGATTTCAAGCGCAAATGCCTTTATTATTGTGAAACAATTAATGATGCGTTTCTCGGAAAGAAAGAACAACGGAAGAAAGAGCTTCGGAAGCGACGTCAAGTGTGTATAGTTGGATAATGGGTATGAAGACTCACAACATTGAAGCTGGGAATCGAAGGAATGACGAATGGGCTCGGAAAGTCCAAATCATCTCGTGGGCGGTTTGTCGTACCGGTCAGGCTTGAGTATTGTAATGATTTTGGAGGTTAAGCCAGCGGCACTGTGGGGGTATCCTGAGGTCAAAATAACTCAGGTTCAATCCGAAAGGGTGCAACTCTCGATGCTACTAACCTTCACTAGCCAAGAGCTCGTTGAGGGCCCACAGTATCGGGCTCCTCACATCTCTCGTTGTGAGGTGCATAGGCACAACAGCCATAAACTGACTTATGAAGACCGTCCCGAACATTAGGCCGTGGGAGAGAGTGAAACTTATCGTCGAAGATGTAAAAGCCCTGATGAACACATCAAAAGTTCTGCTGTATGCTCCCCTGATCTATAATTACAATGCAACCAACAAAATAATCAAAACTCTAGAAGCACAGAATTCAAACCTACGCGCTGAAGAGACCGAATTATTATTATTACGAAGGCCAATACGGGACACACCATCGTGCTGAAAGTGAGTGCAGCGGATCTAGGGTTGATTCAAGACCGAGGGTTTAAATTATACCTCGGGTTTGATCAAGTCAACCTTAGATCACTGAAAACATCGGCAAAAAGAATGTCAGTTCTTCTGTCAAAAAGAGCTGAAAAAGGGAATTTCCATAGCTCTGGTCCAGGAACCTTAGACTGTGAACCATAACATTTTTAGACTAGGAGATGCTGGAGGAGAAATTATTTACAATAAAACCCCAGAGAGACCAACTTGCATTTATGCAAAAAAGAGCATCAATGTTTTGCCGCTGTTAGAGTTTTGTCAGAGAGTTTTACAGCGGTAAAAGTAAAATACAACATGGGGAACGAAACTGATATTTAGTTCCTATGTTTCTATGATACATCTACTCCACCACCAACAACAGAGATGAAAGATCTGGTCCAGTATTTTGAGGCAAAAAACCGCCAACTGATTATGGAATACGATTGCGCTTCTCACATTGCATGGGAAAACCTTTCACTGTAGTATGTTTCACTGCCTTCTCAAAACCTTTCACTATAGTATGTGATAGAACCATGTGGTCAGAAGGAGAACCACTCTATCTCAAGGAATCGTCTGGTGAGTACCTCCTTGATTATATTACAGCTAACAACTTGGATATAGTTAATCAAGACAACAAGCCGACTTGTATTCACAAAGTTCGGAAGTTAATCATGGATATTACACTGAGTACTTATGAAATCAATGGAAAGATTAAGAAATGGCTAGTATCCGATGCCACAATCCCGAAAAAAGTTAAAAAAGTATTGGACATGGAGCCTACTGCAACTGAGCTTCAGCATGCGATAATTAACTTTTTCCAAGAAAGCTGCCCGGAGGTCTCAAAAGACATCAGAAAGTCAACTTGTTGGTGGAATGAAGGCCTAAGGAATTAAAGACAAAAGGTAAAACGCCAACAATTTAACAGAGCAAAAAGGATAGGGAACTGGGGCAACTACCATGAAGAACTTACTGAATACAAATGGTCTCTGAAAAAAGCTAAAATAAACTCTTGGAGGAAACTCTGTCAAGATGTTCAGAAAACACATCTGAAGGAGCAAGATTCCATCATATCCTAGCGAAGAAACCCACTGACACCAATGGACAATGAAAATCCTTCTCAAGAGCAGTTTAACCAAGGCCTTTTACCGACAAGCGAGGACTGGAGTAGAACGGTGATTACCATTAATCGCTCAAGGATCGAATGAATAAAATCATCCGACATTATTGCCTCACTTGCTACTAAATCGTGGCAGTCTGCCAGACATATTTGGACTTAGATAGATACATAGATACATCTTGGAATCCCCTTTCTACTTCAGTCCGACGAGATTCGCTTCTCCCATATGTTGGCAATAGCCAGGAACTTGCTTATCATAAGCAAGCTTATCACGTCTTCCTGACGGTTAATATATTTGGGGTGAGATGTACCAAATATTTTGTATCTGCTGTAACTCAGAGGTTCGAAGTCAAAGATAATGTGGCTGGATGTTCTTTCATCCTCGCCACACAATCTGCAAACAATGGATCCGTTATGGAAACCCATTGAGTGCAGTTGCTTCCGCAGGGGACATTTTGTTTCAGTGCATCGGAAGATAGACTCTCGGTTGGACTATGAAGCAGTATTTTCCCGAGCTCAAAAGTTAACCAGATTACAGCATGCAAAAAGCTGTCCAGGATTCAAAGACTAGCGTGTTTGTGCATCTGTGGATCTATGAGCAGTACACTCACAGCTGCCATGGAAGTCATACTGGTGCTGCTTCCGCTAAGCATTGTAATAACAGCTAAAGAGAGATCCAGCGCCTATAGACTGTGTTGCAATAATAACTGGATTAATAAAAATCAGGTTAGACATGCAAGGATCGTGGGTACATCAATTATCGCAGACCCCGTCTTTGAAATGGGCACAGATATACTTCCCAAGATATACTCCTTCTAAAAACCTTTCACTATAATATGTGATAGGGCTATGTGGTCAGAAGGAGAACCACCCTATCTCAAGAAAGGAATCGTCTGGTATACAGACGGATCCAAAACTGAAGAAGGGACCGGGGCGGGAATCTACGGTGAGAGACCTTAAGCAAACATAAGCATCAACTTGGGGATATATGCTTCGATCTGTCAAGCAGAAGTCTACGCCATACTGACTTGCATCCAAGAGAACCTACGTTGAGGCTACATTATCCAGAACGTATGTATTCTCTCGGACAGTCAAGCTGCTCTAAAAGCCTTGTCCGGAACTAAGGTCACCTCTGGGGTAGTCGAGGATTGTCAGGAGGAACTGCTGGAGCTGGCAAAACGGAACAATGTTAAATTGATGTGGGTGCCGGGTCACAGTGGTTTCGAAGAAAACAAAATGCAGATGCCACAGCAAAGAAGGGAGGTATTCCTTTAAGGTATTCCAAGGACTGCATGTAAACAGGTAATCAAC
This sequence comes from Nineta flava, assembly GCA_963920215.1. Classification (NCBI taxonomy): domain Eukaryota; kingdom Metazoa; phylum Arthropoda; class Insecta; order Neuroptera; family Chrysopidae; genus Nineta; species Nineta flava. The sequence continues at coordinate 138,625 of OY986045.1, forward strand.
GGGTCAAATACTAAACACCGTGGTCACTGGAAAAAAGTACCGCGGCAGGAGTTCGGGAAAATACTGCTTCATAGTCCAACCGAGAGGCTATCTTCCGATGCACTGAAACCAAATGTCCCCTGCGGAGGCATCTGCACTCAATGGGTTTCCATAACGGATCCATTGTTTGCAGATTGTATGGCGAGGAGGAAAGAACATGCAGCCACATTATCTTTGACTTCGAACCTCTGAGTTACAGCAGATACAAAATATTTGGTACATCTCACCTCAAATATATTAACCGTCAGGAAGACCTGATAAGCTTGCTTGTGATAAGCAGGTTCCTGGTTATTGCCAACATATGGGAGAAGCGAATCTCGTTGGACTGAAGTAGAAATGGGATCCCAAGATGTATCTATGTATCTATCTAAGTCCAAATATGTCTGGCAGACTGCCACGATTTAGTAGCAAGTGAGGCAATGTACCACAAGATTGTTACCTCTTATTCTTCACACACCCATCCCGCCAGTCTAGAAAAAGGGACCGACCCTCCAGTAACTATATCGAAAAGGCCATGGAAGAAATTTGTTATTTTTTGGAAAGTAACAACGACGTTTTCCTTCGAGGAGATCATGGACCAAATTACAGGGGAATGCCCCAATAAACTCACCGTCAATAATAAATTGATTGAGAAATATGGGGACGGCATAATCATCACTCAAACTCAGAAAAGAACGCCAATTGTGTTGTTCAGAGGAAAGGAGGACAAAATCCTATGTGAGGCATGGTACACCTCAAAAAAAACCGACACCTGAAGAGGAACGAATGCGGGTAGTACAGGCTACAGCAGATATAATAAAGAAAGATATACAGTCTATGGTTGCTAACACTCAGGCATACCCTCCCAGTGCTGGAGAATAATTTTTTTTAGTACTCCACTGTTTAAAATTTATTATTATTTTGTGTTCATATTTTTATTATTCAAAAAATAATAATTTATATAATTATTGGTTTATGCGAGTTGAGAATTTACATAATTTCAACAAACATTTACTTGGATCGGATATGACTTGCGCATATCCAAGCTTACTTCGATATTTCTGCACATATTTCAAATCAGTTACTAAAAATACTTCTCTCAGACAGTTACAAAAAGTACTTGTCTCAAGAGAGTTACTAAAAGTACTTCTCTCAGTACAGTTACTAAAAGTAATTGTCTCACATGAATTAATCAGATGGTATTTTGAATTTTTATTTCTTCAATTTACAAATTGAATATTTATTATGGATTGTGCTGAAGTATCGAATGGGCGAATTAATGGTTTCTATCTGATTGTATCTAAATATATTTTTTTTTGTATTATTTATTTAATTCACTATTCCGAAACTTGTGGTCTCTCAAACTTGTCACAATTCAATACACATTCTATACACATTTTTGCTGTACAATTTATATTTTACGTGAATATGCAATGACTTTTTCAATTTATAACTATATTGTTTGTATACGCTTGGCGTTTTCGGCCGTGTATTTTTTTTTTACAGAAGCGTAATGTCTCTTTTATATACAACTATGTATCTGAATTAAATTTGTAGTCCATATTTATATTTTTGCAAATCAGACATATTTGAACATATTTTTTTTTACTGTAGTGTCGTTTTTTTTTATATACGATATTTCTTTTACTACAGTTCAATCTAGCACATATTCATGTAATCTTTTTTTTTATAACTTGTACAACCAAACTTAGTATTTTAAGGATAGTTATACTATCAACATATTAAATTAAAAATTATTTATTTCAAATATATTTTATTTTAACATATATTTTGTTTTGTTCTTTTTTTTGTACTTTTTTTTATTTTCAGTATTTCAGATTCGAATCACTTGTCGATAACTTAGACACTTACTGGATAGTAAAGATCTTACTACCTCAATATTATCTTTTTTAATGGGCCCAGCTTTTATTGAAAGACTTTCGGTTCAACGTGTTATTTTTTTTATATTTACGTGTATCGCGTTAGCACCAATCGTTTTCCAATTTTCATAATTCCACATACAATACTCTGCTTTGGATTTTTTTTTCTAAAGTACCGTATATTTAGTTTTCATTATTTTTTTTTAAAAATACATCATAATACTTTTTTTTAATTAAAATTACTAAATTAACTTAATTTCATATTTATGAAAATAATTGATAATTCAATTATTTTCTATAAAGTGTTTAGTTTTTTTTTTTTTTTTAAAACTAAACACCCTTTTTTTTTAAACTAAACCATAATTTTTTTTTAAATACACATATGGAAGCAGAGCAAATATCCATATGTGTCTTTTGTTTTCGATAGTTTTCACAAAGCTCGACTTGTGATTCTGAAATTCTTTTGAAAGTTGAAATGATTATAATTTTTTCTTTATATTTATACATTTATATCTTTTACATTCTCTTTAATTCTATAATTATATTTAACTTTTTTGTGCTAATTTTTTTCTCTTTCTTCTATTTTGTTTGTGGTTTAAATTTTCATTATGCCGAGAACAACTCGTAATACACCAGGTACCCCAGGAGATGACGATCCTCCAGCTTCACCAGATGACTTATTCATCACGCCTCATCAAGTATCAGCGGTTAACTTAGCGGCTATAACTACGCAGATGCAGACTACAGCTCAACAGTTCCATGCGTCAGTGCTGCACGTTTCGGATGTACAGCAACAAATACAACAGCAAAGCAAGCAGATTAGTAGCATTACCGATGCCTTGGCAACAATAACAACTACTCTATCAAATAATAACACTAGTTCAAATCAATTAACTTCAAATTTTAGTTTTTTGGCAAAACCGAGTATAGATTCCTTTATAAATAAAATCACTATTCTGGACATTTCGGTTCCAGAAAATATTATACAGTTTATTGTCGATACTCAACATTTAATTGATATTAATTTTTTACCTATAGACGTTCTTTTGAAATCTTTAATCAATAGGTGTGCTTCGAACGCACAAACATTTTGGTCTACTTGTTTGGCTGACTCTTTGTCTTGGCAAAATATTAAACATAATTTATTACAAGTTTATATTCCACCTTTGACTAAACAGATATTAATTGATAGATTGGTCCGGCGAAATCAACTTGACACTGAAAAATTTTCGACATTTGTTCCTTCAATAATAAAATTCGCGAACATCCTACTTAATGATTCATCTGAATCCGAAATCATACAAATTATTTTTGCTCATGCCAATAATTCTGTCCTAACTATTCTTGGTTTATATCAAATTCCCGATACTTATAAAGATTTGTATCAACTAATCACTAAAATTGAGGAAATTCAAGCGCGAATAACTACAACACCCGTCAGTGTAAACGTTACTTCAATTCAAAATACGCATAATGACACTAGACTTTTTTGTACTTTCTGTAAAGGTACTAATCACAATTTTAAATTTTGTTTTAAAAGAAAGAAGGATAATATAAATGTTAGTACTACGGTTCCAAAAAACTCGCAATAGACCCCAAGTTTCTTATTAATGATGTTATTTTAAATTATACTATTTTACCTCTACAAACCATTTTCATTCAAGGTTATCCTTTATTAACACTTTTTGATTCCGGTGCTACTGTTAATGCTATTAAAACTGCGACTTTTAACAAGTTAAAAGCTAACAATAGAAACATCGTCACCGAATCAATTGATAAAACTATTTCTTTGCCGGGAAATAATTTTTTAAAATGTAATTTAACTGCGAAACTTCATTTTAAATTGGCTAATTTTTCATGGACTCAAACTTTTTTTATAGTAGATTCATTACCGTTTGAGGTAATTTTAGGTGTTGCCACACTTAAAAATTGCAACATCATTTTGGACTTCTTTAAGTCGACGATCAAATTTTATTTTCATCCTAATGTTGAAATACCGTTTTCGGGTTTTTGTAATAATAATCGAATTATTAATACCATTGTCGAAGCGAAAGTAAATCTTAATAGCAAACAAACCAAAGTGTTGCAAACACTTCTTCAAAACTTTAAATCGATTTTTTCTGACATTCCTGGTCTTGCCAAGGGTTTTGAATATAAAATTAAGTTAATCGATAACATTCCGGTTTGTAAAGCTCCTTACTATCTAGCACCCGATAAAGCCAGACTTTTGGACGAGCATGTTCAAGAGCTTGTTACACAAGGGGTACTTTCTCCTTCGAACTCTAATTATAGCTCACCCGTCTTCTTTGTTAAAAAGAAAGACGATTCTTATCGGTTAGTCGCTGACTATAGGTTTGTTAACAAACATATAGAGTTTGATCCGATGAGTTCAGCCAGTATGGCTCATATTTTCGCTAGCTTAGGTAATTCGAAAGTGTTTACACTCCTCGACATGAAATCCAGTTTTCATCAGATAAAATTATCAGATGACTCGAAACATGTCACCGCGATCGTCACACAATATGGTCTGTTTGAGTACAATACGATGCCTTTCGGGCTAAAGGTGGCTAGTCAATCATTAGCTCGTTTTTTAAATTCCAGTCTCGCAGAATTTCGTCATAAATTTCTTCTTATTTATTATGACGATTTAATTGTACATTCACCCGACATTGAATCACATTTAAATCACCTGAATCTCTTGTTCACTAAAATAAAGTCTATCGGTATCACTATTAATCCTTCTAAGGCTCGATTTTGTATGTCGAGGGTACGTTTGTTGGGTAGCGTAATATCCGCTGAGGGACGCTTTATAGACCCTATTAAGGTGCAAGCAATCAATGACATGCCAACTCCAAAAAACGTCAAAGAAGTTATGCGTCTAGTTGGGGCTGCGGCTTTTTACTCCCGCTATATTCCCATGTTCAGTCAGATTGTAGCTCCGTTAAACGATTTAAAAAAGAAAGGTGTTAGGTTCAAAATTACTAAGGTTCATCTTGATGCAATCTCTACTTAAAAAAATCTTTAGTAAGTGCGCCTGTCTTAAAACATCCTAATTTTGACAAACCTTTTGTGCTACAAACTGACGGATCAGCTACTGGTCTGGGCGAGGTATTACTTCAAAAGTATGATGACGGTTTGCACCCCATTATGTACTGTTCTCGAAAATTGAATCCAGCCGAATTAAAATATAACAGTCATGAATTAGAACTTCTCGCAGTAGTAACGGCCCTAGATAAATTTAAAGATTTTTTAACCGACCGCAAGTTTACTCTACAGACTGACTGCAGGTCGTTATTGTGGATTTTTAATACCCCCAATAAATTTAATAAATTATCTAGGTGGATCCTTAAAATTTCGAGATATGACTTTACCCCGGAACATATTAAGGGCAAATTGAACAATATGGCCGATTTTCTATCTAGGTTATACGAAACTGACCATATATTAGTGAACAAATTTTCTGATTCAAATCAAGATTCAGGCAAAAATTTCATTAAAGTTAAAGAGTTGCATAGCAATGATCCAGGTTATGCAAACCTTTTAAAAAAGATAACCAATACTTTGGATCAAACTGACTTAGAATCGGTGAATGAAGAAATCAGGAACAATGCGCAACTGAACTTTATTAACGTTTTAGCTAATACAAATTTTGATTACCTTTCTGTTAAAAGCGAGCAGCGTAACTCTCCCGAATGTAAAATCATTTATCAAAACCTTAAGGCTCAGATGAATGTCCCTAATTTTTGCATAAAGGATGGGTTAATTTATAAGTTCGTCGGAAGGAATCGACTAAAACGTATATTTTTACCAGATAATTTACTCGATTACGTTCTTCGATATTATCATGATTCCAAGTATGCTGCGCATAATTCAGTAATTAAAACATTCCGTGAAATTAGTAAAATATTTTACAACAAAAACCTCTATGCAAAAGTAAGGGACTATGTCAGAACCTGTAAAGTGTGCCAGGCTATAAGGCCATATACACGTAACGATAGGGTTCAGTTGAGTAGTTCCGTGCCGGAGTATACCCTACATACTTTGTACGTCGACTTTATCGGTCCTATTATTAGATCAAGTGAAGGTTTTAAATATATTTTTTCTATTGTAGATGGATTTTCAAAATTTGCTTTCGCCTTTCCATGTAAAAGGCAGACCAGTGACGTTGCCATTTCACTGATACAGAAGATTTTCCTGCAAAACGGATATCCGACGGTTGTTGTAGCCGACAACGGACCAGCCTTTGCGTCGATCAAGTGGAAAACCTTCTTATTTAATAATGGTATTAGAGCTGCCTACTGTTCGAGCTATACACCATCTTCGAACAAGAGCGAGTGCCTCAATCGACAGATAAAATATAATTTAGGATGCATTCTCAAAGAATATTCTGTAGAACATAAAAATTGGTCAAAATTTTTGAGTTTTGTAATTTTCAATTACAACAACTCCTACAAAAGTACAATCGACTCAACACCAGTTGAAGTTTATTTTCGTAGAAAGTTAATGACGCCGTTTGTGATTATAAACGAATTAACTGAGTTAATCACGAGTTCTGCTAAACCATCACAAGCACATATACAAGATGCGTTAAAGATTGCTCACCAACAACGAGTCAACCAAACTTTAAATAAACCAACGCTGTCTAAATATAAAGTGGGTCAATTGGTCATGGTAAAAAACTTGGCCCCGAATATGAACAAGAATATCGCACCTAAATTCGCTTCAAAATTCAATGGACCGTACAAGATAATAAAGTTCACTACACCAACTTCAGTTAGGCTAAAAGCTCCAAAGTCTAATAAGAAAACCTTCGGCATGTCGATATACAACATTCGGCCATACTATCTCAGAGGATATCAAGGGAATGGTAACGTTACTGCATCCTAATTAAACATCTAAATGTATTTAAATCTTCACGTCTAATCCACTTTTGTAAGATTTTTCATTCATCTATTCGTGTCATTCTTGCTTTAATATTTTTCAATTAGCATGTCGCTAATTTTTTTGGCCCCCTGGAGTGGAGAATAATTTTTTTTAGTACTCCACTGTTTAAAATTTATTATTATTTTGTGTTCATATTTTTATTATTCAAAAAATAATAATTTATATAATTATTGGTTTATGCGAGTTGAGAATTTACATAATTTCAACAAGCATTTACTTGGATCGGATATGACTTGCGCATATCCAAGCTTACTTCGATATTTCTGCACATATTTCAAATCAGTTACTAAAAATACTTCTCTCAGTACAGTTACAAAAAGTACTTGTCTCAAGAGAGTTACTAAAAGTACTTCTCTCAGTACAGTTACTAAAAGTAATTGTCTCACATGAATTAATCAGATGGTATTTTGAATTTTTATTTCTTCAATTTACAAATTGAATATTTATTATGGATTGTGCTGAAGTATCGAATGGGCGAATTAATGGTTTCTATCTGATTGTATCTAAATATATTTTTTTTTGTATTATTTATTTAATTCACTATTCCGAAACTTGTGGTCTCTCAAACTTGTCACAATTCAATACACATTCTATACACATTTTTGCTGTACAATTTATATTTTACGTGAATATGCAATGACTTTTTCAATTTATAACTATATTGTTTGTATACGCTTGGCGTTTTCGGCCGTGTATTTTTTTTTTACAGAAGCGTAATGTCTCTTTTATATACAACTATGTATCTGAATTAAATTTGTAGTCCATATTTATATTTTTGCAAATCAGACATATTTGAACATATTTTTTTTTACTGTAGTGTCGTTTTTTTTTATATACGATATTTCTTTTACTACAGTTCAATCTAGCACATATTCATGTAATCTTTTTTTTTATAACTTGTACAACCAAACTTAGTATTTTAAGGATAGTTATACTATCAACATATTAAATTAAAAATTATTTATTTCAAATATATTTTATTTTAACATATATTTTGTTTTGTTCTTTTTTTTGTACTTTTTTTTATTTTCAGTATTTCAGATTCGAATCACTTGTCGATAACTTAGACACTTACTGGATAGTAAAGATCTTACTACCTCAATATTATCTTTTTTAATGGGCCCAGCTTTTATTGAAAGACTTTCGGTTCAACGTGTTATTTTTTTTATATTTACGTGTATCGCGTTAGCACCAATCGTTTTCCAATTTTCATAATTCCACATACAATACTCTGCTTTGGATTTTTTTTTCTAAAGTACCGTATATTTAGTTTTCATTATTTTTTTTTAAAAATACATCATAATACTTTTTTTTAATTAAAATTACTAAATTAACTTAATTTCATATTTATGAAAATAATTGATAATTCAATTATTTTCTATAAAGTGTTTAGTTTTTTTTTAAAACTAAACACCGAATTTTTTTTTAAATTAAACTCTAATATTATTTTTTTTACATACAGTGCTACATTTTAAACTAGATTTTCTGAACTTCTGCTGCTTATGCATCTATATATCTCCCAAACGGTTAAAACTAGAAAAAACAATTTTTTACGTTTTTGGTTGGAAATTTATTGAGCTTTTATTTTTTAAGTGTAAGTGGTAATGAAAAAGTTGATAGTTTTCGAGATATTGAGAAAAAACCGAAAAAAGGACCTAAAATTCAAAATGGTGGCTTGTTGCGCACCCCTCCTCCGATATGGGGTTTTTGTATATGTTCAAGAGGAAGACCCAAAGAACATTTGGCCAATTTTCAAAAGTAAAAATTTTTTTATATTTATTTAACCTAGATTGACTGGGTTAATAATTATACAAAAAAATGATCTCTTGTGAGTTGGTTAACATGGCAAATGAAATGTAAATTTTTGTTTTAAAACTATTATTAATGTTGGTAAAAACCATAATCATGAAAACAATATAATACACAATGAACAAAACGTCTGTATCAATGCAATTTCTTAGAAATTTATTTAAATGTTGCATATTAATTTCTTGGATCTGTTTTAAATGTTGCCATTTATATTGTTTTTAGAAAACGCGTTTAGAATATTAATAATCTACTAAACTAAACAAATCATTGCTATAATTTCTATGTCTTGCATAGAAATAAAGAAATATTATTTATTTAACTAAGTCATTTTTAAAAATTGCGAATATAACGCGATGTACTGAACTATAAAATGTGTTTTCTTGTTTAACATATTAGGTAAATGGTAGAGTAAAATTAGCTTCAAAAACGAGGTTTCAGGCAGGTTGGTCAGAACCGCAATATTTTTTTTAATCGATTCATCTTGACGTCCTGAATATAACCCTAAAGTCCTAAACTATTACGGTCCAACTCGTGACGGAACAGAGTCAAAATGAATTTGTTTATAACAAAAACGCGCTTTTTCGTAATATCTTTTTTAAAACTAAAAATTTTAAAAATGACATGGAATATTATTCAATTCTATATAAAAAAAAAAGAAAACAAATGAGCCGATGTACATTAAAATCGGTTAATTTGAATTTGAGAAAAAAATTCCTAAAGTTCGAAAAACGCAAAAATTTTAAATTAAAATAAAAAATCTAAAATAATGTCCATATGAAATGAATATATATAGATGTTGGTTAAACAATCATGCTATCTTTTTTTGATGAAATCGATGACGCTGTAGATAAATTATAAAATTATTATTTTCTAATTATATATGTTTATAGCGCGTTAATGAAATGCTGCCTAATAAAAATTATGGGCGTACCCGCTATTTTACGTAACTTTACCAAAATAACTTTTTAACCGTTTATTTCTTAACGAAAAGCAAAAACTTGTTTTCTTATAAATTCCCTAAATAACTTATATTTGAAAAATCAGCACTGTAGTAGCTCTTTTCGTTCAGAAGATATTTCTGGGTCAGATTGGCTCTGATTTAACTCTGTAGTAATAGTAATGTAAGCGCGAAGGCAAAAAAACCCCATATATTCGGTCTGTCGCACTACCGTGCTCAAGATAATTGTCAATAGAATCAATATTAAACAGATTATACTAAACGCCTAATTAAAAAAAAAAAAAACGGTGCACGGTGCACGGTGCCTTTTAATTTCCAAGCAAAATATCCCTAAGTGTATTCAGGTAAACTACCCTAAATACTCTCACGAGAAAATATATGTTGACAAAGAACATTATCAAAGATGAAATGCAGTATGGGATTACCAAAAATTTAACTTTTCACTAATGCTGAAAATTAGTTATTTGTGAATTTGCTAAAATGCTTTGGCAGTTTTAGAAATATTTAAATCAAGCTTATTCTTGGAGATTTTTTGTTCAGGGATATTTTGTCTAGAAAATTTTATCTCGATATTTTTTTACCAAGGGAATATTTTATTCGGGATATTTTATTGTTGATCATTTGTCTTAGATATTTAATTCGGAGGTAAAGTCTACACCTTTTTTGTCTTAATATTAGTGTTATGTTTTCAAACATATTGCCAGTGCTTTAAATATTGATCGGACAGGGAAAGTTAGACTTTGATCATAAACGAGTACTGATCAGGCTCGCCGTGCTCTCTTGATCCCCAGTGCGGCCTTTGGCTTTAGCTCCATAGAAAGAAAACGTATCCTGCGTTGGAGTCAAGAGAGATACAAGCGGGGGAATGAGGTCAAGAATGAATCCTAAGGAGTGTCAAAAAGTGGTCCAAAAGGAATTCCAATAGGTGGCAAGGGGTTAAAGGACGGTTAAGATGAGGGACAAGAGAAGGAGTGCAAAGGAAATTCCAAGTGGGCTCAAAATGGATAAAGGGGGTGGATATCTTAGAAGGGGTTCTAAAGTGGTTGTCAAGGGTTTCACGAAAGTGGTCAAGGGGGTCAAAGTCATACCAGGAGGGTCAAGAGAGTGGTTCCTAGATGGTGTCAAATGTAATCAAAGCTGAAGACCTTTTTGCAGTTAAGGGGTGGGTTAAGGGAGTCTAGGAGCTTCATTTTTTTGTATGCGAAGTAGTAGAATGTAGGCGTCTGTTCGTAAATATACGAATGCAAAAAAGCGCATCCCTGTTAGAGGTGGCTTACGTTGGAAAAATTAAAGTTTTCCGATAATTCTCTTAAGGTTCAAAGTATTCCACATGTCCCATTACCCATTTGTGGGGAGGGAGAGTCGCGTTTGGAAAATTCGAGACGAAAGCCTTGTTGTGGTCAAGAGATGGGTTAAGGGAGGTCAAGGGGCTGGTCATAAATGAACATAAACTAAAAACTATCGCACATAGAAGAACCTCATATGACACTATTCCTCAGGAGTTTATCTTGCCACTCTCCCCTTTGTTCTCGCAGTTCCTGTAAGTATCAAAGTATTCCACGTCCCACGCAAAATCCGCCTGCTTCTATCATGAATAGAAGTAAACAAGGTATAATTGGGAGTTTTCCCATTTTCTGGAGGTTTGCATTGGGGAGATTAAAGTTTTCCGATAATTCTCGTAAGTATCAGAGTATTCAACGTTGAATGCAAGTAACCGTATACTTCTATCATGAATAGAAGTTAACATGATATTTTTGTGGGTTTTCCTATTTTTTTACGAATAAGTTCTCAAATGGGGAATACTTTTACAGGTTTTTTTTATAAACTGAATATTTTTGTGAAACTATGCCAAAAGTATTCAGTTTATTAAAAAAAACTCTTGAAACTCGTTAACACTTGAAAGCGATAAATTCATTCCTTTAATATATGCATTCACGTCTTCACGTCGAAAACATTAGTCCTCTATTGAATATTTCATACCTGTATAAGTATATATTTTCCATTTGAGAATCGGATCAGCTAGCATTTTCGACCTCTTGTGTTTAGATAGGTTAAAATTAGATAAGTAAAATTATTAATGTAATAATGTAACCTTTTTTAAATTAATTAATAACAATTAAGAATCCATATAATAATATTGTGTACTTGATTGTATTTTCTATCGCCAGGCGCAATTATCTATAGCCCGGTAGTGTGACTAGCCGAGTTTAAGGGGTTTTGGCCTGTGTACGTTACCGTGATATTACTACACCTAAAACTAGATGATATTTGACCCCGATATAATTTTTGAGCAAAAAGAGCTACAGTGGTGATTTTTCGAATATATTCTATTTACGGAATTATAAGATAACTGGTTTTCGCTCATCGATAAGAAATGAACAGTTAAAAAGTTATTTTAATTCAAAAATCGTAAAATAGCGGAAACGCCTATAATTTTGTACGACTAATCTTAAATATTCCACCCTACTTCTAGATATCCTGTAAAATTTATATTTGGCATACAGTTAGATGTAGTACCCAAACCGACAGGAAAATTATGATAACTAGAAATTTCTATCTAGAAATCGAAAATTTTTATTTTGATAAATTTAATATTGTAAATCCACATACACGTCTATCTGATTGGTTGATATTGTTTGATAGTCCCTTCTGATTAGATGACACATAGTATATACATTTTGAGCAACTTTTATTGAAAACCATTATTAATGAATATTCTAATGGGGAAACATTAATTGTTATAATTTTTTAACAATGTAACTTTTTCAAAATTTAAAAAAATAATAATATTTTGTTTGGATCTAATTTATACGTATTTTTGTTTAAAAAAATTTAACCCACTTCTAGATATGCTAGCAGGATGCAGTTTTTGCATTCAACCCAAGCTTACTTGAAATTTATAAGAAAATGAGAAAACTTTAATTTTCCCAACGCAACATCCCCAAAAATGGGAAAAATCAAAAGTTATATTTAAGTGTTTAAATTTCACCCACATCTAGACATTTTATAAGGATGTGATTTTTTTCATTCGACGCGGAATACTTCGAAACTTATCAGAAAAATCGGAAAACTTTAATTTTCCAAACGCAGCATCCTCAAAAATGGGAAAAATAAATTTAACCCACTTCTAGACATTTTAGAAGGATGCGGTTTTTGCATTCAACGCGGAATAACTTGATATAAATAAGAAAAATCGGAAAACTTTAATTTTCCGAACGTAACATCCCCGAAAATGGGAAAAAACATCCAAGATTATCTTTTTTACTTCTATTCATGCGGTTTTTTGTAATCTTTCTTTCCGAAGTCAAGGTCGTATATTGAAAGAAAAAGAGTTATGTAACTTAGAAAGAAAAAGAGTAATGTAACGCGAAGCGTAAAGTAATGCAAAGCATAACAAAACGCGTAGCGTTTTATGCGAAGCCTTTGTATAATTAAATCTTGCCAAAAGTAGTCATATCCGATCAAAAACATAAATGTAAAAAAGGCCCGAATTTTCGAGTAGATACTTCATATAATATACTTAATAATTGCTTCTTAAAAAGTGATGATTTGGGAGAGAGGAACGAGCTATTTACCAAGTAAATAGCTCGGTAAACTATTTATCAGGAAAATTAATAAAAGTTATATTGAGTAAATAAAAAATTAGGTTGTAATTTATTTCGCTAGTTTTCCTTTAGTACGTTTTTAAAATTTTATAACGCGACAAGTTTACAAATATTTGAAACAAAAGAAAAAATAACTTGCCAAGTTGTAAAATTTTAAAAACATAAGGGAAAACTAAAAATAAGGGAAAACTTGCGAAATAAATTACAATCAAATTTTTTCTTACATTTACTCAATTTACCATTTATTAATTTTCATGATGAATAGTTTACCAAGCTATTTACTTGGTAAATAGCTCGGTCGTTTCTCTCATATCATCACTTTTTAAGAAGCAACTGTAATTTACAAATTCTTTTTTACTTTTATGTTTTTGATCGGATAATATTAAACACTCTCAGAAAAACATTATTGGAAATCCACTATTTGGACGATAAAAAATTATAAGTTATGCAACTTGCTAGCATTTATGTATGTACTGAAATTTAATACATATCCAAATTATGTTTGTGTGAACATATCACAAAAACGAAAAGCGCATGAACATTCAAATCGAATTCGTTTATCGGACCATGCATTATCGTTGCGATATGGGTATTGTATCTAGCGGTTTTCCTGATTCACTGTCTGTTTTGTAAGGAAATTGAGCTAAAAGATTGTGAATCTTAGTGCCTGTAGAGATAACTAAACAAAGAAAGCCAATACTGATTGAATTAATTATACAATATTTTAAAATGATCTGACATAATGCATAAGCGTTTTGGTTCACGAAGCATTCTTTCCATACAATCAATTGTCAAATTCTTAGAGTTTAAGCCGCCAACTAACAATCAATGTAAAGGTTTCTAGTATTTTTAACCCGACTTCAAAAAAGGAGGATGGTTCTCAATTCGTCTGTATTTTTTTTTTTTTTTTTTTTTATGTTTGTTACCTCAGAACTCCGTCATTTATGAACCGATTTTGAATTTTTTTTTTTTTTGTTTTAAAGGGTTTGATTCCCGATTGGTCTCATTGTCACCAAATCGCATTCTGATGAGGGGATCTCCGGAAAATCGAGGAAAATCCTCATTTTATATGTGATAACCGATTTCTGCTAAATTTTTTTTTTTTGAAAGGGTATACTCATTCATAATGGGAAAATAAGAAAATTTTTTTAAAAAACGACAATGATTTTACAAAAAAAAACCAAATTCCTTGTAAAGAAAACTGAAAATCTGTTATAAAAAAATGCATTAAAAATTTAAAAAAAAAAAAAAACTAAAAATTAGTTGGTCGTTTAGTAGGTCTACCCATATTTAGACAAATAAAATCAGTTATAGAACTTCAAAGTCACTAAAAAGCGAGAAATAAAACCTATTTTGACAAAATGGAAACCCGACTTCCAAAACCAAATATTCTATAACAAAAGATGCACTAAAAAGTAAAAAAATAATTGCATATTCTTGTGCCAATTTTAGTTCACCAAAGCAAAAAATTTTTAAATATATATGTACAATTATTGTTATTTTTGGAGGCGGTGTCCAAAAGTTATGTGAATTTCTCTATGCTCACACGGCCTCCAAAAATAACAATAATTGTACATATATATTTAAAAATTTTTGCTTTAGTGAACTAAAATTGGCACAAGAATATGCAATTATTTTTTTACTTTTTAGTGCATCTTTTGTTATAGAATATTTGGTTTTGGAAGTCGGGTTTCCATTTTGTCAAAATAGGTTTTATATTATATCGAGTCTATGATCAAAAAGATGTTGTCAAGTATTTTTGTTCGCTTTTAAAAAGAATTCTGCTGGGATAACAAATAGGTTAGCTGAATCAAAGAGGCTCTAGGTTGAGTACAACAGAGAACTGCGTGACGTAATTTTTTAGCATTGTCAGGCCTACTTGTGCCAGGAGGCTTTGAGGCAGCTATTTGATTTAAGCGGTAGAGCCCAATATCAACAGTAAATTGAATTAGTTGACGGGGTGGCACAACAAAATAAACTCAGAACTATTTCCTCCAGAATTATTTCACTCTACAACTATACCGTATGTGTTGGAAAGCGTTGCTAATCGAGAATCAATGTTGAATATTATTTACTATAATAACTATACACAATATGCTTAATAAAGAAATAAAATTAGTGGGGGTAGTCTTTAGTGTGTCGTGTATGCTTGCTGGACTGTTTTGTACTGCCTTAACATGTAATGAGAATGGGTTAAATACATTCATTGTTGTCTTCTTAAGCTTAGCATTACTTCTAACAATTGGAAATTCTTTTTTTGAATATCCCTTATTATTTGTATGTGGAATGTTTGAAAATAAATGATAGTATTCTATTAACGGTATAACATAAACAACAATCCACACAAATTAAAAGAAAAATAAACCCCCCCCCCCCCCAAAAAAAATAGAATTCCGACAAAAAAAAAGTGAAACCAACGGTTCGAATATTCTTCCATTATTTGCTAAACAATATCCGAGTCGATTGTAGAAATCTACCCGGGTATTTTCTAGAACTTGAGGAGAAATATTCGCACAATTATCAACAATTATTTGCTCTAACAGACATTTCCAGGCCTATTCCGCTAATAGATCTGTGTTTTGAGAAAACACCACAAACGAAAGTCGTTAGGAGATAGATCTGGCGATCTGGCTGGTCACTTGAAGGTTCCAAAACCACTCATAAGACGTTCCTAGAAACTTTGTTCCAGGAACAGCCTTACTATCATGGCATTGTGTGCAGAGCAACCATCTTGTTGGAACCATACAGATTTCCGGTCTAAATTAGGAAGAGCTCTAACAGTTTACAAAATATTATTTCGTAACAAACTCAATTGTTTTTGAGAATCTAAAGATCCGTCATTGAAGGATGGTCCTATAATAAGGTCACCCAATATTCCAGTCCAGACATTCGGTTTCAGTATGTATGTGTATGTATGATTTTATAGTAAATATTTTATTTATTTATTTAACATTAATTCTCTATTAGAAATGCTTTTGAAAACGGTCTGTAGACTCACACGTTACGTCACAGTTATATAGTCCAGATCATATGTGAGATTATTGTTACAAAATATTTATTAACAGTTTTACAATATAAATAAAAATAAACAAAGCAATACAAAATAACTTACATAATCAAGAATGCTTTATTACAACACATCGAAACGAATAGATCAGATATTCAATTTAATCCAATTAATAAAGTCTACAACAACATGAATGAAACGTTTTTCCATCGACGATAAAATAGAGTTGTTAATATAGAGCATTCATTTGTATTTTTGTGTAGTTATTAACTCACTATTAACTCTATTTTATCGTGGATGGAAAATCTGTGAAAAAAAAATCGTCCGAAAAATCGTAAAGTAATTTGTCCGAAAGTAATTGTTCGAAATTCCTGGCTAGTTCGTCTCAATTCCTAATATGTAACCAATTAAACTGATATTTGAATTTTTCCAATGCCGATTACTGTGATTTTATAAAAAACTATGGTTTTGGTGGAAATACATTTGCCGTAAATATTCTTTCTAAATAATAAAATGTAAAAATTCCTTCCAAAAGCTTTCCAAAATGGTACGCACGCTACCAGTTTCCAAATTACATTCGAATGCAAGTTTTCTGGAGAACACAACAGTCTACAGGAATAATAATAAGATTTGGCACGGGAATAATTCATACATAAATACTTTTTCGAGAAAATGAAAATTTATTTTATTTATTAATTTTTTATTTTGATATCCGAAACAAAAAATCAATCTGTTCTCCGGGCTTTTCGCGCATTTCCTGTTTTACGAGGGTTTATAGGTGTAGTTTTCGGTGCTAGTTAAATCCTCAAAAATATAAACGTTGTAATAAAAAAAAGGGGGTAGTGGCTGTGTCTTGGACACGGCCGTGTGTTTTACTTGAATACGTGTACGTAACGGGTAATATTATTTTCTTTGAGCGTATTATATGTACACTGACAGGGAAAAATATTTATATCAAGTAAATTTTCTTGACATATATATTAATCTCGCGGCAAGTTTTTAGCGAATTTCCTGCAAAGGAAATGTAGCTATTGTTTTTACACCAATGTTGGCATTTCGAAAAAATTTCTTCATATGTCCATCGGTCCTACCTACTAGATGTTAAAAATCACTATCGCTAAAATTTGTATATATATATATATATGTGTATATATATATATATATACATATATATATATATATATATATACATATATATATATATATATATATATACATATATGCATATATATATATATACATATATACATATACACATATGTACTTTTTCTAAATGTCAGTGGACTCTCTAGCGGACACAGCTTTATTCCGGTTGGAATGAAATTGGGTATTTGGGTCGCTTTTGGTATTCTAAAGGTCAAGGTCGTTAATGAATAAAATCGGTCGAGGGGCAAGGGGGTTTAGGGGGAGGGGAAAACACAAAATTTGACTATCTCCCTTAATATTTGAAAAATCGAAAAATTTATCAGGAGTTAAGTTGTAGGAACTAAGTTTTACTGTAATTTTGTTTCTTATCATTTTTCTGTTACACTAATATTTACAGAAATATTTACAATTTAAGATTGCAAGTTAAAATTCTAAATATCTCTGTTCACATTCGAGTTTGAGAAAATTGATCAGGTAATGAAATGTAGCAAACTTGATTTTCTACAACTTTACTCCTTATACATTTTTCGATTATTCAAATATTAAGAGAGATATTTGATATTTTGTGTTTGTTTGACACGAATACATAAAATATATTTTATTGTAAAAAATTTTGATTTTTTTTTTATCCATGTCGTTTCCATAGTAACTATAAACTATAATCGTTATACCGTTTTTTTTTTTGGCTATTAATAAATTTAATTTTTGCAAATACTAAAGTCATATCAGATATTATATTTCATTTTGATCACACTAAAATTATGATCGCTAGAGAGTGATTCTATGAAAATTCGCTAAGTTGACGCAGTTCCTGCGTACCGAATTTTTATATCATATAAATTGTATAATGTAATATATTGATGGGTTTGATTTAATTTAGAGTTTAATTTCTTGTTTTAAAAGCTGGCTTTTTAAATTTATTTTGACTATTAATTTATTTTTTATTTTTTGCAGGACATATTTCTAAGTCTGTTTCATAATTATTTTCATTTCATAATTTCGGAGTTAACAAGCGAAGGGAAAAGTGGTGCTTGGAGAAAGAAGAAACACACTTAATATTAGAAAAATTGAAAAATGTGTAAAGAAATTAGTTGTAGAAAATCATGATGTGTACTACAATTCACTACCTTATCATTTTTTCTACAACTAGAATGTGTTCACAGATATTTAGGATTTAAATTTTCAATCTTAAACCGTCAATATCTCTATAAATATTAGAGAAAGAGAAAAAATGATAAGGAACTTAATTATAGTAAAACTAATTTTCTATAACTTTACTTCTTATATGTTTTTCGATTTTTCCAATCTTAAGAGAGATATACTATTGCAGAAATTTCGACATTGCATTATTTATGTTAATTTTCTACTTTAACACCAGATTTTATTCGCTATAACTATTTTACACTAATGTTTTATATAATACGCAATCAATAGATCTTGATGAGAGCTGTCGATTGAAACTTAAACGAACGTCCTAGCAACTCTGAGTCAAAAGTTATACCAAACGGAATTTATATTACGCAGCAAAATGATCTCAAAATGACGGCGCTTCCCCCTCTACCGCGCGTGGTGCGTCGGAGTATTCACGTCAAAATATCACCTTTTTGGTTTTTTCCAGAATAATAAGTTCATGGAACAAAATTTTCATTGTAAAGGCCTACACAGTGAAATATAAACGGACAGATAAAAATGTATACCATAAAATGTTCTTGTTAATTGTTTTCAAAATAAAATTGAAAATTCAGACCATGATTAATATCTAAACCTTTGGTCAAATTTCATTAACTGACATAGTTTCGATGAATTCATTTATAATGTATAAAAACACCTAACTAGAAAAAAAGGTTAACCATTGAATAACTTGATCCATCTTGTTTTTTGATAAGATTTCAATAATTATTCTTTTAATATAAATATGAGAGGGTGAATGGGATATTATTTATTATCAATAAAATAATCCGTTTTTTTGGCAGTTTATGAAAAGTCGTTACTGTTCCCACACTTATATTGTGATATTTGGTATATATTTGTTACACATGACAATTATTGTACATACATACTTCTAAAATATACTGGGTGTACTTTAAAACGTGGAGATATGTCAAAGATTGATTCAACTATACCAGTGATTATAAATCATTTGAAGGTTAGTCTTAATTTTGAAGATGGATT
The DNA here is from genome assembly GCA_963920215.1 of Nineta flava. NCBI lineage: Eukaryota > Metazoa > Arthropoda > Insecta > Neuroptera > Chrysopidae > Nineta > Nineta flava. Next base: position 158,164 of record OY986045.1, read on the forward strand.
ATTACTAGCAAACTGGTATCTTGATACCAATAATTATTTGGATCCAAAAGATTTGATGTATGAAAATTATGACAATGTATGAAAATTATTTATTTATTCGTAAAAAAAATTTAAATTTAAGATAGCATCTAGGAAAACTTATAACATTCGTAACAAAAATATAGAATCAGGTATTATAGACGTAATTACGTCTTTACGAATCCTTAAGGAAAATTATGTTGGGTATCCGTTGTAGTACAGACACAATAAACCTCCATGTCTAGCTCCAGGATTCCAATAATGCCTCAAAATAAATAAAGAGTGGTGTAAACATGATATCTTAAGAAATATAAGTTTTTGGCCGAAATCTCTTCACTGGAAGTGAGAATTTACTCTAGTAACTTTTCGAATTTTATCAAAAACTATTTCTACAATTTCTTTAAACACTGTTCACTATTTTTGAAAGTTTGAACTCTAAATTTTTGTGGAAAGGATTGAAACTTTAAGAAGCCCACTTTTCATTCTTTTTTTATTTAAAAGTTATATATCAAATTTCAATGTGACAAGTCTTTCCGGCCAAAATTTAAAAATGTTCGTGTATTCTAATCTTACAAACTATTTGTTATGTTATGCGTTAAAAAAATTTTCAGCTATATCCGAGCATTTAAAATTAGATCGCCTTAAAATGTGGGCTTTTTTTAGAAAACCTGCATGTTATTTTGAAGCTAGATAAAAAAGTATCGATGAAAAATATTCACAGCATTTTGATGTACATTCTATAGATATTATATGTGTACATAAGAGTGTATATTGTATTGTGTTATGTGAAGGATTAGAAAATAAGATACAGGGGTCATGCTTCGATACGCCATACCATACCATTAATATATTTATTTACATTTTACAGTCGACTACTGTATTATTAATACGTGGGAGACATATGAATAACATAAGAACCCATCAATCTCGTCTTTGCGGATGATGAAAAAAAAGGTTCTACTATTTAAAGGGGTGAAAATTAAATAAACATTTTTTTTTACTAAAAAGTTTTAAGTACATCAACTCATTCATCAAGCAGTAGTGTTGTGCATTAAAGCACTTGTTTATCTGGAGCACGGTAGTGCGACAGGCCGAATTTATTATATTTCTATGGATAATTTAACGATTCATAATTTTTACTTTGTTTTCTAGATAGAAATTCATACAAAAAAAATATTGTTAAGACTTTTCAGAATCAGTAATATACGGAATTTGTACCTATATTGAATTTTCTTATATTGTTTACAATTTATGATTTTATAGAAAGAATGGGTATTCCTAACAAGTAACATAGCTGGAACACAAATATGATGTGTATGAAAATCCTTTGTTTCCATAAGCGTAGAATTTGAGGTTGAATTATCAAAAGCCCCGAGATCTACGCCCATATGTCCAAAATCATATGGGTTGTTTTGTATGATAAAAAAGTATCACCATACCAAATTTTATCAAAATCGCGCAATTCGTTCTAATTTTATTTTAAAAATAATAATAATTTAAAAACTACAATTTCAAAATCAAACAGTGCCCAAACGAAGCAAATTTAGCTCAATTGTCTTGTTTTAAGCCACAGTATATGTGGTAAAAAGAATTTGGTCTGGAAATGATATTAAATTTAATCAAATAAATGAAACGATGTCACATAATTTAACAATTAATATAGGTGAAACTTTATTTGAAAACTGGATTAGAGGCTCTGAACCAGAAGTAGAAGTAAAATGGAACAACATCAAAAAATCTTTATTAACAGTCAAAGAAACACTAAATATGCAACAAAAGAATGAATCGTTTACGAAAAAGAATGACTGGATCACTAAAGAAATATTAGATCTTATGGAAAAACGCCGGTCGGTAAAAAATGTGAACATAAACCAATACAAAGAGTTAGATAAAAAAATAAAACAACAATGCAAAATTGAGAAGGAACAATGGTTGAATACCCTGTCTGATAAAATACGCGAAACAATTAGATGCGATCTCCAAGGACAATATACAGTTATCAAGCTAATTTGCAGCCAAGAAAAAGGAAATCATTCGAAAGGAATTCTTAAAGACGAAAAAGGCAACATAGTTATGAACACAGATTCCATATTAACTAGATGGAAAACGTATCTGAACCAGAAATCAGTATTAAAAATGGATTCAAAATTATGAAAGAAGAAGTCAAACTTGCAATTCCCGAAGAACTATTTAAACTGTTTGATGATAATATTTTAGACAAATATACAGAATTTTACAATGCCACTTATGAATCAGGTCAATTGCCAGAAGATCTTTTAAAGTCTAAAATTATGACTATGCCTAAGAAAAGAAATGCAAGTGAATGTGAAGAATATCGCACAATTAATCTTATTAAAACTTCAATGAAAATCCTCACTAAGATTATAATGGAAAGAGTAAAAAACAAAATAACACCGAACATTAGTGAAGAACAAGTTGGTCTTAAAAAAGGTGTTGGAACAAGAAATGCTCTCTTCATACTCGGAAGAATCTTAGAAAGAAACTTGGAAGTAAATAAAGATATTTACATGTGTTTTTTGGATTACCGCAAGGCTTTCGATACAGTAAAATATGACCAATTAATTAGAATCTTAAAAATACTGGAAATAGATGGTAAAGATTTGAAACTAATTGTGAATATGTATTGGAATCAGTGGAAATAAGTGCGAACAATAGTTGCATGACGATATACATGTTAAAAGAGGTGTCAGGCAGGGTTGCATATTATCACCTATTCTGTTCAATTTATATACTGAAACTATATTTAAAGAACTGAATGATCTAGAAGGTATTAAAATCGGTGGTTAAAACATCAATAATATACGATATGCAGATGATACTGTTCTAATCGCCGATAGTGAACATAAGTTACAGTGTTTAATAGATAAAGTTTGTGATTTGAACAGAGTAGTTGGAATGGCCATTAATCCCAAAAAGACTATAGGTATGATAATCTCTAACAAGCCAGTAAATAATCCAACCTTAATATGTTAAATAATCCAACCTTATGTTGCTAATATTAAAATTAGCAACATAAACATTAAAACCAATGACAAACATTTGTATCTTGGTTCATTAATATCGAACGACGGAAAGTATGACCAGGAAATAAAAAGACGAATTTCGATAGCGAAATCATCATTTCCAAAACTAAAAAAAGTACTACTTAATAAAAACCTTAACACCAAAACCAAACAAAAAATCATTCAGACGTGCATATGGCCGATACTAACATACGGATGTGAATCCTGGACTCTCAGTGAAAGATTAATGAAGTCAATTGAGGCTTGTGAAATATGGTTTTGCAGAAGAATTTTAAAAATAAAATAGAATGATTATACAACTAATCAGAGAGTTTGGAAACGAGTTGGTTTTAAAAAACAGTTACGAAATTTGATTCGTAAAAGACAGTTAGAATTCTTGGGACATATTATTAGAAGAAGTGCAAGTTTGCAACTTGTTTTATTTAGTTAAAAATTAAATATGTTTACGACTATTTTTGCTTTCGTGATTTAATATTTAATATTACACTATACAAACTATAACTCCACATTTTACGACAAGGGTAAAATTGTAACAATCCCAAAGTACAAGTATATTTATTTTGTTTTTTAAACTACATTAAATTTTACCTCGTAATGAAAACTTCATGGTTCTTGGTTCATTAGTTTCGACTCGGTGATGATCAGTCAATCGGCACAGCTTTAGGAAACAGTTTACTCACTTGCCATTTATAAATTCTGGCTTAAAAATATCAGCAGTTTAAGTTATTCGAATGACTCATTGAGTTTTTAAAATTTACTGAGGTGCCTTTCAATATTTAACAAAACATCATTATAAACTATATGTACATATATCATCTATTAAATGATTAGTAATATCAATGCTTCATAGATGATTCATCAATATCTTAAAAATAACAACTCCCTTTTGACATTAGCCTTGCTATCTTCTTGTTTATTAAAGGCATATTATTCAATTTGATCTTTTTTTGTGTCGTAAATGAGAATACCAAATTTCAAGTTGTATAAAATATCGAAAGAAATTTGTTTTATTTTTATTTAGTTGACTCTCCAGGAAAACCTATGTGTGATTTTAATTTAAAAAATTGGTTTTGAAAATTGCATACAGCGAATTTTCAAAAATACGCATATTTTTGATAACTCAAACCTAAACAATTTGCCAATACATATTTTTGTACAAAATGTGATTCATAGGCTTGTCGCAATGGAGTTTGAAAATTATATTACGTCCTACAAACTAGCAAACAAAAAATTTAATGATTACAGAGAATAAAGACATTAAGTAAATAATTTTTCCCCTCTTTTAAAACCAAGTTAGAGACTTAATATTATAGAGTTCTATTTTGACGATGTCAACAAAAATTTTACTTTTCTATCGTTTGGTAAAAATGTCGAGTCTAATATTTTAACGGAGCATGCAGATACAAGCTCCACTTTTAAGACCTACATTTTACTAGTGTTCAAGTTACATTCACTTTACTAATTTGATATAGCAAATATATCTAGAGGTAATTTGGAAATAATCTATTAAATGTATCATTATAGGTCCTTAGCGAATTTGGTGCTTAAAGAAATGTTTAACTATTGGGAGTAGAGGCTTAGTGACGAAGATCGTTAAATAAAAAAATTTGAGTGTTTGAAGGTATATCTTTACTGACCAAGAATCTGTAAATTAAACTTCTGGTTTAAACTATACAAATTTATGTCGGCGAATTTTGAATCTAGTAGTCAAGTAGTTTTTAAGACATTTAAAAATAAAAAGTTTTCTTTATTAAATTTAATAACCTGTATATCGAAAACGAAGCTTGAAAACATCCATGTTCATATGAACTTTTCTTCTTATGTTTGGGAGATCTATCGCCTATTATTAAAATCTATATCATCCTGTATACATCTTTATATTCGTGCTAAAAAAAATTTTTATAATTTATATAGTTATGCTGGTCGTGAAAATCATTTACATGGACAACAATTACAGATTTGTTTATAGGTTGAGCCCAATTTTTTGGCAATATTAAATTAAGTTGATATTAACTCAATATTAACAAAAATTGGACTTATTATTTTCCACTCGGCTATAAAAGTAATATGAATTATTTCGAAGAAAACGTATTTATTGTAGAATTTTGTAAGAAATTTTAACCAAAATTTATTGTCTTATGCATGTTTATTGTGATCATGGATTTGATTGTTATATTGGGATTAAGTGAGAAATATAAGAGTTTGCGTACATAACATTTGGTATATGTTAAAAGGTTTTCTTGAAAACGGTATTTTTAAATTTAGTGTAATATTAATTTTCATACAGAAATATAATTAAGAAATTTTGCGATTCAAAATTCGCCGACATCAACTTGTTTAAACAAGAAGTTTAAACAGATTCTTGGTCAGTAAAGATATATACCTTCATAGTGCTCTGTTAAACAAAAATAAATACAAAAAATAATTAATAATCAAACACTTAAATTTTAATTTAACGATCTTTATCACTAAGCCTCAACTCCCAATAGTTAAACATGCCTTTCTATAAACAAATGCAAAAAAAAATTTATTACGCAGGAGCTGCGTCAACTTAGCGAATTTCCTTAGAATGCATAAATCACTCTCAATATATGATAATATGATATGACTTTAGTATTTGCAAAAATTAAATTTATTAATAGCCAAAATAGAACGATGTATAACGATTATAGTTTATTGTTACTATGGAAACAACAATCAAAATTTTTTACAATAAAATATATTTCATGTATTGTGTCAAACAAACACAAAATATTAAATATCTCTCTTAATAATAGAATAATCGAAAAATGTATAAGGAGTAAAGTTGTAGAAAATCAAGTTTGCTGCAATTCATTACTAGACCATTTTTCTCAAACTGTGATGTGAACAGAGATATTTAGAATTTTAACTTGCAATCTTTAATTGTAAATATTTCTGTAAATATGAGTGTAACAGAAAAATGATAAGAAACAAAATTACAGTAAAAGTACCTACAACTTAACTCCTGATAAATTTTTCAATTTTTCAAATATTAAGGGAGATAGTCAAATTTTGTGTTTCCCCCTCCCTCTAAACCCCTTTCCCTTCGTCCGATTTTACCCATTATGAACTTGAACTTAAGAATACCAAAAGCGCCTCAAATACCAAATTTCATTCCAATCGGAATAAAACTGTGACCGCTAGAGACCACAGACATTTTAAATAAAGTACATATGTTGATATATATATATATATATATATATATATATATATATATATATATATATATATATATATATATCTACAAATTTTAGCGATAGTGATTTTTAACATCTAATAGGTAGGATCGATGGACATTTTAAGAAATTTTTACGAAATTCCAACATTGGTGCAAAAACAATAGCTGCATTTCTTTTGGAGGAAATTCGCTAAAAACACCAACTTCCTTAAGGACCTATAATGATACATTTAAGAGATTATTTCCAAATTACCTCTAGATATATTTGCTATATCAAATTAGTAAAATGAATGTAACTTGAACACTAGTAAAATGTAGGTCTTAAAAGTGGAGCTTGTATCTGCATCTGCATGCTACGTTAAAATATTAGAATCGACATTTTCACCAAACGATAGCATAGTAAAATTTTTGTTGACATCGTCAAAATAGAACTCTATAATCTTAAGTCTCTAACTTGGTTTTAAAAGAGGGGAAAAATTATTTACTTAATATCTTTATTCTCTGCAATCATTAGCTGGTTTGTAGGACGTAATATAATTTAACTCCTTTGCGACAAGCCTATGAATTACATTTTGAACAAAAATATGTATTGGCCAAAAATATGGGTATTTTTGAAAATGCAATGTATGCAATTTTCAAAACAAATGGAGAGTCCTGGAGAGTAAACTAAATAAAATTAAAAAAATTTCTTTCGATATTTTTTACAACTTGAAATTTGGTATTCTCATTTACGACACAAAAAAAGATCAAATTAAATAATATGCCTTTAATAAACAAGAAGATAGCAAGGCTAATGTCAAAAGGGAGTTGTTATTTTTATTGATATTACTAATCATTTAATAGATGATATATGTACATATAGTTTATAATGATGTTTTGTTAAATATTCAAAGTGGCACCTCAGTAAATTCGTTACGCAGGAGCTGCTTCAACTTAGCGAATTTCCTTAGAATACATAAATCACTCTCTAGCGGTCACAATTTTAGTCTGATCAAAATATCATAATGGAATGTCGTATATGATTTTAGTATTTGCAAGTCCAATTTTATAAATAAATGGCATACGTCGTGGTGAATGGGGGGGGGGGGGTTGTATAAAGAAAGAAGAAAACACAAAACGTAACCATGTATATTATTTCGAGGTTTTCAGAAGGAAATAAACTTTTAACAGAGGATATTAGCTCCTTCTACTCTAATGACTGTCTTAAGCCTTCGAGACATACTTTTAGTTAAGTTCGCTACGACATCTTAGGTGATTACCTACCATGCTTGCACTAAAGGTATTATGAGCTCCTGTGAGCTATTAGGAGGGTAAATTCATCTTTTTATAGATCAGGCCAGTTCATCCCAGTGATGCTATTTGATTTCACTCTGGGCTACTTGGAGGTAAGGCCTATTTATCAGGTCCATCAACCTGGAACCCGACTTCAACGGAAATTAAATTTTTTTTTTCAAAGGAAATGTAGCTATTGCTTTTGCACCAATGTTGGAATATCCTACCTATTAGATGTTAAAAATCACTATTGCTAAAATTTGTATATATATATATATATGTAAATATATATATATATATATATATATATATATGTAAATATATATATATATATATATATATATATATATATATATATATATATATATATATATATATATATAAACATTTATACTTTTTTAAAATGTCTGTGGACTCTCTAGCAGTCACAGTTTTATTCCGATTGGAATGAAATTTGGTATTTGAGGCGCTTTTGGTGTTCTAAAGGTCAAGTTCGTTAATGGGTAAAATCGGACGAGGGGAAAGGGGTTTAGAGGGAGGGGAAACACATAATTTTACTATTTCCCTTAATATTTGAAAAATCGAAAAATTTATCAGGAGTTAAGTTGTAGGTACTAAGTTTTACTGTAATTTTGTTTCTTAACATTTTTCTGTTACACTCATATTTACAGAAATATTTACAATTGAAAGTTAAAATTCTAAATATCTCTGCTCACATTACAGTTTGAGATTGATTTGATCTGGTAATGAATTGTAGCAAACTTGATTTTCTACAACTTTACTCCTTATACATTTTTCGATTATTCTAATATTAAAAGAGATATTTAATATTCTATGTTCGTTTGATACGAATACATGAAATACATTTTATTGTAAATATTTTGATTGCCATTTCTATAGTAACTATAAACTATAATCGTTATCTTGGCTATTAAGAAATTTAATTTTTGCCAAAACTAAAGTCATATCAGATATTATATTTCATTTAGATCACACTAAAATTATGACCGCTAGAAAGTGACTTATGTATTCTAAGGAAATTCGCTAAGTTGACGCAGCTCCTGCGTAACGAATTTTTAAAGTTAAGAGCTGATTAGATTTTGGAATCTATCGGTACAGTAGTGTAAAAGTTCTTTAACAAAATATTTTTTTGAAAATTCCCCTTTGTGATTACCTACCATAAAGATAGTCAGGATAGTTTTTTAGGACCTCAAAAATTCAAGATCTTATAAAAACTCAGTTTTCGATAATCGGACTGAAATCAAAATCTTCCCAATATTTGAAAACCTTCAATTCACTTAACGAAAAGTTGAAAATAGTCTAAATTGAAATTGATTTGATCAGTGCAAAAAATATTAATAAATTCTTAAGTATAATTGTTTTCAATATTTTAGTGAGCTAACTTATGGGTGATTCATTGCTTACATTTTTTACCGAAACATGTAGTTTTCAGGTATAATGAAAACTATTGTCAACATATGGGAGAAGCGAATCTCGTCGGACTGAAGTAGAAGGGGAAACACAATTGATCATAAGGTCGAAGTGCTATACTATTTAGACCCCAAGATGTATTTATCATGGTTGATTTGATATACGTTCAATTAATTATTCAAAATAATTTTCAATGAAATTTTTTTGAATTAACAATAAAAATAACTATCTGAAGAACATTAATTCAATTATCAATTGAATAAAATTATCTTTATCAATTTTCGAATATTGATATCATAGACACTAAACAAGGACACATAACTCCATGTAAACAAATAATTGGCAAAAATAAGATGTCAGTAGCGTTCCTTCGACACCGGAAACAAAACAGAGAGTATAAGGCGCGAGTTTTAATTGAAAAACATAACGTATTTATAATATTATAAAAATTATTTCCAGCCAAAGTATTTTTCCAATAAAATATTTTTTTTAAATAAATGATAAGTAATTTCAATTTTTCAATAAGGATTTAGTTGAAGTTGAAGTGATTGTTAAAATTCGCAAAATAATTACATAAAAATTAAAAAAAAAAAACATCAAATAATTAAATAGTAACCTGTAATGTTGGAATTGTAAAAATGAAAGAAATTATTGAATCAGATATTAAATTAAACTTTTATTTATTAATAATAATACTGAAAATTAATATTTAATATAATGTCATACAATTTAATTAATTTTGGAATATTTATACTCGCTTTTGGTACTTTAAAAAGTCCTGGTTTTTTAAACCCAATTGATCCCGTTGATTATTGTCACAAGCCCTACCACTTTTACAATTGTCTACTGCACATACTTTTCCCATTTTAAATGTTTTTTAAACAGTGTTTTATTTAATAAATTTTTGGAGAATTAAAATTTTTCCCATAAGGATCTTTCTAGCATTTCTAGTAGTGGGTTAGATTTTGTATAGATGATAGTCAGTCAGGTACACAAAGGGTATATATTATAAGAAACTAAAACCATATTTATTTTCCGTGTAATAACTGCTTTAATTCATAAATAAATGCCATCAAAGCACAAATAAAGGTCTTCTGATATAAAGGGGCCTTCTTTCTTGTTGTAAAATAAATTATCTTTAAATGGGACAATCCATATTGTTGTGTATGAAATAAGGTGTAATATTACAGAACAAGGGTGTTTTCGGTTAATTTAAAAGGTTAGATATTGGACTTTACACGTGTTATAAGAAACTTGTATTATTATATTATACTGTTTTTCTACTATGAAATATTCTAATACGGGACCTTTTTACAGGTTTCACGTATGGTGTTATTATATTATACATGGAACATGTTATGAAAGCCTTCAACTTGTTACATGAAATACAAGTGCATTTACACATCTACACACTTTCCGCATTTAAGTTTTCTGGGTTTGAAAACATATACAATTAATATTTTTCGCATTTTCTTCATGTTGAAAGTTGTGCAACTGAGTAAAAATTTTTGAAACATCAACAATTTTTCATGGTATAGAATTTCATTTCTCAATTATTTTTTGATTGAACCACCTAAATTTTTTTTAATTTGAAATATATTTTCTTTGATTAAATTCATCAATGTAGTTTTTATCCGTAATTAATTACTTTAATTATAAATATTTAATCCATAACTTCAAATAAATAAAATTATGTCATTTTAAAATTTTTGTAAGTTGCAAACCGTATAATGATAAACCGCATAATCGAAAGTGAAAAATTGAGAGTGAAGCTAAATTGCTAAATTTTCGCAAAAAATTCAATACAAATTTAAATTATATCCTTTATAAAATGTTAAAAGTTTGTCGAACCATAAAAAAGACAGATTTAAAAAACATTACTGGCAATGCTTTTAATGACATTCTGAATTAAATTCTAAACAAAGAGTCAAACACGGAATAAAGTCAAACGACAAAAGTGCATTGAAGCAGAAAAAGAAAACTACTAATTAAAAATCAATGAAAGTTCCAATGGATAATTTATATTTTATTACCATATTCTTATACACCATGACAACATAGAAATCACATTTTGAAATTAGGTTAACTGCTAGATTTGATCTCTAGTCCATTATTTTCGAAGATTTTTGAAATAAAAATGCATTTTTTTTAATATAATTTAAAATATTGCATATAATTTTTCAAACACGAACCTAAAACTTTTTGTAAATTTTAGTAGCCATGTCCAAAATATTTGCAATTTTAAATTATAAGGGTCAAATACTTGCACGTTAAATCTTGAACGAATTAAAGTTGACGTAAATGCATAATTGTCATTGTAAATATAAAATTAATTCAAAAAATATAAATCCAAAAAATTTTCACACACACGAGACTTAAAGGGTTGTATTTAAAAAAATTAATTTTTTTTTTGTGTGTATTATTATTACATGTACCCCTTTCTAAAAATGTATAGATAATATGGGTATCCGCTAATATGAAAGTACTGAGTAATGTATGTATTCTACTGTGCAGTAGTCAGCATCCATTTAGGTCACTGTAACCTGTTTCAACGCATATGGATGGATGCTGGACCTAGCGTGACCTTTCTCACACAAATTCTACAACCCTTTTATAAACAAATATAAATAAATCATCTTCTTGTATATTCTATTCCTACAGGACTTGTTGAAATAGATTGTTTTATAAATCGAGGGTTTGAGGAAGTCTAATAACATTGCCAGCTGCTGACCGTTCTACTAACACTAACTAGTCTTGACCCTGTCATAAAAAAGGCGCCAAAAATAGTTAAATTCGTTAAAATTGTCTATGAACTCATAGTTTTATTTATCTTAAATTTTCAGTAGACTAGGTTTAATAGTTATGTTGTAACACAACTTCTTTTAAATTGCCTGCTTTTAATGAAATAGAATTTGATAGAGTTGTGTGATAGACTGCGATGAAAATACTTTATCAGGTTAACTATGATTTAATAGACAAATATTGTTATTTACTTTTTATTTGTTAACTAAGGTTCTGTCTGGTAAATAAGTTGCAAATCGAGTTTAATTTAAACGAACTATGATTGAATTCAAAAAATTGTATTGCGTCCTTCCATATGGTCACGTGTTTTTCTAGTTTTTATTGTTGATAGCAAAATCAAATAGTAAAATATTATAATAATATGTTTTTTTAAAGATTTTTACAAATTGCAACCTGTAGTATTTGAAAACTCACCATTAAATGAGAAAGATGCATATAGCGGCCAAATAAAAAGAAGAAAGGAGAACAACAGTCATTGACTGGTGTGGTAGTTCTAGTGCTAAGTGAAATCTTATAATTACTCATCTTATAATTATGACTTTGGCGTGTATTTTTATATGCTTTTTATTAGTTTCACCTGTATGTATGTATGTATGTATGTAACCGACTCTTTTGGGCTCGATTTTCTCCTACTTTGAACGATCAGATTCAATTCAAATTTTGCACACCTGTCAAAGACCGATGACAATGCAATAATTCGATTAAAATATCCGATTATCCTGATTAGATTCGCCAGGATTCATCAATGTCTTTCCGCATCCTTTGCATGAGAGTAAAAGAGATAGATCTAGTGCGCGAACTTCAACTAAAAAATGAAAAATAAATAATAGTTTAAAAAAACTAAAAAGACACGCTTTTATAGAAAATCCAACTCAAAAATAGAAAATAAAATTTAATAAATTTGGATTAAGAAAAGTGTAAATAAGAAACAAATGTATATTAATGGAATAACTATTGACACTATGCACCCCACGCTTTTTTCCATTAATATACATTTGTTTCTTATTTACACTTTTCTAATCCAAATTTATTAAATTTTATTTTCTATTTTTTAGTTGGATTTTCTATAAAAGCGTGTTTTTTTTAGTTTTTTTAAACTATTATTTATTTAAACTAAAAGATGTAATAAATTTGTTCCCATTAAATTTGAGTTTCGCGATCATTTAAGATCTCCCCTTACTGACGATCGGATTTCAAGCCAAAGCTTAGTTTTAAGCTTATAGCTAAAGACAGTTGCAAGAAATAAACAACTCGTAAAAGGATTGCTGCAGTAGGTAAACGTTATGGTATTTTCTTATTACTTCTTTTCGGAGCTGATGATTATTACTTAAATTGTTAACCCGACTTCAAAAAGAAGGATGGTTCTCAATTCGTCTGTATTTTTTTTTTAATGTGTGTCACCTCAGCAATGTGTGTCATTTGTGCATTTGTTGTTATAGAATATTTGATTTTTGAAGTCGGGTTTCCATTTTGTCAAAATAGGTTTTATTATGGCATTGAAAATCTCTCAGATTCATATCAACTTCTCCAAAACTGGACACTTTAATGAATTTAGCATTACCACTAAATCAGATATCACGCACGAACGAAATTCGCGGTGAGTATTAATAAGGTAACATGCAACATTTTCGTCGTTAAACACCGTTTTAAAAACATTATTCAAATTATGATTAGTGTATCAATATGATTAATTTTCCCATGATCAAATCTTAAAAGCTTGTTTTTATTAGATTAAAAAATTCGTTAGAATATTTCTACGAATCTATTTAAAAAATTGTTCACCCTTATATTAAATTAATCTATTGGTCAGTAAATCTTTTTGTTTGCCAAAAATTAATGCATAAGAAATTTCAAATAACATAGCATTTTAAAAGACGAGGGGTCGGTTCAGTTACCATTACCAAAAAGTTGTAGTATTTCTTAATATATTCGATCAATTTGAACTTGAGAATGCGTATGCATCACCCCTGATGTTTAAATTGTAATATATTCAAACAATTCTTTCTTGTCTCCCTAATTATGAAATTTCCTTGGGAACTAAACGCAATTCCTTTTAATTCCTGCTTTAAGATGAATATATTTATGAAATGTAATTTGAATCTTGGTACATGTACAAGTAAAGTTGTTTTATTGATATACACTTATAGTCTTATAGTGTTTGAATATGAATTGTTTATTTATTACGGTATGCTTATTATTATTTTTTACCACATTTTTTTTAAAATTAAAATGATACTGTCCGTCACAATATACAAATATTCAAAAAATTAGTAAAAATCAGCAAAATCTATCCTCCGATCGGCTTAAATTTTGTATTCCTAATTGATATTCTAATACAAGTGCTCCCAACCTTCTTGTATCTAGGAGCACATTTTAGAATATCGGTTGGTCAGTTCAAAACAACAATTTTAGTATAGTTTAGGTTACAACCTAACCTAACGGGACACACTTAGACCATAAAGGCCATTGTGATACCTAGGGTTGTGAGTGGAGGACAAGGTATTTGTGTGTACTAGGAATCGGTAGGTTGTGCGGCTGCAGCCGACTTTGAAAGGAACTATGCCGATATTCATCTGGAGTTCGTAAAGGAAACTGCAGAAAACCTTCTCAAGTATAGCCGGTTACTTCGTTCTAGTCCATACGCCGACAGTTTAGCCAATAAACCGCCCTTTTTTTTTTAATAATTGACTAACTGCCGATGTCCATTAACACAATTAAATAATAAACTTAAAAAAATTTATGCATAACATTTTAATGGAAGCTCACGTAAATGGTCTCCAAAGGGATGTTTGGTGTTTGAGTCGTTTTGGAAATATATAAGAAAACACTTTTTTGTTGTTGAAACTTTCTACGATCCGAAGCTCCGATTGAGATGACATGATTGGATGCAAAATTAGAGAACGATTTTTGCATTCATAGGGGTTAGATAGAATTTCAAATTTTAGTGCTATGTGTTATGGAAATTATAACGGTTTAAGTTTTATACTGACATAAATAATTTTCCATCATATACAAACTACAAGATAGTAAGTACTATGTTCTATGTAGTTAGATATCTCTGATAAATGCATTGAGATACAAATTTATTTTATAACCTTGAAAATTTTACTACTTCTTCATCACTGATTCTGCTTTCGGTGGGATTTTGGAAGTTATAGATACAAAACACCATTAGGAAATTTGAATGCTTTTGGTCATTGCTCTGTATGATTGTGTGAATTGATGTCGAGTAACGCAATCATACAGAGGCCAATAGCCAATAAGGATATATTTGGCATCAAAATGTCCTAAAAGCAGCTATTTCTTCTAGTAATTTGCATACTACTCGTTTTTTATTGATATAATAATGCCTGATTGATTATTTTTCGAATTTTAATTATTTATAGTTATCCTATTATATATATACAGGCTCAATCAGTACCTCAATATCAGTAACTCACTCACTCACGTGTACGAATTCTAACACCATTCTAGATGCTAGAAGAATGCGATTTTTTCATTCGACGTTAAATAACTTTAAACTTATGGAGGAAATCGGAAAACTTTAATTTTTTCAACGCAACCCCCCCCCCCCTTAAATGCGGAAGAAACAAAAAATTACCTTTTTTACTTCTATTCATGCTAGAAGGGTGCGGTTTTTTGCATTATATCAAGGACGAGAATAATTTTCGCATTATATCAAGGTCATAGCTCACTCCGAGGGTCAAGGGGGTGTAGTCCCCTTGCGAGCAAAGCGAGTTCGCTTAGTACGGTTCTCATTTATGAACACTAAAAATGTATAATTTTAGTATTAAAATTTAAAGAGCGAGAGGCGATATACTCGAGACAGAAATAGTTGTGGAGAACCGAGAGATACTTCTCGAAAAGTAGCATAATATTTTTATGATACAATAATATTTCATATTTATTTGATATTTTAAATACAATATTTTATAGATTGGTGAAGCCCTGTGGCTCAGTTTATTATATTTATCTGTTTCCGAGCAAGAGCGAGTATAATTTTCTTTTCTCGGCATATGAGCCAAAACGTGGCTAAATAACAGAATGTATGTATACGTAAGACTCGTATCGTTTAATCACGCGGCTGTATTAATAGAAAAATATTCGTTACGCAGGAGCTGCGTCAACTTAGCGAATATCCTTAGAATACATAAATCACTCTCTTAGCGGTCATAATTTTAGTGTGATCAAAATGAAATATAATGTCTAATATGACTTAAGTATTTGCCAAAAAAAAATGCCAACATTGGTGCAAAAACAATAGCTGCATTTTCTTTGGAGGAAATTCGCTAATTATAGATAATATTACAGATAATCTTATGTAAGGTAAATAAAATAGTGCGGTAGTTGTCAGGTGAACTAAACCACAAAAAATATGTAAATAGTAAATAAACAAATTAATAATACATTGACATCAAGATAATGAGAGATCGTATGCATTACACTACCATAACATCTCAGATAGCTCAGATGCAGAACGTTGGTCTAAAATGTCAGAGGTCGTAGGTTCGATTCCCATGCTAGATGTGAATGATTTTTCATATCAAGCATTTAATGTCAAAGAATGTTATCAATGTTCAGACATAATACTTAAATGTCAAAATAACTAAAAGTTAGCCGCTTCCGTTGGTATAATATAACCGAAAGGCATCAATACTTACAATGGATAAATAGACGCTACAAAAAACAGAATAATTAAAAAAGTATAAAAAGTTTGTATACAATCAAAATATGCGATGAACACATATTTACTACAAAATATGTTGTATATTTTATTATACCCATGATAGATTGTAGAGGCTGCCCTGGACGGGCTACACTTCGACCAAAAGGTCCATTGTGATGTCTAAGGATGTAAGGACGTGAGTGGAATGGAAGGAATTTTTGCGTATAGGCTAGGAGGTTCGTGAAGGAAACTGCAAAAAACCTTCTCAAGCATAGCCGGTTACTTCGTTCGTGTCCATACGCCGACAGTTTAATCAATTAATCGCCCCCTTTTTTTTTCTGAATAATTGACAATCTGCCGATGTCGGGATTCGAACTCAAAACCTCCCAGTTTCCGAGTATGCATACTACGCAGACATAACGCTTTAGACCGCTCGGCTACCTGGACTGGTTTATTATACCCATGCAGTAGCTTTTGGAATTTTAGAAAATAAGCCTTAGCATAAATTACCTTCATAAAAAAAATTTATTTATGCAAAAAAAACTTGGGTTGGAAAATAAACTTTGGATTGTCGGGCTGAAATTGTATTTTTTACTTAATGGTCGACTAACCTCTACTGGATATATTTTCTTAATACACAATAATGTTGAATAAATCAATCATTCTGCATTGCAATAATACAAATTGTAGGTATGTATCCGTTATTTATTGAACATTGATGAACATTTAAAATGGATTTAACTGTATACAATTTTTTTCAACACTAAATAGCGTAAATGATGTCATTATGTTATTAAAAGGTTTAAAAGGTGTATATATTATTTTCAAATATCTTTTTAATGAAACATCCCAAAGGAAATACAACTACAATAGACTTCCTTCTTTTTTATCGAAAAAAGTTATATTTTAGGTCAATGTGTAAACAATGCATCTAGATAATATTACTAAATATCATGTTAACTAATTGTTAATATTTATTATGAGCAAATAGCCTTGATATTCTATAAGATTGCTAATATAATACCATAGGTATAATATTCTATATTGGATTTTTTTTAATGCATTTAGTATTTAGCTATTCATTTTTACTTTTATATTCAGACTATGGCTAAATCAAACGATTAAGATTACTTGTCTTGATCCCAAAATATGACCATAGAACGGATCTAGATCAGTTTAAAATTTATGATCTTCGTCTTTGAAAAGATATATAAATGAATTTATTTTTCATCAATTTACAACCTTTTACGACAACCAAGCTGTAATCTGGTATACGGATGGATCCGAAATCGATACTGAAGTAGGATCGGAACTAAACTGTCAGCGACATAGTTTGAATATCCAATTCAGTCTTGGTAAACACGCCTCTATATATCAGGCTGAAGTTCATGTCATTTATAGATGTGATTCGTGAAGCGTGATTTCACGAGAATCGTTAGCCAACGCAAAGCGTTTACTAACGCGAAACATAAGCTAAAGCGAACCGTAAATCACCCAACGTGAAGCGTTGGTCAATGGGAAGCGTTAGTCAATAGGAAGCGTTAGGTCAACGCGAAACATAAGCTACAGCGAGCCGTTAGTCAGCCAAGTTAACCAAAGCCAAGCGTCAGTGATTCGCGAAGCGTGATTTCACGCGAATCGTTAACTAACGCAAAGCGTTAACCAACGCGAATCGTAAGCATAAATGAACCGTAAATCAGCGAAGCGTTGGTCAATCAGAAGCATTAATCAATAGAAAGCGGTAGTCAATAGGAAGCGTTTGGTCAACGCGAAGCAATAGCCGATGCTGCGTTAGAATACATATATATATACATATACATATGCATAAATATATATATATATATATATATATATATATATATATATATATATATATATATATATATATTTATGTATATATATAATTTAAAATTAAAGTTGTCAAAACATCCTATCGAACTTTTTCAATTTGTGGTCACCCTGTACATTCGATGTCAAAAGTGAATAGCTGAATGTTAATATTTTCGAAAGCAGAGATTTTTATAAAGAATAACTTTTTTTCGTAACCTTATAATAAAAAAGTTTTCCATATTGACCCAACTTAAGTTACACTATATATATACACTATATATATATATATATATATATATATATATATATATATATATATATATATATATATAGTGTATATACAGTATATATATATATATATATCTACATTTTTTAAATTATGCTTCGAAAACTTTTGAAAGTTAGGGTGCTATTGAAAACCGCTATACATGACATTTTTAATTAATATATTGAACACAAATTTGATAGCAGCCAAAAACCAAATAAGGACTATGTCAGTATAAACAAGTTGAGCGTTGATGTCGCTAAATTTATATTCAAGAGAAAACATCATAGCTGTGGCAGATCAATGAAATGAGCTGCCTCCTTTGGGATAGTCCTTCGTTACCTCCACGGTAGCGGAGACAATTCCAATGATTATTATACTGTTTGGGAAAACATATTATAATAACATTGGTATGATCGGGTTCTGCGTATAGTATGAGCCCCGGACGCTGGAATTCGAACTTATAACACAGTTCAGTTTTACAATTTTAATCATTAACAACAGCTATAGTTGTTGAATAAAACTGAGAATAAAAAATAAAAGACTTTATCAAAGGTTACTTTCATAGTAAAAAAAGTACAAAGAGTTTAAAAATACAGAGGGTTTGAGAGTAACTAAAGGATATACTTTAAAATGTTGTAGTTTAAAATATTTACTTAAAATAATCTAATATTTTGTGACCTTCAATAAAACTTAACTACCTTAAAAGACGGTAGCGGTATTTTGAACGCAATGTATGTTGTATGTGGCATAAAAGAGTTATGCAACACGTGCTGATACTTGCTGATAATATTTCAAAATATTGCCTGAATGGTTTCCTAATACAGAAAAATGTAAGTGCCGAATAGCGTTTATATCTGTTGGAACATATCTGGTATATTCTGGAAGATATCCTGGTATATTTCAGCTGAAACGTAATTTGAAAGAATTATTAATTAAGTGCCCCACGTTGGCTTTCAATTCGTTAGAATATACCAAGATATCCTAATTAATAAGAATGATTAATTAATTAAAAATATGTGGAGTTTAAACCAATGTTTATTTTTAACCTTAATAAATAATAAGGAGTGGTAGTTACAAAGTGTAACCTAGGGATAATTGTATTGCACTACACAGGAACATTTCACTATTAAAAAAAACTGATACGATTTTTTAAATAATAAAAATGTAGTGGATAGCTTGATAGAAAAGAAACGGTAGGAGTACAAAATCCTGATCTAGATCGACCTTTCCCCATCCATTTTCCTAATTAAATATATATTTTACTCAATAGAATGTATATAATAGCCCCACATCTTGGCGAGGCTATTTTTAATTAAAAATTATTTCAATATTTACGGTCTTCCTGTTTTTGAGAAATTTAGAAAAAATCGAGAAAAAAAAACTAATCGAGAGTACTTAAAATGTCAAAATAAGGTTGTCAACATGTGTAAACAGGTAAGTAAACCGGTATTAGTAAATCCACATAGAATTTACATATACCGGTGTCTAAAATTTTAATCCTAAAAATTGTATAGGCAATAAACCTTCCAAAAATAAGAAAAAAAGTTCATATGAACATGGATGTTTTCTAGCTTTGTTTTCGAGATACAGGTTGTTACAATTAATTTAAAAAAAGTGAAAATAACAACTAACTGAGTTAGATAGATAGATAGATATATCCTGGGGTCTAAAAAGTACTGCACTTCGACCTATGGTTCATTGTGCTCCTCTTTCTACTTCAGTCCTACGAGATTTGCTTCTCCCATATCTTGGCAATAGCCAGGAGTTTGCTGATCAGGTCTTCCTGAAGGTTCATATATTCGGGGTAAGATGCACCGAATATCTTTTATCTGCTGTAACCTAGAAGTTCGCATTTAATGATAATGTGTTATAGATCTGGATATCATACAGCAGAACTTTTGATTAAGGTGTTCATCAGGGTTTTTGCATCCCCGACGTTAAGTTCCGCTCTTATGCTCTGATTTTCTGACCGTTTCCAATAAGCCAGTTTATGGCTATTGATCCTATGCACTGCACAACGAGGCCCCCTGTCCAGGTAACAGCCTCAATACTGTGGGCCCTCAACGAAACTTGGCTAGTGAGGGCTAGCAGCATCGAGAGTTGCACTTTTTCGGATTTTTCATGAGCATATTGACCTTAGGATACCTCTACAGTGCAACGCACATCTTTGTTGTTAAGACGGTTTTAGCAAAGATATTTATAGCCCTTGATTGTTTACCCTCTCTGACCAAATGACCTCTAACCAAATGGGATTTTTAAATATTTTACTTCTCTATTAATCATAATTATGCTAAGTAACAAATTTTATAAAAGTTTATAGTTATACACCTACGGAACCTTTGTAAAAATGTTCCTTATCAGAACTCAAAATGAAATACTTTTCTTTTTATGTTATCATTTTATAGAATATATATATATGAAAATATGTCGTCATATACTGTAATTGTTGCAAAAGAAATCCTTGAGTATAATTTTTGTATTACAATATTATTGAGTAATTATGTATAGAGCGTTTTTAAATAATGAAGGGAGAATTTTTTTTTTTAAAGAATTGGTGATATCCAGTGACCATTGAACATTCAAACACTTGCCCTTGCTCTATAAACATTGGAATTTAGCAAACATACCGTTGGTTCATTTACCAATTTAGTTAATAGACAGATGTTTCAATCCTCCCCCCTCTCCTCCTTAAGTTATGTTCCTAACATGTGACTACTAACTTTTAATTTGAAATTCCATTCGTTTTTAGGAGAAAATCACACGTCGGGGGAAATCACACAGGCTGGAACTTCTGCCTTAAACCAAACTACTCAAATTTTCGTGGCAGGCTAAGGGGTCTACCTCCTTAGCCCTCTAAAAATAAATTACAATCACAAAAAATACTCTAAACCACAGTTGTATCATAAAATTATGAAATAAACAAAAACAATAAAAGACAGAATAATCGAAAATAATAACAAAGAAATTGAACAAGATGCGATATAAAACCTATTTTGACAAAATGGAAACCCGACTTCTAAAATCAAATATTCTATAACAAAAGATGCACTAAAAAGTAAAAAAATATTTGCATATTCTTGTGCCAATTTTAGTTCACCAAAGCAAAAATTTTTAAATATATATGTACAATTATTGTTATTTTTGGAGGCGGTGTCAGCATAGAGAAATTCACATAACTTTTGGACACCGCCTACAAAAATAACAATAATTGTACATATATATTTAAAAATTTTTGCTTTGGTGAACTAAAATTGGCACAAGAATATGCAATTATTTTTTTACTTTTTAGTGCATTTTTTGTTATAGAATATTTGATTTTAGAAGTCTGGTTTTCATTTTGTCAAAATAGGTTTTATTTCTCGCTTTTTAGTGACTTTGATTACTAAACGACCAACTAATTTGTAGTGAATTTTTTTATTACTTTTTTAACACTTTTTTTTTTTTATAATTTTTAGTACATTTTTTTATAACAGATTTTCAGTTTTTTGTACAAGCATTTTGTTTTTTTTTTGTAAAAATTTTTTTTTTTTGGGGTCGGTTTTTTTTTTGTAAAAAATTTTTTTGAAGTCGGTTTTTAAAAAAATTTTCTTATTTTCCCATTATGAATGAGTGTACCCTTTCAAAAAAAAAAAAATTTCGCAAAAATCGGTTATCACATATAAAATGAGGATTTTCCTCGATTTCCCGGAGATCCCCTCATCAGAATGCGATTTGGTGACAATGGGACCAATGGGAAACCAAACCACTTAAAACAAAAAAAAAATTCAAAATCGGTTCATAAATGACGGAGTTCTGAGGTGACACACATAAAAAAAAAAAAAAAAAAAAAATACAGACGAATTGAGAACCATCCTCCTTTTTTGAAGTCGGGTTAAAAAGATCACCCATCATCACACCTAAAAACCGTGAAATCACACGTTAATACAAATATTAGCGTATATAGAATGTATTTTAGCGTTGAAACGGGCTAGACTAAACTTGGCGTCAGCCAAGTGCAAAGTCTATAATGAGGTTGGAACCTTATCGCCGTGACGGTAACAAACACGGTCACTAATTAGTACAGACTTAAGATTGTTAAGTCTTCCTAGTTTTCTAAGGTTGACTGGTTCCACGTTGGAATCCTCAGATTGCCCAGTTAAATCGGCTTTCCCATCCCTTGCTTCTACCCAGTACTCAATTGTTTTCCAAGACTATTTCTTTAATCTTCTTATCTTTGTCTTTGAGGCTTGATGATAGCGCCTCAAAGTGCCATACCTTAGGATTCACTCTCATAACAACCCATTTAACAAATGCCTGCAATATTTAACACTGTAGAGACATGTCAGCGTGTCAACAAATTCTACTTTTCAAGTTTGCTCCTTTATGGCAACTCTTTGCTCGTCGTTCGATCAGCTGGTTCGTCGAAGTCGGAGCTGGACGATATTTGAATAGGTGTGTTAGACTTCACTTTCTTCCATTTAGAAGCGGTTGTTTTAGGCCCTTCAGGTGTAGGAACCAGGAATGTTGTTTGTTTATTAGTTTCCTTGGGAGTGTAAATTTCCTGCTTTAGTTGAGCATATTTTTTATCAAGATGGGCTTTTAAAGATGGGGTTTTCAACAGATCGTAACCGTTCCTTTAGTTGACATAAAGCGTCCACTGGATGGTCTACACTCATTTAGCGTGTGAGACCCTCCAACGACACGTACATTTACGCACGCGATCCACATCTATCAGCGTAGTTCCTGTATCTATGGAAATTATACCACCGCTTTGGTATTGGCAAGAAACGTCTTAATGGTATTCTAAGATGCCTAATTAAACGGAAGTTACGAGAAGAAGTATACGTTTAACGCCGCATTCTCCACCTTCCTCCAGTTAATTTTTTTCCGTAGATTACTACTGCCGCAATCGTTTCTCGTGATGTGTTAGGCAGTGTATGGGATGTAACTTCCACATTCAGTGAAATTTGAAGATATCATATGGAAATGAATTTTTAAGCGCATAGTGTGTAAAGTAGTGTTTCACCGAGGCTACGAGGTAACCTCGCCTCGCCTCGGTCCTCGGTTACGAGGCACGAGGCGAGGCGAGGCGAGGTTCAAAATTTTAATCCTCGTTACTAACCGAGGCGAGGCGAGGTATATTGTCCCAAAAACCTCGCCTCGGCCGAGGCGAGGAATTTGCCTCGGCCGAGGCAAATTTACAAAAAGTAAATTTAAAAAAAATAATAATATAGTGATACATGAAGCAATAGATAGATTATTTGGCAAATATTTTTCAAATGTCCAGCGATCCTACCTAGTAGATGTCGAAAGTCATCGTCTCTAAAATTTATATACATATATATATATATATATAAGTTTTTTTACCATATTATGTACATTCATGCAAAATTAGTCAAAGTTAGTAAAAATTTTCCCTCGCCTCACCTCGGCCGAGGCGAGGCGAGGCGAGGCGAGGTTGATATTTAAAAAAGCGAGGCGAGGCGAGGTGATACCAAAACCTCGCCTCGCCTCGTGCCTCGTGAAACACTAGTATAAAGGGTGAACTGGAGTAACCAAAAATAATTTTCTAATTTACTATTTGCTTAAACTCCTGTCCTGTGATTCCTGGGTCCTGTGTTATATTTGAATAACTATGTCTGAACTGGAAGTTAATAAAAATTCATTTTATTATTGACTTTATTAGTAAATGAATTTTGAACTTCTTAACTGTTACAAATTACAATCTTTATCAATTTCTATACTAACTATTTTAATATTAACTCCAGTATATTCTACAACAAAGTTAATTCAATTTAAAATATTTACAAACATAAATTACGCAAATGAATTTATGATCCACAATTTAAAAAATTATAATTATTTGTAGATAGAGGCGTTTTGTTCTATTTTTAACCCGACTTCAAAAAAGGAGGACGGTTCTCAATTCGTCTTTTTTTTCTTTTTTTTTTTATGTTTGTTACCTCAGAACTCCGTCAATTTATGAACCGATTTTGAATTTTTTTTTTTGTTTTAAAGGGTTTGATTCCCAATTGGTCCCATTGTCACCAAATCGCATTCTGATGAGGGGGGGATTTTAGAAGTCGGGTTTCCATTTTGTCAAAATAGGTTTTATATTTAAAAGTAAATTAAGTTTTTTTTTAATTTTTAAATTATAAAATATTTTTTTAAATACTATTTTTACCTATTCAAATGTAGAACATAAAATTACGGTACACTCGATATACACTATGTTTAGTTTACATCTTCGTATAGTATATCTCCCACGAGTATGAGAGAGTACATGTGTACATATACATTAAGCAATGTGTATGAGAAGGAGGTCTTATAGGTTTAATAAACAAGCATATTTTTCATAACTGTTCGAGTGGTCACCAACTACTCAATCAGAGTGAAGAAAATATTTGTATTACTCGGAAACTCATAAAGATTGTCCAACTTGTAGAACACTTATATATCAAATCTTTTCGACTTGACGCTAATAAAAGACTCCTTTCAAGTTGCCACCCATAAAGAGAGTGTTTTTAGTTTCGCAAAAGTAAAGCATTATGTTTACTTATTTGCGAAGAAGTTTACGAAAGATTTGCATGGAAAACAAAATTAATTAAGTCTACTTTTTAAAAAAATATAATTAAGTAATGTTGTTTTTTTCGTCATCTCGTTCACTTTAAGCATTTATATTAGTGAATTTCCTGAAAGGAAATAGAGCTATTGGTCTCGTACCGACTTCAAAATTTTGCAAAAATTTTTGCAAATGTCCATCGATCCTACCTAGTAGATGTCGAAAATCACCATCTGTAAAATTTATATATATATATATATGGACAAAAAAAAATAAAGGGAGGGGGAAACACAAAATTTGACATATCTCCCTTAATATTCGTATAATCGAAAAATTTATAGGAAGTAAAGTTGTAGGTACTAAATTTTACTGTAATTTTTCTTCTTATCATTTTTTCTGTTACACTAATATTTACAGAATTATTGACGGTTTAAGATTGAAAATTAAATTCCTCAATATCTCCGTACACATTAGAGCAAAAATGATAAGGTTATGAATTGTAGCAAACATGATTTTCTACAATTTTATTCCTTACACATTTTTCGATTTTTCTAATATTAAGAGAGATATTTTATATTTTGTGTTTTCTTCTTTCTTTATACCCCCCCCCCCTCATTCCCCTCGACGTATGTCATTTATTAATAAAATTGGACTTGCAAATACTAAAATCATATACGACATTCCATTTTGATCAGACTAAAATTGTGACCGCTAGAGAGTATTTTATGTATTCTAAGGAAATTCGCTAAGTTTCCACTATATTGAAAAAATTTATTTACAGAAATTATTTTAATGTGCTTAAAGTATTTGCCATACCATTCGATTATTATATACATGTATGTAATGCAGTTGTTTGTACCTACCTACATTATGTATGATTAATAGATTTTGTTATATTATTAGCTAATGAAAAGCAATTAATGACTTCACATAAATATCATAAATAACAGTTAGATACCCAGAACCCTCATAATATGAATAACAGAGGAAACTTGAAACTGTATAGATATGTGTGAAATATATACCCATCTAAAAAGTGACAGGCATGATATGGGGGTCCTATAACACATATATACAGGGGTGATTCAAAAGTCATGGAGTTTTTGAAAGGATGGATCGGGAATAAAATTCTAAGATTAAAAGTTCTTGGACATTTTTGCACCTGACCCACCGTTAATTAAATATTAATTAAATAAAGTGACCAATTAGAGAAGCGCGTTAACGAAATGGTGGGGAATGAACGCAGCGGCAGCAGAGATACGTGAGGGGAGAGAGCTCTCAATTCAATGAAAATTGAATGATTCATTATACCTGAAAACTACATGTTTCGGTAAAAAATGTAAGCCATGAATCACCCATAAGTTAGCTCACTGAAATATTGAAAACAATTATACTTAAGAATTTATTAATATTTTTTACACTGATCAAATCAATTGCAATTAAGACTAATTTTCAACTTTTCGTTAAGTAAATTGAAGGTTTTAAAATATTGGGAAGTTTTTGATTTCAGTCCAATTATCGCAAACTGCGTTTTTATAAGATCTTGAATTTTTTTTAAACTATCCTACAATAAAAACTGTACCGGATTTGAAACGCATAAGGTTGACTCGCTCTACGTTAGTGGTGGGGAGAGCTCGCACCACTTATTTATCTCTACTGCCGCTGCGTTAATTCCCCACCATTTCTTTTTCCGTTAACACGTTGCTCAAATTAGTTAATTTATTTAATTAATATCTAATTAACGGTGGGTCAGGTTCAAAAGTGTGCAAGAACTTTACATCTTTGAATTTCATCCCCTATCCACCCTTTAAAAAACTCCATGACTTTTGACTCACCCTATATAATAAATATATACGCAATATAACTCAATTGCTAACATCTTTTTAAATATTCCTCTAGTTTCCATCACTTCCCATGCAGATTGATTTGTCAAAAACAGCTCAGAAAGCTGGATCTAATTTTTTCGTTTATTCGATAATCTTAGGTTATTGGATAAGCGACATACCATAGTGGATCAAGTATTATTCTTAATACTTTCGATTGAAACCTTTTGATTTTTTCTTCAAGAGTGGTCATTATTTATCAACCTACATACAACCTGTATAGACAGTTATATATTGCACCGTTTAAAAGATAGATTATACCATACCCGAACGGATGCATAGAACAAAAAACTTTTATAACCTATAGGTTGTTCGGTAAACTTTTTCAGGCGGTGAAAACCGCACCAAAATCGGTTCAACCATTTATGCGTGATTGATTAACAAACATTCAAACACTCAAACATCCAAACTTTAATAGTTATCCAAACTTTAATATTATAGATATAAATATAGTGATGGTTATTTTCGATTGGACATTTTATACTAGATAGGGTCGATAGACATTGGTACAATTGTAACAGTTGAATTTTATTCGGACATAAAATTCGATGGAACTCAGAAAGACGATAAAACTCAGGCAACAGGTGACAAAATAGAGATATCTCTAGTATTTACTAACATTTTATTTACGCGGACAACAGTTATCACTGCTATATTTTGAAAACAACACGTACAAATTTATGAATATTAATTATTTTATTAATCTTTGACATTCACGTTGATAATTTTATGGTTTTTATTTCTAATGAATTAAAATACAATATAACAAAACAAAAATACAAAGAGAATAATCTATCTCTATTTATGTATAAAAATCATGTCCTGACTGACTTACTGACAATCAACACACAGCCTTAACTATAATACATAGAGAGTTGACCTACGTTACCTACGTTAACTCAGCAGAGGAGAGTCTGAAAAATGTATTTACATAGTACCATAATTAGGTGCTAATTTGGTGCTCAGTTTGTAAGTTTGGTGCTCTTTGGGTTTAGCCGAAAATCGAATCTCAAAAATCGTCAAACTAGCAGAGGATTACCTAAAAAAGTCCGCAAAACGATTTCAGGTAGCACCATAATTATGTGCTATTTAGGTTCCTTTAATGTGCTTAGTTTTTAATTTTGTTGCTCTTTGGATTTAGCCAGCAATCCAATCTCCAAATCAGCAAGCTAGCAGAGTATTACCTGAAAAAGTCCGCAAAATGGTTTTAAGTAGTATCATGTTTTTCAATTATAAGGCCTTTATAATTATAATTTTCGCGAGCGGAGCCGCAATGGGCTATGCTAGTAACGCATAGACTATTAGACACTATCCTAAGCAACCACGTTCAGGAGTTCGTTTGGAAATCGATTATCCTTATTAACTATAATATTTAAGATCGAACTATCACACACAAAAACAGCATGTAAATAAATTCCAATAATGTATAACGACAAATAATTAAAAAACGTTGCATTGCCAAATACTCAGCAATTTTTTTCATGAGTTGTAGATTCTAGTCTGTTTAGATTATAAACAGTCTAAACTAAACCAAAAATCTTTTGTGTTATCTATTAAACAGGGTAATCAGAAAAAAATTGATTGCAAACTGAATGACAGATTGTTTATTTCTGAAAAATCGAATATAATCGTAAGGAAACGGTTTGTTTTCCAAACTAAAGAAACCAAAATTAAAAATGTGAGCAAAAACTATAAAAATGTAAAACCGAATTTCTTTGTCAACAAATTGACAAGTAAAATGGTCGGAAAAAAGATTCGAGTCTTCCATTTTGGAAACGCAGTGAGTTTTAAGAAGGAGTTTTAGATCATTTTAGAAGGAGTAAAAAACTTTCGTTCTGAGTGTTTTTCAAATTGATAGATTCCATTAAGGTGCAGAATGCACCAAAAGTAAGCACCTTAATAGCACCTAAAAAGTACCTAACTTCGTAAATCCATTTTGTGAACTTTTCTGGATAAGCTCTACTAATTTGACGTCTTTTGAGATTGGATTTCTGGCTAAACCCAAAGAGCATCAAAATTACAAACTAAGCACCTTAAAGCACCTAAATAGCACTTAATTATGGGCATTATGGTACTACCTAAATACATTTTGCGAACTTTTTTTGGTAATTCTCTGCTAGCTTTACTACTTTTGAGATTGGATTTCTGGCTAAATCCAAAGAGGAACAAAATTACAAACTAAGCATCTTAAGAGCACCTAAATAGTACCTAATTATGTTACTACGTAAAACTATTTTTCGGACTTTTTTGGGTAATCCTCTGCTAGCTAGACGACTGTTAAGATTGGATTTCAGACTAAATCCAAACAGCACCAAAATTACAAACTAAGCACCTTAAAAGCGCTTAAAATAGCGCCTAATTATGGTACTATGTAAATATATTTTGCGGACTTTTTTAGGTAATTCATTACTAGCTTGCTGACTTTTGAGATTGGATTTCTGGCAAAACCTAAAGAGCACCAAAATTACAAACTGAGCACCAAATTAGCACCTATATAGCACCTAATTATGGCACTATGTAAATATATTTTTCAGACTTTCCTCTGCTGAGTTAACAGAGGTACCTTCTTTTTGTAATGAAGAGCCAAACTAAGAAATAATTTTGATTTTAAGGGAAGCGTTGCACTCCGTCAATCGTCAACCTTGCCCGATTGTCCTATTTGAAGTTTCATTCATTCCAGGTCGCCAAGACGAATGAATATGGCCATATGAATATTCCTCCGTTAGTAATGAAGATGTGATATTGAAATTTAACATAATTATGTTATTTCAAACCTATAGAATTAAATGTTTTTAAAAATAAAAATAAATTATACGAATTAAAAATAAATATTGTCTTATTGATATCAAACTTTACGAATGTAGGTACTCGTCAAACTAAATAGCGCTTTATTGGATTTTTTAACATTTAATCCATAAGAGGATGAAATATACTGTAAAAGTTTAACTGTTTTAGATTTAGATTTTGAACTTGAATTAAAAATATTCAATGGTATAAATCGGTATTAAAACGTAAATTATTTTCATTTGAGGTACGTTGACATTTATATATATATATATATATATATATATATATATATATATATATATATATTTTCAAATTGTTTTTTGTAAACTAGCGTCTATTTATTTCCATTGTTAGTATGGTTGCCTTTCGGTTATATTATACCAACGGAAGCGACTAGCGTTTACTAACTTTGACATTTAAGTAATATGTCTGAACATTGATAACATTTTTTTGACATCAAATGCTTGATATGAAAAATCATACACATCTAGGGATGGGGATCGAACCCACGACCTCTGGCATTCTAGACCAATGCTCTACCAACTGAGCATTGGTAGAGCATTGGTCTAGAATGCCAGAGGTCGTGGGTACGATCCCCATCCCTAGATGTGTATGATTTTTCATATCAAGCATTTGATGTCAAAAAAATGTTATCAATGTTCAGACATATTACTTAAATGTCAAAGTTAGTAAACGCTAGTCGCTTCCGTTGGTATAATATAACCGAAAGGCAACCATACTAACAATGGAAATAAATAGACGCTAGTTTACAAAAAACAATTTGAAAATATGTTAATAGTAAATAAAACAAAATTAATAATTCAATGGCATCAGAAATGATAGTGAAAGATCATATGCATAGAACTACCATAACATCTAAGGTAGCTCAGTTGGTAGAGCATTGGTCTAGAATGCCAGAGGTCGTGGGTTCGATCCCCATCCCTAGATGTGTATGATTTTTCATATCAAGCATTTGATGTCAAAAAAATGATATATATATATATATATATATATATATATATATTTATATAAATATATATATATATATGTATATATATATATATGTATATATATATATATATATATATATATATATATATATTATAAAATTTTTTTAATAAATTCATTATTAAATTTTTAATATATATTAAATAAATGGATATATTATTATTGGTGTTGAAATTAATCAATGAAATTACAAATTTGATAGTTTATTTTGTACAATTTATACAAAAGTTGTGTAATATTTATTATTATTATTATTAGTTAAGAAAATTATATGGTTTTACGAAATATTTTATACGAAATAAATATTTTATGGTTTTACTCCAAAACAGGTGTGTATGGTACATGCAGGTTAAACCACTGTACAAATCGTACAGATTATTTTAAATTCGCCAGATTATTTTAGATATAATTTGAAATCAGATGGGCTTTTAACGAAGCGCCCAAGCACTACATATGAGATCACGACGTACATTTGCAGTAACGTACATGAACAGTTACATGTAGTGCTTGGGCGCTTCGTTAAAAGCCCATATGATTTCAAATTATATCTTAAATAATCTGCAAAGGCATATTGAGTTACGTGAAATGCCCAAGAAATGAAGGCATATTGTAAATTAGTTTGAAAAAAAAGTTTTATTGAAACTTGATGGCTGACATCTGATGCAGTAGAACAATTTGCTACATAAAAATCGAATCCAAATTTCCTTTTGCAATGTCCGAATCCTTATATGTGATATCTTATATAATTTACCGATATAAATATAAAATTAATGTACCCTAGTCCTTTGATAAAAATAATAATAATAAAATAATGCATATAAAATAATATAATAATCAACAATTTTTCGGTCGGGATTCCAATTGTAGACTACTTGTAAAAAGTTGAACTCTTCATGTTCAAAAGTATAATACGTATGTCAAATCTACGTTTCCTGTATTGACCAACGAAAAACAAATAAAATGCATGATTCATGTACGCATTTATCTAGCGATGTTACTACATCGTTACATCAACGTTAGCCTGTATTCAATAGGGCCGCCATAATTTCATATAACTCCTTATGTTGTCTACATCAGAGGTGGGCAGGAGATGACTCGGCCAAGCTCTGAGTGAGAGGTAGGGAAGAGAGATAGAGTTAATACAGAGGTAAACTACCAATTATTAATATTTTCTTTTTTTTATTAAAACATTTTCTGAATAAAATATAATAATACCAAATCTTTTTTATGGTCACTATTATACAAAGTAAATAATACATACAATCATTCAATACATACTCTGGAATTTTGGGCTGGTAACTAGGGTCATAAAATGTACCTTTTTAGTATATATCATATTTGTGTATGAATAAAATAAAAATATATAAAAAATATATATAAATCTTTTGAACCTTTAAGTTTACCGCTGGACCATTGTAATAAAAGAGGGAAATTTTTGCAAAGGATAATTTAAATAGAATTAAAGTTTTGGAAATTCCAAATGATTTGTCTAAATATTTTACTATTCATATCCGAGAACTAATAAAGAATTATTTACCTGATTTAATTATTTTTTCATCGTATGGAGTATGCTCAGTATAGTGTCATGGGAATTTGATGAATTAAGTTAAATTTTACATAAAGTGGGAATTTGAGTTCTTCGAGCTAGTCTACTTTGAATTGAAAAAGTGAAAAGTACTATTTGTAGTAGTGGAAATTATTTTTCGCATAATTTGTTTTTCAAAAAAAATAAAAGTAGTGAATTTAATAATGGAGAAGACATCGCAAGCAGTCTTGGATAAGTTCAGATTATTATTATTATTATTGTTATTATTATCATTATTGTTATTATTATTATTATTATTATTATTATGTTTTTTGGTGTATCTCTCCATACTGTAAAAGATATTATTTAAACAATAAATATTTTATAAAACTATTTCTAAATTGATTGAATAAATTATTGGGCAATAATCGGTAGGACAACCTGTATTGAAACATCGTTCCGTCTTGCTTCAAAACATACCTTCTTTACTTACTCTCACCCAGCTTATGGAGAGCTCGTAAGGCTCAGACGAGCTGTCTGTGCCCACCTCTGGTCTACATCTCAAACCGTATAACTGAAATATAAAATTTGATATAGCAATTTTGATATTTGCGATAAAAATATCTAGACATATGATTGCAGATTTTTGTATAACCATTAATTATATAGAAAATTTAAACTATATATACATAGAAAATTTATCGAATTAGATTACAGGGACCTATTTTTAGGTGTAAGAACATAGATCTTATGAAAAAGGTGTACTTTACCAATTTAGAGAGCATCAGAGAACGCGTCCTGCATATGATCCGTAGACGTTTGCACTTTACACTGCTGCGCATAAATTAACCTCATTTTACACTACTGCGCATAGATTCACCTCATTCTACCATACTGCGCATAAATGGACTTTAGATGCGCATGCATACACATGATCCGTAGACGTTTGGACTGTCGATGCCCGATGTATACCCGATGGGCCACCTACGTAATCTCTTTGCACTATTTCCTTTTCAACGCTACCGTATCCCCACTCGAAAGACTCGTTGAATTTTTTTTGACGCGAGCTTTCTTGTGATATGAGTTTTCTGAAATTTAAGCATATTTACGAGTCATATGAGAATAAATCTTTTATTGTTTTATTATGCCTCCTTGTAGTGCTTCACAAGCTCTTCACAATGACACCAAAATCAATGACGTACCTAAACGCGTTTCTAACAACATCAATTTATAACTTTACCCAAACCTTTTTCGTAATCATTCAAGCGTATGCACTGATGACGTTGCAAAACAAATACAGCGTGACAAATACGTAAAGATATGATCTATATTTTGTGATTCAACCATTGTAAACGTATTATTAGTCTCGAAGTAATTGGCGATTAAAGTCTGGTATTTTGTATTTTTGTATTTTATCACACAAAAATGTCATAACAATAGAAGTTCGATGAAATATATAAATAATAGAGGGAAATTTTGTTCAAAAATTACTCTTGTTGTGTGTGATTGAGGTATAGTCAATTACAATATAAGGGTTGCTAGAATAGGCGTGATTTAAAATTCAAGCTTAAAACTATAGTAACGAGAATTACGGACGAATGAGAGTTTTCTTGCGCTCATAGCCATAAAATTTACGTCACATTTACAATAATATATCTACATAATAATATCCGTATACCTTTATATATTTTAACGATGGGTACCACACCTACATTTTATGACTCTAAGAGCAATGAAATTCTCTTTCGTTTACTAATTTAAGTTAGAATTTAAAAGCACGCCTATTTTAGCCGTCTCATCATTGATGGCCATATATTGTAATTGACTGTATATATGTTACGGTAAAAGTAGATATTGCGGCAAATGTACACATTTTCCGGTAAATGTGCACATTTGCCTCCTCGTTTGGGTAATGTGCATTCAACTAACATTTACAATTTCAAAGAAGGGAAATGTACATTGAATTCACAATGACCATGTCGTTTTGGTAAATGTGAGCATGCAAAATACGAAATAGAGATATCGATATGGGTCGAGTTGGGTTGAGTCGAGTTGGATTTGGTCGAGTTGGGTTGGGTCGAGTTGCGTTGGGTCTGGTTGGGTTGGGCTGAGTTGGGTTGGGTCTGGTTGGGTTGGGTCGAGTTGGGTTTGGTCGAGTTGGGTTGGGTCTGGTTGGGTTGGGCCGAGTTGGGTTGGGTCTGGTTGGGTTGGGTCGAGTTGGGTTATTCCTGGTTGGCTTGGGTATATATTTTATCATCTAATTTCATCATGTTTTAGCTCTCTCTGTTGGAATTTTGCATATTTTTATCGTAATCGTACCAAAATTTTCCAACTTTTCTTAAAACATGAAGGTAAGAGTATACATTTACCAAAACGTGAAGGCAAGAGTACACATTTGCCGGGAAATGTACATATACATTATATTCAGTTCACATATACCTAACTTTCTGGGAAATGTACACATTTTACGGTAAAAGTGCACATTTCCCAAGAGTGTACATTTACCGTAACATATACACTATGTTTAATTTACATCTTCATATCATAGATCCCACGAGTATGAGAGAGTACATATGTACATATACATTAAGCAATGTGTATGAGAAGGAGGTCTTATATGTTTGATGAACAAGCATATTCTTCATAACTGTTCGAGTGGTCACCAACCACTCAAACTTATAAGACCTCCTTCTCATACACATTGCTTAATGTATATGTACATATGTACTCTCTCATACTCGTGGGATCTATGATACGAAGATGTAAACTAAAGAGACGGTATACATAAATATTCATAGTATTCACATTACCTACACATCAATCCCTACACAAGTTTAGCATTTTATTTTGTATATAGAGGTTATGTGGCGTTAACATCAAATGTTTTAAACATATTCTGTATTTATTTAAAGGGAATATTTATTTAAAGGGAGTATAATTAAGATAAGAATGTACAAAAATAAATAATTGATAGCAGTATTCTGCTTATTATTGGTACAAAAAAATGTTTTACTATATATAAATATTGTTGGATTATACAAAGTCTATTTATTATAACATACAAAACAACATTCACGTGATGCTAGTTTTTATTATCTTGCCGAATGTTCCATCGATATGAATTGATACACAGAAAGAATTTAATACAGCTCAATATGCAAATCAAACTTTTTAAAAGTTCAAGTGTGGATCTAGGTTGTCATGACCCCTATGACCCCACCCACCCCTTAAAAAAAACTAAGTATAATTTCTTTTTTAATTATAATTTTATTGCTTCTTACTCAAATCTTACATTGACATAATTGAATAGTGGGAATGAAATCTAGTGTTACGTAATTTATTACAACTGAAAAAGCTATTGTTTAATCAATCTTTATCAATTCATGAGTAACAAATATTTTCCAATTGGTTATTGATAATAATTGTTGATTTGATATAAGTTTAAGGACGTTCAGTTGCTACGCTGAAGTCAAATAAGTACTCTCTTTAATAAAATTTATTTAGGATTTAAAAAAAGGTGTAAAGTATGTCAATAATCTTACAACGATTTATAACCTTTTTTATTTGTCCTAAATATTTTAAAAGTATTTATTGGAAAATACCAGGAAATTGTAAATTAGAAATTAATTTGACTTAATGTGACAGATCTGACAGTAAACTTTGTTTTATACTTGTGTGTATGTGTATATTATTTTAGTGTGTGTGGTCGCCAGTTTTCAAAATATGGCGGCAAAAACAAACCTAACAAAAAAGTTTTAACTTTATTAAATAATTAATTCAAATGTTCGTCAACACCATTTTTTTAATGCAATTATATAAACTGCATATATCAAAGAATATTTATAAACATTATTCATTATGGTGGCTACTTTAATAATATAGTTATTCTAATTTTAAGTACAAAAAAAATTCTGTTCTCCTTAAGACGCTGTGTTCAAAGTTTGATTTTTAATCGATAATTACTCTTTGAAATGATCGTCAACAGGTGTTAAATTTTTGAGGGAGGATAACTACTGAATTGAGCTATTCAATTCACAAAAAAAAATTTTTTTGTCTACTATCAAGCTTCATGGATGAACGTCCTTAATTAATTATTCAAAATAATTTTCAATGATATTTTTTTTTTAATTTAAGAATAAAAATAACTATCTGAAGAAAATTAATTCGATTATCAATTGAATAAAATTATCTTTAGCAATTTATTTACTTTTTACTCAAATAATACTTCATTTCCAGTTGTAAAAATTGACCATTCAAATATTTAATTAGTTTAAAAAACGTGGTTTTCTGTAATTCTAATTATTAATTTGAAAGTTTTTGCAGAATAGTAATAAAAATTCTTTTCCAAAGATTAATATTATATTCTAGTGCTTTAGTAATTGAAATAATACGAATTTCATAATCAAAAATTTATTTAATGGATTATTTATTACAACTTTTAAGAAAATACGATTTTTTACTTATTCTAATTCATTTTTTTTAGTCCCAAAGTTTTTCATCTTTTTCTGAGTAATCCTTTTTGTCCATTATGACGATTGTCTACTTTTTTATTCGGCGTTGCCTTTGTCTACTTTCAGATAATATACTTCTTTCAATGATTTGATTGTTGTCATATTAGTATCTTGACGACTGTGTGATTTGGTATTTTTGATTATTTTTGTACAATTTTTTCTAATTTGGTTCTTCGTAGCTTCATCTAATATTTTGATGCCTGTTTCTATGTCAACAGCAATTTTTACGGACAGATATTCGTTTTTTTTGAATTGCAAAGTTTAACCCTTTATTTAATAAATTCATCTCAGAATCTGTTTTTAACCCGACTTCAAAAAGGAGGTTGGTTCTTAATTCGTCTGTATTTTTTTTTTTAACGTGAGTCACCTCAGTATTCATTTATGAACCGATTTTGAATTTTTTTTTTTTTAAAGGGTTTGGTTTCCCATTGGTCTTATTGTCATCAAATTGCATTCTGATGAGGAAATCCCCGGAAAATCGAGGAGAATCATATCGAGAATCGTATACTCATTCATAATGTAAAAATAAGAAACTTTTTTTAAAAACCGACATCAAAAAAATTTTTTACAAAAAAAAACCGACTCCAAAAAAAAAATTTTTACAAAAAAAAACCAAAATGCATGTAAAAAAAACTGAAAATCTTTTATAAAAAAATGCACTAAAAATTTAAAAAAAAACGGATCACAAAAGTTTTTTATAAAAAAATGCATTAAAAATTAGTAGGTCGTTTAGTAGGTCTACCCATATTCAGACAAATAAAATGAGTTATAGAACTTCAAAGTCACTAAAAAGCGAGAAATAAAAAAAATTTTGACAAAATGGAAACTCGACTTCAAAAATCAAATATTCTAAAACAAAAAATGCACTAAAAAGTAAAAAAATAATTGCATATTCTTATGTCAATTTTAGTTCACCTAAGCAAAAATTTTTAAATATATATGTACAATTATTGTTATTTTTGGAGTCGGTGTCAGCATAGAGAAATTCACATATAATTTGGACACCGCCTACAAAAATAACAATAATTGTACATGTACATGTACAATTGTGCAATGTGTTCTACGCAGAGAGAGAGACAAATATATTTGTTCGAGCAACAAACAAAGACACTATATCATATTAATTAATTAATTAATATGAAATAGCCAGCAGGACTACGGTGGCAGACATTGCACCCCTATATTTATAATATTGTTATCTGCCTTTTAAAAATTATTTCATTCAATTAACAGATGAGGGAAGGTTTTCACTAATGCTGGATCTTAGATCATATCGATTTATGAACATTTAACTGCTTCATTGATACAGTAATATTTTTAATCATATTTAGTGCATCAGAAAATAGACTGCAGTTAAATTATTATAATTTGATATATTCAAAATGATAATTGTTTTCACTGCAATTCTTTCTTGAATACTATTGATCAAATTCTATAAGCAGACAGACAAAAGTTATTTTTATAAGGATGCCATAAAATAAATAAATATTTACATTACAATGCATATCTTCAACGCATTTGATAATTCAATCAATATTTTTGTAAGTATCTTCTTTTTTTTTTATTGACAAAAATAAAGATTATTTTTGATTTTTTGTTTGCGTTTATAAATATCTATATATGAAAAAATATATTAATCAGTAAACATTTACACTTGTAGAATCGTATCGATAAGATAAGTCATTTACAAGTTTTTTCTTAAAATTTTTCATATTCATCATTCTAATCAGGTCATAGACATTTCGAAAATAAATACTAACTTTAAATTTGAACAAAATCAATATAAATTGATTGTTGATAGAAATAATGAAATATTGATAGGTCAGTCAAAATTCAAAACTAAAAAATTCGTTGCGCAGGAGCTGCGTCAACTTTTTATTAATAAATGGCATACATCAAGGGGAAAGGGGGAGCATAAAGATAGAAGAAAACTCAAAATATAAAATATCTCTCTTAATATTGGAACAATCGAAAAATGTATAACGAGTAAAGTTGTAGAAAATCAAGTTACAATTCATTACCTTTTTTTCAAACTCTAATACGAACAGAGATATTTAGAATTTTAACTTTCAATCTTTAATTGTAAATATTTCAGTAAATATTAGTATAACAGAAAAATGATAAGCAACAAAATTTTTCGATTTTTCAAATTTTATGGGAGATATACCAAATTTTGTGTTTTCCCCTCCCTATAAACCCCCCCCCCTTTCCCCTTGTCCGATTTTACCCATTAACGAACTTGACCTTTAGATACCAAAAGCCCCTCAAATACTAAATTTCATCTGTGACCGGTAGAGATTCCACAGACACATAAACGTATACATAAACATATATATATATATATATATATATATGAATATATATGTATATATATATATATATATATATATATATATATATATATATATATATATATATATATATATATATATATATACATATATGTATATATAGATATACTCTTTGTTTATATAGATATGCGGTACGCAAGTTTTCATGCAGCTATTGCATGAAATGCAGCTATTGTTTTTGCACCAATGTTGGAATTTCGTAAAAATTTCTTCAAATGTCCATCGATCCTACCTATTAGATGATACATATATAAAAATTTTAGCGATAGTGATTTTCAACATCTAATGGGTAGGATCGATGGATATTTGAAGAAATTTTTACGAAATTCCAACATTGGTGCAAAAACAATAGCTGTTATATATATATAATAGCTGTTATATATAAAAACAATAGTTTTTATATATAACCGTCACATAATTACAATTTATTGATTGTATTTTTTGATAGATTACACTTCAGAAGGTATAATAAACAGATGGCAGTAGCGATGCATACTTGATATTAAAATCTGTAAATCAAATTTATAGTAGAATTGTTTATTAACAGTGAAGTTTTTCAGCAAACCTTTGGTTGCGACGTTTTTAGAGACTCCATACTTAAGAGTGTTTAAGTCATACTTAAAAGTGTTTACACCTGATTTTTTTCAATCAGGTTCAGCTTTTGTGTTTTTGATGTAAATTGATATATTATACCGAAGGGTCTATTTCAAAAAACTCTGAAATTGACAAGTTATCACTGTATTAGTAAAAACTGTAAAAACATGACCTTGAACGGTTGCTGCAAAAATAAAAATTATTTGATATTTTGTAGGAGGAGTTAAATGTCCATATAGAAATTGGCCATATTATCTGAAATGTTATGCTTTCCTAATATTTTATTATGTTTTATTACCTATATTGGTTACAATTTACATTATATATATTATATAATATATACAGTGTGTCTTCTTAAGTTGGCTCCATATGGAAAACTTTTTTATTATAAGGTTTACGAAAAAAAGTTATCCTTTATAAAAATTTCTGCTTTCGAAAATATTATCATGCCGCTATTTACTTTTGACATCGAATGTACAGGATGTGCAGAAATTGAAAAAGTTCGATAGGAATTTTTTTTCCACTTCAATTTTAAATTAAATTTTGCAAATCCTACTTATAAAACACGTTATCTGTTATTCTAATTAACCAGTCATCGTACTTCAAATGTTTATTTGTTGATTTGAAACATTTAATGAATGATATGTAACAAAATAATGAATACAGATCATTTATTTTTCATACATTACATTACAAATACAATTATTATTGCTGACGTAAGTAACAACAGTTATCTTCTGTTCGTTTTTGCCTCAACGTATCCACCTTCGCGTTTCATACATGTAATTGATCTTTTACAAAATTCTTTAAATCCACTCCTACATATCTCGGGAGTGATTTCTTGAACCGTTTCCCGTATAATCTGTTCTATATGGTCTACATTTAGAACAAAAATATACAAAATTTAATTTAAAATTGAAGTGGTCAAAACATTCATATCGAACTTTTTCAATTTTTAGACACCCTAAACATTTGATGTAAAAAATGAATAGCTGAATGTTAATATTTTTGAATGCAGAGATTTTTATAAAGAATAACTTTTTTTCGTAAACCTTATAATAAAAAAGTTTTCCATATGGAGCCAACTTAAGTAGACACACTGTATATATTTTATTATTGTAATGAATTATTTGTATAGTTTTTACTAGAGATACATACATATAAATAAACTATACAAATTAAATGAGATAGATAGAGACATGATGAGAAATGATTGAATTTTTATGATTATAGTCATAAAATAATTAAATTAAATTTTATGATCCCAAACTTTGGTTACAGCGTCTGTACTGAAAATATTTTATAGGCGGAGTTCAATGTTGCTGCAACCATGTTCTTCGTCTATTCCGTACTTAAGTGACAAATCTTATTAATTTTGATTTCAACAAGAATAAATAAACATAACATTTTCATTTTGGACTCTTACTTAACAGAGTTTATTTGACATACAGAAACTTTAGTTTGTTTTTCTGATGTCTGCAGTATGGCACAACAAATCATAGCGAAATAAGACATACATTTCAATGAAATTCTTTCAAGATAATTAATAAATCCTAGATAACTATGTGGAAAAAGTATAAGTAATTATGTTTTTAAAAGCTCGAGCACAAAGACTATTGGCTTGAAGTGTTTTTTTTAGTAATTTGAACACATTGGTTTTATGTAATTATTATATGATAATTTAATAAAATTTGAGCACAGGACCCCGGGCTGATGTGGGCCTCAAAATGCCGAAACATATATTTTTCATCCACATAATTTAACGAAAAAAAAGTACGAAACTGAATTTCATCGCTCGGTACTTAAAAGACAGAGAGCTATTGATTTTTGCGAATTTTTGCTAAGGAAGACCATATAATAGCAGATACGGTATTGAATTTTTTGAAAAGCTGATATTCCAATACAAGATTGTCGTAGGCATTATTTCATCTATTATTATATTATGTCAGATAAGAATTAGCCTTCTCAGTTTTCCGAAACGGTATATGGAATTCCTTAAGTCGGGTCTAATTTCAATTTTTCAACGAATATACTTACTCCCAGAGATACCTTCCAAAAATCAATGATAGAGTGCCCAAATGATACATTGCTATAAGCAAAACTTAAACTTGGACACAACTTTGTGCGCTTAATCCTCATTAATTGGTTTAACAAAAAATGATTGTTAATTTCTTTTTAAAAGCTAATAGCACACTTTTCGTTGATAATTTTAATTGTAAATTATTGTTTTAATTTAGAATATTGAAAAATTATTAGACTCAGATATGCTCCTTAAAATTATTTAGTTTAACCAATTAATGAAGATTAAGCGCATAAAAAGTTGTGTCCAAGTTTAAGTTTTGGTCATAGAAATGTTTCATTTGGTTTTAGTCCACAGTACACCACGGTTTTTTTTTATGATTAGTAACAGGCTAAATTTTTGTCAGTAGCTTCCTTTCAATGAGACGACCAAATTTCCTCTCGCGAAAATTCTCAATAATAATGACTAACGAAGCGCGTAAGAGAGTAACTCGTTGGTTTGACGAGAGCAAAAATTTTATCAGCAACAGTTAATTTGTTAATTAAGTCGAGAGATGATGTAATAAAGACTTCAAAAAAACTTGTGCCCTACAAAATGGATGGTGTGACAGGCAGGTTCCCCACCCCCAACATGTTCAAATAATGGGGTATACATGGTTATTAGTAACAAACTGATTTTTATGCTGTAAATTAATAATGGTCTGTATAATTTCATGGCCACCTTGTCCTACAAATTCAGTTGATTACTTTCCAGTTCTACGCTCTGAATATGTCAATGTTATGATAACATTTTTAACATTAGTAACTGTTATGTTTTTTCAATCCAAATAGAACACTGTCGTACAAAAATATTGATGAATATTGCAAGTCCGACAAGAATAAAAGAGTCGAAGGCCGCTTAGTAAGTGTCACTGAATGAACGCAACCATCGCTTGGCGCGATTGAGTGTATTCACGATAAAAATAATATTAGTATTCATTAATGAACTAAAGGTTGAGGAAATAAGACCTACAATATGTATAAACGTTGTGTGTCATTGAAATAAAAAAACATTTTATAAATGAAAATTTATAAATGAAAATTTTACTCTACATAAATATAGTTTTTCTGAAAATTATTATTTTTATGCAGAAGCAAGATCTTCGTCAGTATCGTCTTCGCTATCGATAATATTTTCACTATCATCTTCATCTTCCTGGCAAGTATCAATTTCAGCATCGATATCCAGCGTCTACAATACGTTAATGAAAAGAATTCAAAAGTTGAACAACAGTTTGGAAAAAAATAATAAAGTACCTTGCGAATCAGAAGACAATTCTTCAAAAGATGGACTTTAAGGACCGCTGAACCAGTAATATTGGTACTCGCCATCAATTATTGTCCAACTATAATTCTCTGACAATTTGTCTGCAGGACTACGCATGAGAGAATTACACCATATTCTGCTGATATACTGGGTTCTCTTTATATGTTGCGATAATTCTTGTTTCGTTGGTGGCAAGTTCGGTGGGTCATATCCGACAATTTTTCCTTTTAAAAGCTCCTCACTTTCATTTCTACATCTGTAGCTTTTTTCGAACAACTCAAACCGACCATTGTTAATATCATTTGCTTTTAAAGCATATACACGACAGACATACTCTTC
The DNA here is from genome assembly GCA_963920215.1 of Nineta flava. Taxonomy (NCBI): domain Eukaryota; kingdom Metazoa; phylum Arthropoda; class Insecta; order Neuroptera; family Chrysopidae; genus Nineta; species Nineta flava. Next base: position 201,558 of record OY986045.1, read on the forward strand.
GATCATTTTGAAAATCTCACTGCCTGTCGTTATTTCGGTACGTTCGTTTCGCGGGAGTTGCGCAAAAGCCTCTTGAAATTTAGTTTTTTTTTTAAATACCCAGTGCGGGATTGTAATCATTTCCCGTGAAAATATGGCACACAGCGAGCGAATAAGACAGTGTTTCTCCAAGCCTCTCATAAATCTTATTGATATTCAAGAATATTTTTTTTACCTGTGCTTAAATTGATAACTATTTCAATGTTCTTTTTGAGATATTTAAAATTAGCCAATATTATGATCGGTATATCGGAATCCGTGCAATGCACTTGCATACGATAATTGACGTGAACTGACAAATATGATATACGATTTTGGTATCAACTTCTTCGTGGTAGCAGGAAAGATTGCAGTCAATGCGTCTTTTGATTTTATTGTCGCTCGACACCGTATACACGTAGCACTGATCGTAATTTAGTTTCATAATCTTTCCTGTGAGTAGAGGAACGAACTCGTCTCTTGTCCAATGTTCAATCAAGAATTCCACAAATTTTCCTTTGAAATTTGAACTTCTTCATAGCTTGCAAAAATCGGCAGGACTTTTACTGTCTGCGCGCACAACATACTGTGCGCGCCATCCTTACCTCTCATATCATGTTCAAAATCTTTCAAGCTCGGTTTCTTGTACTTGTCAATAACTATGTGAATTTCCTGTCTGTGGAATGTTACTATTTTAAATGTATGTTGAGAGACTTTACCGTAACTACCCGGGAGATTTTTTAATGTGTCCAATAAGTAAAAAGCATCTACAAGGTGTATGTCTGCATCTGGTGGATCACAGATTTCATCCTGATGCTGTATCAATTCACTGATAATGACGGATTTCTGAGTTTTGCAAATTGTCCCATTTGCGTGGCACAGTGAGAATTAAATAGGAGCCAGCGGATAAGTCCATGCTTTTTCCATGTCAATGTTATTGAGCAATGACGCATAAAGCAGACGGCCAAAAACATCTCTTTGCATTTTTACTTCCTTGATTTTTCCATTTACTTTGAGCTTGTGCGTGTTTTTCTTTTCAAAATTAATTATTTTGTTTTTGCTAATAGCTTTGTCAAATCGGTCTGGTGTTTCTCGAGTCTCTGATGAAAATTTGATTCTTTACTGTTCGCCTTTTATTTACACCTCGTTGCTTACCGACTGTCCGTATGATCTTCCGATAAGTCTGATGAAAAAGGATTGGTACACTGCTTTATTAATTGCAAGAGCACGTCTAAGTTTTTTTACAATTATTTCGATTACAGACTTCTTGAGATCTTTCGTAATATCATCTGACGACTTCATATCACACAGATCCATTACTTTTGATATGACACTCGTACGCAACGAATGTGTTATTGACCATTTCTGTCTAGCTGAGAAAGAGTTTGTTATATTAATAGTGCCAGAAGCTTTAGAAGCGGCATCGGCATTAATTGTTTGCTCAAGTGTCAAGTCCATCGGAATTCTTGAAAACGGTTTTGTCGTTAGTCGGACGCCCAAGAAACAACTTTTACAATCGTCGAGCAATCCTGGATGTGTACTCTCGATGTTCTTTAACTTATCGTAATAAATGCACATGTACCTTGCGTAAATGTGATGATCCATGGGGAAAAAAAATTTGTTTTTTGGCAATATTTGCAAGAAGAAATCGATGTCACCCTGACGAATACTGTACTCAAAAGAAAGGTAGTGCTCAACTAATCTTACGTACATGAAATAAATTTGAGGAGTTTTACCATGTTTAGCTTTGTCACTTGTATACCTTTCATATTTATTATATAAATCAATCAAATTTTCGTTCGTTATTTGCGGACGTCACTCTGCTGTTCCTTAAATACTTGTAAAAATTGTTAAATATTGTCGAAATACAGGTCTTGCTTTTGTAAAAATTTGCAAAGCAAGAGAGAGTAAAGGGTGAATTTTTTTGCACCGATTAAACTGCTTTCCAGTTAAAAAAGAATTAACAGAGCCACCAGCCAAAATTTCACTATCTATGAGGAAATTATTTAATCCGGAACCACTTATGAACTTTCCAATAGCTGTAATGAACGACAACATTATGTGAAAAAGCCCGAAATTAATAAAAAGTTGATGAAATTCATCGTCAGCACTCTGTATGCGTAAAGCAATCTTATTCATGGCCAAATCGTGCGTTACGCTGAAGAAGTTTTTTCCACATTCAGAGGCGTGCTGCATGCTTCTTCACAATGTCTCATCAACATCAGCGGGATCCGTCGGTGAATTGTTAATTCGTGTGAAGTAATCAACTTTTTAAACTCTACTGTCATCTTTTAATATTGTTGCGTTGTATCCTACCCACATCGGCGTATTTGCAACTTGCAATTTATGTAAAAACACCCATGCAATACTAATTAATTTGAAATTTCCATGATCTATTGTTGACTGTTCACTACTTTGCCAAAACTCCGGGCGACGCTGCTTTGCGTAGTGTAAATTTTCAAATGTATTTAACTCAAAAGCCCGCTTCCTGCGCCCAGGCCTATCACGAACATTTATTGACACACTCTGCGGAGTACTCGTGAGAGCTTCGTTGATTCTTTCAATGACACTCAACTCTTCTTCGGTCCGGATATTTTGATAAATGATCCCAACAGTGTCGTGTAACGTATTCTTCCCTGAGTTTGTCTCCACGAATCTATCATAATTATCCCAAGCTACTCCATATGATAATGTAGAGGTTGGTCGAATACCGGAGGGGCATAACACATTATTGGAAGAGTAAGAGTAAGCTGCAGACGTCTCCAATTCCAATATACTTGGGTAGCTGATACAATAGCCTTGCCTGCTCAATATATCAATAACTTTTTGACTTCCCGTAAGACTTTTCATAGCAATACCCAATAAAATGTGTTTGCTTGGTTTAATATTTCCTCTTGTTATAAATGGAGTCCTGCGAGAAACATGAAGACAATCTCTCAGAGATGCAATGTTTCTTGTCGACGCCGCTCAATGCAGGTGTTCAAAATATTTGTAGCCACTTTGGAATTTCACAGTCTCCTTTATCCAGTATCTCAATAAAGTCAGGTAAAGGATGCTTTTTAATTTAAAAAATGTGCTTGCAATATTTCAAGGCAAAATCCTGTGCTTCTTGTCCAAAAAGTATATTTTGTATTTCATCATCGGTGACTGTCTCAATGTCTATAGCAGCTGGCATAACGAAAGATTTATTAGAAATGTAGACAAGCTTAATTTTATTTTTCAGCTGATTTTGTATATACTCTCTAAGAGCATGAATGCTGAACGTGTGACCATCAAGCTCAGCAAGCGCATACATTTCTCTTAAAAATTCGGAATAACAAGTTTTCAAATGAACTAATGAAACGACTCGCAAATTTGTAATAACTACATCTTCAATGTACCGCAGCAATTTTTCTCGAGCTATTTTATGGCAATCTCTCTTCTTGGCCCAATAGTTGGTTTGTGGTCGATTTACTGCTTTTTGATGCTTGGAAAAATAATCGAGACTGCAGTTATTCTGATAAGACAAACGTGTGCCGTTGGAGTTCATTTCCTTTTGAATTTTGTGTAGCATTTCCGTATCACCTAGATCTGTAGCGTATTTCTTGATTTTTTCGAGAAAAATTATTTTATTCTTAATTTGACGACAAAAAACTTGTCGCCACTTGCGCTGGATGCGAATTTTCGAAATATCACTGATGTGAAAAAACACTGTTTGACAAACTTGTCATCACTGAAACTCTCATGCACACTGGCATTGTAATCCTCATCCGCCTCAACCGTTTCGTTCGCATTGTCTATATTCATACTTCCACTGTATACTGAGCTCTCATCAGTCAATCTGGAAATTTTGTTATTATGTTACGAAAATTGAGAATGACATTGTTATAAAATTTAAAAAAATTATTTCAATGATTTATTTTAATCAGTTGGTACGTATTCAAGCGTCCATTCGCTCTGAAGTTGAGTGGAAATTGAGTGAAGTTGAGTTAAAGTGGGCCCATCGATTACACTGTTATCACTGTAATTATATGTAAATATCAAAATTTAGCAGTCGTCATTTAGAAGGGCTAACTACATAATTTATTTAAGTTATTATTTATTTTAATTATTTATTTATGTATTAATTTAGTTTGAACAATAATTAATTGACTTATTACTATAATCATGAATTACTAACCACAAAATATAGCAACTCTAACAGGAGGATTTTCAGTAGTTAAATTTGGAGATGAAGGTATATCTGTATTTTCAGGTGCATTTGCAATACTTAACAAAACTTATCCAATAGCAGCGGGTTTTTTAAATATAGGTTGCGATACTCTAGGAGAATGGGGGATACTGCAACGAAATGAAACACAGATTCTTCTTACTACATGCAATTCTTTACAAAGCTTATGTCTAATGCTATTTAATGCTATTTAATTTTATAGTCGTTTATAATTACGTTGCTTAAAGAATTGATTATATTTGAAATTCATATGGACTCATAAAAATTAAAGGATATCTATATCATAGGTGGGCAGGGATTGACTCGACTCAGCTCTGAGTGAAAGGTAGGAAGAGAGATAGAGTAAATAAAGGGTAACCTACCAATTATTAATATTTTCTTTTTTTAATTAAAACATTTTCTGAAAAAAATATAATACTACCAACTCATTTATGGTCACTATTATACAAAGTAAATAATACATACAATACATTGAATACATACTCTGGAATTTTGGGCTGGTAATTTGGGGCATAAAATGTACCTTTTTAATTTTTTTTGTGTATGAATAAAATAAAAATGTTATTTATAAATAAATATATAATATATAAATATAAAATATAAAATATAAATCTTTGGAACCATTACGTTTACCGCTGGACCGTTGTAATAAAAGAGGGAAATTTTTGCAAAGGATTTGAATAGAATTGAAAACTAGTTTAGATAGAATTATAGCTTTGGAAATTCCAAATAATTTGCCTAAACTTTTTACTATTCATATCCGAGAACTAATAAACAATTATTTACCTGATTTAATTATTTTTTCTTCGTATGGAGTATAGTGTCATGGGAATTTGATGAATTACGTTAAATTTTACATAAAGTGGGAATTTGAGTTTCTTCGAGTTAGTCTACTTTGAATTGAAAAAGTGAAAAGTACTATTCATGGTAGTGGAAATTATTTTTCGCATAATTTGTTTTTTCAAAAAAAATAAAAGTAGTGAATTTAATAATGGAGAAGACATCGAAAGCAGTCTTGGATAAGTTCAGCAGTGGAGGTGCGGCACCGTCTGCTAAGAAAAGGAGGATATTTTTTGGCATCAACGAGTGGGAGCATCATTTTGGTATATACAAGAAAACTGATAAATAGCTAATTTGCCTATTCTGTGGTAAAACGTATATTTGTTTAAAAACAAGTAATTTCCAACATCAATATGCCGCGAAACATTCTGCCGAGTTTGATAAATTCGAAATAGGGACAGCAGAACGCGATCGCGTAATTTCTGTTTTTTAAAATAATTATTTTGAATCATCGTCCGCCAAAAAATTATATATTAATAAAGATAAATTTACAAAAACCGCGTTATCTATCAAAACAGCGTATAGAATTATTATGTTATTATTTATTAGTTATTATGTTATTATTATTATTATTATTATTATTATTATTATTATTATTATTATTATTATTATTATTATTATTATTATTATTATTATTATTATTATTATTATTATTATTATTATTATTATTATTATTATTATTATTATTATTATTATTATTATTATTATTATTATTATTATTATTATTATTATTATTATTATTATTATTATTATTATTATTATTATTATTATTATTATTATTATTATTATTATTATTATTATTATTATTATTATTATTATTATTATTATTATTATTATTATTATTATTATTATTATTATTATTATTATTATTATTATTATTATTATTATTATTATTATTATTATTATTATTATTATTATTATTATTATTATTATTATTATTATTATTATTATTATTATTATTATTATTATTATTATTATTATTATTATTATTATTATTATTATTATTATTATTATTATTATTATTATTATTATTATTATTATTATTATTATTATTATTATTATTATTATTATTATTATTATTATTATTATTATTATTATTATTATTATTATTATTATTATTATTATTATTATTATTATTATTATTATTATTATTATTATTATTATTATTATTATTATTATTATTATTATTATTATTATTATTATTATTATTATTATTATTATTATTATTATTATTATTATTATTATTATGTTTTTTGGTGTATCTCTCCATATTGTAAAAGATATTATTTAAACAATAAATTTTTTATAAAACTATTTCTAAATTGATTGAATAAATTATTGGGCAATAATCGGTAGGCAACCTGTATTGAAACATCGTTCCGTCTTACTTCAAAACATACCTTTTTTACTTACTCTCACCCAGCTTATGGAGAGTCGTTCGGCTCCGGCGACCGTCTGCGCCCACCTCTGAATTCTATATGACGGTAAATTGAGAAATCTTTTTATACATTGCTAGTGGAGTTTAAAAGTAAACAGAAATAGTGGTTAGAGATCTGCTTCTCGATAAATAAGAAAATTTGGCGTATTTCTAGGCTAATTGAAGCATTTTTTAACAAAGATTTTCAAAAATATTTCCACATCATTAATGATGTCCCCATACTTGAGTTCCGTAGCAAAGAATTGATCGCACAACTGCATTGACAATATTAAGAAGAAATGGGTATGGTTTTATTTAAAATAATATTATTAAAGGAGTGCATGACCAATTTAGCATTCTCTGTTTTGGTCTTAAAATGTTGATCCAAGGACAGATTTAAAGACAGAATGATACCAGGACATTTATAATGGTTAACAATTACATCTATGTTTTCACCCCTATAAAACCCTTTTTCGTGTTTAGTCAGCCTTCCACCATTTATAAAGATCAAAACCTTTGGATTTATCTAAGTATTGTAAGTTCCTAACATCGCAATATTTTTCTAGGGAAGTTATTATTTTTTGCAAAGTTAGTCTATCTGATGCTAACAGTACAATGTCATCCGCAAAAACCAACATCTTAACACGAGTGTCTCCTACTCTAATACCACCATCTAGTTAAGTCTCCAGGTCATTTACAATTAAGGAGAACAAAATTGGGCTAAGAAGATGTAAAGGTAAATGATTGTTATATTAAATATTATTATTTAAATAAATAATAAATATATAAATGATATAATTGATCTTTATTGATTTGATTTATGAAATGTTTTTATTTTAATATGTAAATTACTTTAATATGTAGTAATATGTAGTAATATGTGTAATTACTTTAATTATTTTAATATGTAGTTATAGTTATGCAACAGATAAAAATGATGAACAAAATTATAATAATAATTTAATGAAGAAGCGACACCGCTACAAAGACAACCATGTTTTAAGCACATGGTTGTTTCAAAAGATGTGGTTAAAACCTGCAGACACCAAACGGAAGCAGAAGTACCCACGTAAAAATTTCTTAAATTATTAATAAACTTATATGACAGGCCGATTTCAGAGAAGTTGTACAACAGAGAAAATCGGTCAATACGATCAAAAGTGGGTGAAAAGTGTACAAAAAAGAAAACACATTCTGGCGATTATGACCTAATTTGATATTGATTAATCTCATTAGCATAATAACATTATCAATTGTAGAATATACTTTTCTAAAACCAGCATGATTAACTTTTCGTACTTTTTTACCGTAGGTATTAAATTTTTCTATGACAGTCTCAATATGCTGTTTTTTTTTCTTTAATTTGCATAGAATTTTATTTTGTTTTTATCTAGTAATATTATAACAATAAAATAACAATTTGAAGGTTATCAGCAAACAATTTGAACTTCAAAACAATGTATTTTAACCATGTCATTCATATTTATAGTTAAGTTTATCTACTTATTTTTTTCATAAAGTTCCTCAAATTCCGATAATAAGCTTATAATGTTTGTATTATTGAATATAGAAAATTGAGTACATATTGCATCATTAGGAATGTATTATTTTACGAAAACTTTACTTTTTAATTTGACAATCACATAATGGGTGTATTCAGAAATATAGATCAGTATATTGGCCAGTGCTAATAACGTCACGAATCGACGCCATGCTGCTGAATCGTTCAAAAATACACTGGCCAGTGCGTGACGTCATAAACTGCTGCCATATTGAAAGTAGTCCTTATAGTTTCTTCAGATGCCATTATTTATAATAATAATGAATTCTTTTATATAAAATGAAGTTCTAAACAGTCTGATGCTCACACGCGGCAAAATAATCATACGTCACAGTTTTCTCACCAGTACAATATGGTGGCACACCAGTACAATATGGCGTCGATTCCATGACGTCATTAGCACTGGCCAGTATACTGATTTATATTTCTGAATACACCCAATATGTCTTATCTAATTAAAATGTCTTACTTATCATTTTTTGACATCAAATGCTTGATATGAAAAATCATACACATCTAGGGATGGGGATCGAACCCACGTCTAGAATGTTATGGGTTCGATCCCCATCCCTAGATGTGTATGATTTTTCATATCAAGCATTTGATGTCAAAAAATGGTATCAATGTTCAGACATATTACTTAAATATCAAAGTAAGTAAACGTTAGTCGCTTCCGTTGGTATAATGTAACCGAAAGGCAACCATACTAACAATGGAAATAAATAGACGCTAGTTTACAAAAAACAATTTAAAAATATGTCTTACTTATTTTTAAAAAAAGATTTGATTCTTTGCATGTTTGTTTGTAATGGATAAACTCGAAAAAAAACTTTAAATAAAAACCGATTTTAAAAATTCTTTCACCTACAGGAATCTACATTATCAGCGAGTAACACGGGCTGTATTTTATTGTTTTTTTAAATTAGAGATCTTTACGAAAATTGCAATAATGTAACCCAAGGTATCAATTCTATAAAAATAAAAACTAAATGCTGTCCGTTGGTAACCGCATAACTTGTGAACAGCTGGACTGATTTGGCTAATTTAAAAAAATATTTTTTATAGTCCGAATAAGGTTTTAATAGAAAGAAAAATTGGAAAATTAATAATGGTTGTTAATTAATAATGGTATGTATAATTTGATGGCCACTTTGTCCTACAAATTCAGTGATTCCAGTTCCCAGTCCTACGCTCTGAACATGTCAATGTTATGATAACATTTTGATCATTAGTAACTGTAGGGCAAGCAAAACTTAATAGATTTATGCTTTTTCAATTCAAATAGAACACTGTCCTACAAAAATAGTGGTGAATATTGCGAATCCGACAATCTTTGGCTCGATTGAGCGTATTCACGATAAACACAATATTAGTATTATTTTATGAACTAAAGGTTGAAGAAATGAGACAAAAAAAAATAGTTAAAAAATAAATAAAAATGTTAATTAATTAATTTGTCTGAGTAGTATACGCTTAAGTCTTTTACAGTTTGTCATACGTAACCGAAAGGAATTTGGACAAACATCGTTATGTTGACGCTTAAGTATACACAAATAAACAAATATTAAATAACTTCGACAGAAGTAATACTGTCTAAATAAATAAAAATAAGAATGATATGAAAAAGTTGGCTATTACGTCACAGTCGTCTTTGGTGTAGCGGAAGCATACTGGACTAGATATCCAGAGGCCCGAGGTTCGATTCCTGGTTGACGAGTTAATTTTTTCATATAAGTATTTAATTTAATTAAAAATGTTAATTAATTAATTGACTGTAGAGGACTCTTGGAGCACTGTATGCTTAGACTAGTGAAAAACAGGAGTGTATCTATTCAAATTCGAATAAATTGAACATACTTAAAATTGTCGTACAATTATCGTACAAGCATCATATTATCGTAGATTTGTCACATAATCAAAGTTGGATGTATATTTGTATGTGTATATAATATATATGATCGTACAACATCCGAAATTATGTGATGTATACGATGGTTATGTAAAGAATGGGAACACTGCTGTTGACTCACTACATATAGTACAGTTAATAGAGAAACTCGTTACTCTTGTCCGTATTGCATTGAATTACAGGAGTTATTTTTTTTTTAAATTTAATTCAGTATCATGTACTGAATGTCAAAGAACAAAATCCTTACAAATTTCGAACCCGGAAGTGTCAACATTTTGAGAAAAGTGTATCGGCCTATATATCCATTATCGTGCACTTTAGCCAAAAATGGTAATAAACTGTCTTGTAGATAATTGAATTTCCTATTTTTTTAGCTTCTAAATTTTTTTGTATCACTTACCGTTTACGACTTGTACGACTATTACTATTTATTTATTTGTGTACTTCATCTGATTGCGTTAAAAATTTTTAAATACCTACATTGTATTGATTTTTTATCAATATGCACTACATGTTTTGTAGGACAGGGAAAAATCGTGTTCCATATTAAATTCCCTACAGAAAAAAACAAAAATGAGCTTGATAATAATGATAAAAATGTTATCATAACATTGCCATGTTCAGAGCGTAGGACTGAGAAATTGAACCACTGAATTTGTAGGACCAGGTGGCCATCAAATTATACATACTATTATTAATTAACAGCACAAAAATCAGCTTGTTACTAATAACTATGTACACTCACACATTTTTTTGAGGTCTTTATTACATTATCTCTCAATTTAACTAACAAATTAACTGTTACTGATCAAATTTTTGCTATCGTCAAGCAAACAAGTTACTCCTTTACGCGTTACGTTAGTCATTATTATCGTGAATTTTCGCGAAAGAAAAGTTGGGCGTCTCGTCGAAAGGAAGCTACTGACAAAAATTTTGCCTGTTACTTATTATTAAAAAAAACCGTGCTGTACTGTGGACTATAAACGCTACATATTTGTTTTATTCAATGTCATTAGAGAAAATAAATCAATTTTTTTATCTTCACAAAATATTTTGTAAATAAGTATTTATATTTATTTATTCATTATTCACAAAACTTTGTTTTATCGATCTATTGTCTAAAAAACTGATATTGGAGGCCACAACCGCATTGTAAAGCTGTAGGCTATGTGATATTTTACACCAGATTTGTTTCCAAATATATTTTAATTGCAACAAGTTCTAAAATTTGTACACACCCGGCGTCTGTACCGGATGCAATTTAATCAAATTAGGCTTTTCACTCGTATTACAGCTACCAGTAAAACTACCAAAATATTATCGTATGCTTTCCATGGGACGACTTTCTTTTTTTGCCGGTTTCAGAGAGGTGATCGAAAGAATATTTTGTTTCATTATTCAATCGATTATTTTATCGAATGAATATTTTGGTTCATGGAGGACATAACGTTATTTTATAAATATAACATTTCTATATTCACAATATCCTGTTTTATTATTCCTCGATTGCGAAAAAAGTAATTTAGTAAGACGTTCCATATGCATGTGGAATGTAAATAATCTATTGACTGTTACCCTCTTTGGTTCTGGCTAATCTCTGCCCGGTGCCAATAATGGGGTCCTTGATTTCCGCTTTAAAATTTAGAATTTTATTGGTTTCTTTTTTTAGTAAGTTAATAACTATGAATTTTATTTACGGGTAGTAAATTAATTGTTTATTATATGCCAACTATTCCAATATACGTATCAATAGCGATTTCGTTTTCGGCATCGGAATGGTTGGCTGGTTATTAACAAAGCTTCTTTGAAGTTTGTATGTAGAGATAAAAAATATCAAGTTCAAACTATACAATGTGTTATTAATTTAACCACTACAAAACTGGATATTACAACTATGTGTGGTAACTGGATAGTTTAATCATTTACGTGAAATATTCTCTGAAAAAAAACGTGACAGACAGACAGACAGACACCGAAGTGATTCCATAAGTTTTCCGTTTTTCAAAACACGGAGCACTAAATATTAAATTATTCGTCCTTTGACTTTCTTCATTTTTTGCGAATTTCCTCCAAAGGAAATGCAGCTATTGTTTTCGCACCAATGTTGGAATTTTGATCCTACCTATTAGATATCTGTGGACTCTCTAGCGGTCACAGTTTTATTCCCATTGGAATGAAATTTGGTATTTTACTCGCTTTAGGTATTCTAAAGGTCAAGTTCGTTAATGGGTAAAATCGGGCGAGGGGAAAGGGGGTTTAGAGGGAGGGGAAAACCCAAAATTCGACTATCTCCCTTAATATTTGAAAAATTGAAAAATTTATCAGGAGTTAAATTGTAGGTATTAAGTTTTTCTGTAATTTTGTTTCTTATCTTTTTACTGTTACGCTAATATTTATAGAAATATTTACAATTGAAGATTGAAAGTTAAAATTCTAAATATCTCTGTTCACATTAGAATTTGAGAAAAATGATCAAGTAATGAATTGTAGCAAACTTGATTTTCTACAACTTTACTCCTTATACATTTTTCGATTATTCTAATATTAAGAGAGATATTTAATATTTTGTGTTTGTTTGATACGAATACATGAAATATATTTTATTGTAAAAAATTTTGATTGTCGTTTCCATAGTAACTATAAACTATAATCGTTATACAACATCGTTCTATTTTGGCTATTAATAAATTTAATTTTTGCAAATACTAAAGTCATATCAGATATTATAGTTCATTTTGATTAGACTAAAATTATGACCGCTAAAGAGTGATTTATTTATTCTAAGGAAATTCGCTAAGTTGACGCAGCTCCTGCGTAACGAATTTTTATATTTCTTTAAGAGTGTGGTTAAATTAAAAAAATTCCCCGAGTATGAAGCCGCGAGTACTATCAGCTAGTGAAACTGTAAAGCATATACTTATGATTCCTTGTGGTTTAAATTATGATTATATAAACAAAAGTATTCAAAAATCTTGGAATAAAAAACATAAAATGAATAATTGAAAATGCCAAATGGTGAGGTCACATTTTAAAAATTCATGTTTAAAATTCATCGCTACACACATTAATTTGTTTTTTAGTCAATAAATAAAGTACATATATACGAGTTTACTTATACACACACACCATTGTCACATTGACACATGTGACAATGTATGGAAATAGACAAATACAAACGTCTGAACGTTGCTTTTAGTAGACATAATAATAATAATAATAAGAGAGGTGCCACAAATGGGTCCCTAGCACCTAGACCAAGGGGTCCTCTGTGCGCTCCTTGAGAATAACCTCTCACCCGAAGGCGAGACGTCTCCGGGTAAGAGGTGCTATTTATGCAGATGAATCTATAGGATTCTGTCGAGGCCAGACTCCGCACAGAAAGTTCACAGCTTCTCCACCGGGATTGCTTCCATGATTGATGGATCCAGGGTTTCGGACCCAAACATTCTGTACCTGACACCCTGCAGGTTTCTGCAGGTCCCTATAGGCCCTCTAAGTGGGGTCATCAGAGATTCCCAAGTTATGAAGGTGGTAGTTCAATTAAAAGCGTCCTGTCAAGAGTCCCACCACCCTTGTAAACTGTGTTCTAGTTTTAACCGAGCACAGTCGAATGGTCTAGCTGTGGTTATGCACAAGTAAAAGGGGCGTGTGAGACGACGCCTCTCGTGCCAACAAGTCTGCTGATTGAAAGATTTCTGATTGAAAAACCGTCGCATTTAGTAGACATAGATTAGATGTAGATTGTAAAGACTGCCCTGGACGGGCTACACTTCGATCATAAGTTCCATTGTGATGCCTTAGGATGTGAGAATGTGAGTGGAGTGGAAGGAATTTGTGAGTAGACTAGGAATTGGTAGGATATGCGGCTGCAGCCGACTATGATAAGAACTATACCGATATTCATCTGGAGTTCGTGAAGGAAACTGCAAAAAACCTTCACAAGCATAGCCGGTTACTTCGTTCTTGTCCATACGCCGACAGTTTAGTCAATCAACCGCCCCTTTTTTTTTTTTTATAATTGACAAACTGCCGATGTCGGGATTCGAACCCATAACCTCCCAGTTTCCAAGTACTGCATACTGCGCAGACATGACGCCTTAGACCGCTCGGCTACTTGACTGGTAGACATAATAGACATGTTAATAATTTACATTTTACTAGAAATATTCGATCTAGTAATTGGATTGTATTGGCTTTTAAACTATTGTAATATTTGCTGTTTTTTTGAGAGTGTCAAACTTGAATTCGTCACATGAGTTTACAATGATATCCCTGCCATGAGAAGGGCAATCCCCAAGTTTAGGTAAAGAAGTAACAAGAAAACAATGCAAATAAAATGTGAAAAATTTTATGGAATGTTAAAACTGTCAATGAGGAACTATATAAAATGTGCAGACAATCTCGAATTAAACACTACAGAAGTTTAACTTGTATGTACTAAAAAAAATTTAGAAAACGGGTAAAAAGGTTGGGCAAACGTTGTTCCCCGAAGAATAATTAGAAAAAAAGGTGTTACGCAGGAGCTGCGTCAACTTAGCGAATTTCCTTAGAATACAAAAATCACTCACTAGCGGTCAGAATTTTAGTTTGATGAAATATAATATCTGACATGATTTTAGTATTTGAAAAATTTATTAATAGCCAAAATACACCCACATACAACGATTAATAATAGTGTGCTATTGTAGTTTAAAGTTACTATGGAAACGACAATCAAAATTGACATTTCAAAATTGACAAAATTTCAATAAAATATTTTTATAGTTATTTTTATACCCAGTATATTTGTAAATATACAAGGTATATTAAGTTTAGTCCCGACTTTGTAACGCTTGAAAATATTAATCCTTGACAAAAATGCTTCAAAAAGGTATTCATAAAATGGCCTAATTCGGCCATTTTCACATGTCCGTCCGTCCGTCCGTCCGTCTGTGAAGCCGATAACTCAAGAACGAAAAGAGATAACGAGCTGAAAATTATTGTGTGTGTTCTAGAGCAAAAAAGTAAGGTCAAGTTCGTTAATGGGCAAAATCGGAACATGTTTCCCCCCTCTATGAGGGGGGGAAATATCCGTCTTTGAAACCGTAAGAGATAGAAAAAAAATTTTGAGACAAAAAATCTTCTTCTTTTTAAAATAATCATCTTTTGTTTGAAAAATTTTTCCATAAACTCAATAGTTTTCTCATATCTTGTGCTGAAAGAGCAAATAAAAGGGGGGAATTACACATCTTTGAAACCGTAAGAGTCAGAAAAAAAATTTGTTATATAAAAATCTTCTTCTCTTTATATTAAACAACTTTTGTTTGAAACACTTTTTCATAAACTCAATAGTTTTCTCAAAATCTGTCCTCAAAGTTGAAAAAAATGATAAATACAATTGATAAGCGAATGAAGGCATGGTCTCCATGCACAAACGGGCACATGACAAACATAACATACATCAAATAGTATTGTTTTTATGTTTATTTCAGTTTTTTAAACCATAAGGACAAGGTTTAAGTGATTTTCCTTTTCAAAGAAGTAGTTGCTCTCGCAGATGTCAAAGTTTTGCAAAAATTTTATTCAAAGGTCCATCGATTCTATAAAAAATCATCAAAAAAATTTATATACATATATATATATATCTATATATATATGTATAAATGTATATATGTATATATATATATATATATATATATATATATACATATAAATATAAATATATATATATATATATATATATATATATATATATATGTATATTTATATATATATTTATATATACATATATATATATATATATATATATATATATATATATATATATATATATTAGCGTTGAGTTGCCTACGCTTCGCGTTAACTTTCTCTTTGCGTTAACTAGTGCTTCGTGTTGATTGAAATCACGCTTCGCGTTGAATCACTGACGCTTCGCGTTCATTAACTAACGCTTCGTGTTGATCTAACGCTTCCGATTGACCAACGCTTCGCGTTGGGTTACTAACGGTTCGCTTTAGCTTGCGTGATGCGACGGTTAACGCTTTGCGTTTACCAAGGCTATGTGTTGATTTACTAACGCTTTACGTTGGCTGACTTATAGTTCGCTTTAGCTTCCGTTTCGTGTTAGTAAACGCTTAGCGTTTACCACCACTTTGCGTTTAATTACTAACGCTTCCCGTTCGCAAAACGCTTCCAATTGAAAAGCGCTTCTCATAGACCAACGCTTCACATTGGTTGACTAACTGTTCGCTTTAGCTTGCGTTTCGCGTGGGTTAATGCGTTACGTTTACTAACGCTTCGCGTTGACCTTACACTTCCTATTGACTAACGCTTCTCATTGACCAACGCTTCACGTTGGCTGACATACGGCTCGCTTAAGCATACAGTTCGCGTTGGTTTACGCTTTGCGTTGTTTAACGATTCGCGTGAAATCACGCTTCGCGAATCACCGACGCTTCGCTTTGAATAACTTACGCTTCTCATTAACCAACGCTTCGCGTTGGCTGACTTACAGTTCGCTTTAGCTTTTGTTTCGCGTTGTTAAACGCTTTGTCTTTAACAAGCTCACGGTTCCCGTTGATTAACGCATTGCGTTGTTTAACGATTCGCGTGAAATGACGCTAATCACCGACACTTCGCTTTGATTAACTAATGCTTCGCATTAACCAACGTTTCGCGTTGGCTGACTTACGGTTTGTGTTAGCTTACATCTCGTGTTTGTAAACGCTTTGCGTTTACCAACGCTTTGCGTTGATTAGCTACTTCTTTGCGTTGACATAACGCTTCCTATTGACTAGCGCTTTTCTTTGACCAACGCTTCGCGTTGGCAGACTTACGCCTCGCTTAATCTTACGAGCCACATTGGTAAACGCCTTGCGTTAACCAACGCTATGCTAACGCTTCGCGTTGGGTATTTACTAACGCTTCGCGTTGGCTAACTTTTGGCTAGCTTAAGATTACGTTTTGCGTTGGTTCAAGCTTTTCGTTGATTAACGATTCCGAACACTGACGCTTAGCTTTGGATAACTAACGCTTCTCATTGGCCAACGCTTCGCGTTGGCTGACTAGGGTTCACTTTAGCTTACGTTTCGAGTTAACCTAACACTTCCTATAGACTAACGCTTTTCATTGACCAACGCTTCGCGTTGGCTGACTTACGGTTCGCTTTAGCTTACGTTTCGCGTCGGTAAACGCTTTGCGTTGATTAACATGGCCGCTTCGCAAATCACCGGCGCTTCGCTTTGACAACTTACGCTTCTCATTAACCAACGCGTCGCATTGGCTGACTTACAGTTCACTTTAGCTTACGTTTCATGTTGGTTAGCTCTTTGCGTTTAACAACGCTTCGCGTTGACCTTACATTTCCTATTGACTAACGCTCCTAATTGACCAACGCTTCGCGTTGGCTAACTTAAGGCACGCTTAAGGTTACGCTTTGCGTTGGTTAACGCTTTGCGTTGTTTAATGATTCGCGTGAAATCACGCTTCGCGAATCATGGACGCTTCGGATTTGAATAACTAATGCTTCTCATTAACCAACGCTTCGCGTTGGCTGACTAACGGTTTATTTTAGCTTTCGTTTCGCGTCGGCTAACTCTTCCCGTTGTATAACTCACGCGTGCGTTCGCTTCGCGTTAACTATCGTTACGCTTACTTTTCACGCTTACTTTTATCAATAACGATTCGCGTGAAATCACGCTTCGCGTTGAATCAGCGACGATTCGTTGTCACGTAGTTCACGCCTTTGTGTTGACCTAACGCTTCCTATTGACTAGCGCTTCGCATTGACCAACGCTTCGCGTTGGCTGATTTACGGCTCGCTTAATCAGACCGTCTGCGTTGGTTAACGCTTTGCGTTGATTGACGTTTCGCGTAACGTCAAGCTTCGCGAATCACTGATGCTTCGCTTTGAATAACTAACGCTTCTCATTAACCAACGCTTCGCGTTGACTGACTTACGGATCGCTTTAGCTTACGTTTCGCGGTTAGCGCTTTGCGTTTACCAACGCTTTACATTTACCAACGCTTTCCGTAGATTTCCTAAAGCTTCGCGTTGACTAACTTTTCGCGTCGCCTAACGGCTCGTTTTAAACAACGATATAAATATATATATATATATATATATATATATATATATATATATATATATACATATATATATATATATATATATATATATATATATATATATATATGTATATATATATATATATATATACATATCGATATAAATCGATATATATCGCTACTTACGCGACTTTCTAACGCAGCATCGGCACTTGATTCGCGTTGATGGACTAACGCTTTGCGTTTACCAACTAGATTTACTAGCGCTTCGCGTTAACTTCCTTACGCTCAGCGTTAACTTGCTTACGCTCCGCGTTAACTTCCTCTCGTAATCTAGTGCTGTGTATTGACTGACGCTTCGCGTCAGGTAACCCTTTGCGTAATATAACTTACGCGTGCTTTCGCTTCGCGTTAACTATCGCTACGATTTAACTAACTTTACGTTTACTTTAAGTATTAACAATTTGCGAGAAATGACGCTTCGCGTTCAATCACAAATGATTCGCTTTGAATAACTATCGCTTCTCATTGACCAACGCTTTGCGTTGGCTGACTTGCGGTTCGCTTTAGCTTACGTTTAGTGTTGGTTAATGCTTTGCGTTAATTAACGATTCGCGTGAAATAACGCTGCGCGAATCACCAACGTTTCGCTTTGAATAACTTACGTTTCTTAGTAACCAACGCTTCGCGTTGGCTGACTTACGGTTCGCTTTAGTTAACGTTTCGCTTTAGTTAACGCTTTGCGTTTTCCAACGCTTCGCGATGATTGAATAACGCTTCGCGTTGAGTTAACACTTTCTATTGACTAACGATTCTCATTGACCAACGCTTCGCGTTGGCTGATTTACGGCTCGCTTAATCTTACGGGTCACTTTGGTAAACGCCTTGCGTTAACCAACGCTATGCTAACGCTTGGCGTTGGCTAACTTTTGGCTAGCTTAAGATTACGTTTTGCGTTGGTTCAAGCTTTTCGTTGATTAACGATTCCGAACACTGACGCTTCGCTTTGGATAACTAAAGCTTCTCATTGGCCAACGATTCGCGTTGGCTGACTTACGGTTCACTTTAGCTTACGTTTCGAGTTAACCTAACACTTCCTATAGACTAATGCTTTTCATTGACCAACGCTTCGCGTTGGCTGACTTACGGTTCACTTTAGCTTTCGTTTCGCGTCGGTAAACGCTTTGCGTTTACCAACGCTTCGCGTTGACCTAACGCTTCCTATTGACTAACGCTTCCCATTGCGCCAACGCGTCGCCTTGGCTGATTTACGGGTCGCTTAAGCTTACGGTTCGCCTTGGTTAACGCTTTGCGTTGTTTAATGATTCGCGTGAAATCACGTATCGCAAATCACGGACGCTTCGCTTTGAATAACTAATGCTTCTCATTAACCAACGCTTCGCGTTGGCAGATTTACAGTTTGTTTTAGCTTACGTTTGTCGTTTGTAAACGCTTTGCATTGATTAACTAACACTTTGCGTTGACCTAACGCTTCCTATTGACTAGCGCTTCGCATTGACCAACGCTTTGCGTTGGCTGATTTACGGCTCGCTTAATCTGACCGTCTGCGTTGGTTAACGCTTTGCGTTGATTGACGTTTCGCGTAACGTCAAGCTTCGCGAATCACTGATGCTTCGCTTTGAATAACTAACGCTTCTCATTAACCAACGCTTCGCGTTGACTGACTTACGGATCGCTTTAGCTTACGTTTCGCGGTTAGCGCTTTGCGTTTACCAACGCTTTACATTTACCAACGCTTTCCGTAGATTTCCTAAAGCTTCGCGTTGACTAACTTTTCGCGTCGCCTAACGGCTCGTTTTAAACAACGATATATATATATATATATATATATATACATATATATATATATATATATATATATATATATATACATATATATATATATATATATATATATATATATATATATATATATATATATATATATATGTATATATATATATATATATACATATCGATATATATCGCTACTTACGCGACTTTCTAACGCAGCATCGGCACTTGATTCGCGTTGATGGACTAACGCTTTGCGTTTACCAACTAGATTTACTAGCGCTTCGCGTTAACTTCCTTACGCTTAGCGTTAACTTGCTTACGCTCCGCGTTAACTTCCTCTCGTAATCTAGTGCTGTGTATCGACTGACGCTTCGCGTCGGGTATCTCTTTGCGTAATATAACTTACGCGTGCTTTCGCTTCGCGTTAACTATCGCTACGATTTAACTAACTTTTCACGTTTACTTTAAGTATTAACAATTTGCGAGAAATGACGCTTCGCGTTCAATCACAAATGATTCGCTTTGAATAACTATCGCTTCTCATTGACCAACGTTTCTTACGTTTCTTAGTAACCAACGCTTCGCGTTGGCTGACTTACGGTTCGCTTTAGTTAACGTTTCGCTTTAGTTAACGCTTTGCGTTTTCCAACGCTTCGCGATGATTGAATAACGCTTCGCGTTGAGTTAACACTTTCTATTGACTAACGATTCTCATTGACCAACGCATCGCGTTGGCTGACTTACGGCTCGCTTAAGGTTACAGTTTGCGTTGGTTAACGCTTTGCGATTACTAACGCTATGCTTCGATTAACTAGCGTTTCGCGTTTACTTGCTTACGCTCAGCGTTAACTTGCTTACTCTCCGCGTTAACTTCCTCTCGTAAACTACTGGTGTGTATCGACTGACGCTTCGCGTCAGCTAACTCTTTGCGTAATATAACTTACGCGTACTTTCGCTTCGCGTTAACTATCGCTACGATTTAACTAGCTTTTCACATTTACTTTAAGCATTAACGATTCGCGTGAAATCACGCTTCGCGTTGAATCACAAATGATTCGCTTTGAATAACTATCGCTTCTCATTGACCAACGCTTCGCGTTGGCTGACTGGCGGTTCACTTTAGCTTACGTTTCGCGTTGTCTAATGCTTTGCGTTGGTTAACGATTTGCTTGAAATCTCGCTTCGCGAATCACTGGCGCTTTGCTTTGCAAAACTCACGCTTCACATTGACCAACGCTTTGCGTTGGCTGTCTTACGGTTCGCTTTAGCTTTCGTTTCGCGTTGATCTAACACTTCCTATTGACTCACGCTTCTCTTTGACCAACGCTTCGCGTTGGCTGACTTACGGCTCGCTTGAACTTACGGTTCGCGTTGGTTAACGGTTTGCGTTAATTAACGATTCACGTGAAATCACGCTTCGCGAATCACCAACGTTTCGCTTTGAGAAACTAACGATTCTCATTAACCAACGCTTCGCGTTGGCTGACTTCCGTTTCGTTTTAGCTGAAGTTTCGCGTTGGTTAACGCTTTTCGTTGGTTAACGGTTCGCTTAAATTCTCGCATCACGAATCACTGACGCTTCGCTTTGCATAACTAACGCTTCACATTGGCCAACGCTTCGCGTTGGCTGACTTACGGTTCGCTACAGACTACGTTACTCGTTGACCTAACGCTTCCTATTGACCAAAGCTTCTCATTGACCAACGCTTCGCGTTGGTTGACTTACGGTTCGCTTTAGATTGCGAGTCGCATTGGTTAACGCTTTGCGTTTACAAACGCTATGCGTTGGTTTACTAACACTTTGCGTTTGCTGACATACGGTTCGCGTTAACTTACGTTTCGAGTTGATTCATGCTTTTCGTTGGGTAACGATTCGCGTGAAATCACGCTTCGCGAATCACTTCGCTTTGGATAGCTAACGCTTTTCGTTGACAACGCTTCGCGTTGGCTAACTTACGGTTCACTTTAGCTTACGTTTCGCGTTGGTAAAGGCTTTGCTTTTACCTACCACTTCCTATTAACTAACGCTTCGCGTTGGCTAACTTACGGTTCGCTTTAGCTAACGTTTCGCGTTGGTTAACGCTTTGCGTTGTTTAACGATTGTCGTAAAATTACACTTCGCAAATTACCCATGCTTCACTTTGAATAACTAACGCTTCTCACTAACCAACGCTTCGCGTTGGCTATCTAGGATTCGCTTTGGCTTTCGTTTCGCTTTGCGTTTACTAACGCTTCGCGTTGATCTAACACTTCCTATTGACTAACGCTTCACATTGACCAACGCTTTGCGTTGGCTGACTTACGGCTCGCTTAAGCTTACCATTCGCGTTGGTTAACGCTTTGCGTTGATTAACGATTCGTGTGAAATCACGCTTCGCGAATCACCGACGCTTCGCTTTGAATAACTAACGATTCTCATTAACCAACGCTTCGCGTTGGCTGACTTACGGTTCGCTTTAGCTTACGTTTCGCGTCGATTTACTAACGCTTCGCGTTGGTTAACGCTTTGCGTTACCAACGTTTCGCTATGAATAATTTTCGTTTCTCATTAACCAACGCTTCGCGTTGGCTAACTTACGGTTCGCTCTAGCGAACGTTTTGCGATGGTAAACGCTTTGCGTTTACTAACGTTGATTTAATAACGTTCCGCGTTGACTTAACACTTTCTATTGACTAACGATTCTCATTGACCAACGCTTCGCGTTGGCTGACTTACGGCTCGCTTTAACTTACAGTTCGCCTTGGAAAACGCTTTGCGTTTACCAACGCTATGCGTTGATTTACTAGCGCTTCGCGTTAACTTCCTTACGCTCAGCGTTAACTTGCTTACGTTCCGCGTTACCTTCCTCTCGTAATCTAGTGCTGTATATCGACTGACGCTTCGCGTCAGCTAACTCTTTGCGTAATATAACTTACGCGTGCTTTCGCTTCGCGTTAACTATCGCTACGATTTAACTAACTTTTCACGTTTACTTTAAGCATTAACGATTCGCGTGAAATCACGCTTCGCGTTGAATCACAAACGATTCGCTTTGAATAACTATCGCTTCTCATTGACAAACGCTTCGAGTTGGCTGACTTACGGTTCGCTTTAGCTTACGTTTAGCGTTGGTTAACGCTTTGCGTTTACCAACGCTTTCCGTTGATTTACTAAAGCGCAGCGTTGACTAACTTATCAAGTCGCCTAACGGCTCGCGTTGACCAACGCTTTGCGTTAACAGTCGCTTCGCGTTGATTAACTCAATTATATAACTCAATATTTAAATATATAAAAATCGCAAGAACATTAATATAAATTTTTTAAATGCAAGAACATTTTTACTGTTTCAATATTAATTATTAACACAAAACAAATATTTACAAATAATTCATATTTTATAAACATTGAATAACAGAAATATTAACAATTCAAACATTGATATACAACTCAGTATATACTGGGTATTCAAACAATTAACTCAGTTAGTTGTTACATTACTTGTTTAGTAAGGTATTGTTTCTATGGAAATGAGAAAATACACAAAAATTTTAACCGACTCCAAAAAAAGAAAATGGAGATTCTATGTTCGACTATATGTATTTTTTATAAATGCATGTTCACCGATTTCTCCATCAATTGTGGATCGATTTTGAAAATTATTGTATTGTATGAAAGAATATGCTCTCGAGATGGTCCCATTGTCACCAAGTCATAATCTGACGAGGGGATCCCTTCAAACCGATCAGTAGGTAGCACGTCATACCAATAATAATATTTTATTACAAGTAATGTAACAATTAACTGAGTTAATTGTTTGAATACCCATTATATACTGCGTTGTATATTAATGATTGAATTATTTAACAATTCTGCATATTCGAATTATTAACAATTCGCTTTCCGAGGAACACTTAATCACAAATTATGAGAAAACTACTGAGTTTATGAAAAAAAATTTCAAACAAAATTTGTTTATTTTAAAATGTAAATTATTATTTGAAAAAAATTTCAGCCCGTTATCTCTTTTCGTTCTTGAGTTATCGTGTCCACAGACAGGCAGACGGACATGTGGAAATGGTCGAATTTTACGCAAACATATATCAAACATTCATCCCTACGATCAATATTTTTAAACAAAGTCGGGGTCAAACTTAATATACCTTTAATATTTGTTTATTTGTGTATACTTTCGTGTCAACATACAAGTGTTTGTCCAAATTCCTTTCGGTTACGTATGACAAACTGTAGGAGACTATAGCGTATACCCGACACATTTCATTGTCATTGAATTTATTAATTAAATTAAATACTGATA
Organism: Nineta flava; assembly: GCA_963920215.1. Taxonomy (NCBI): domain Eukaryota; kingdom Metazoa; phylum Arthropoda; class Insecta; order Neuroptera; family Chrysopidae; genus Nineta; species Nineta flava. Next base: position 225,651 of record OY986045.1, read on the forward strand.
TGAAAAAATTAACTCGTCAACCAGGAATCGAACCTCGGGCCTCTGGATATCTAGTCCAGTGTGCTATCCATTACACCAAAGACGATTGTGTGTAACGGTCAATTTTTCCATATTATTCCAATTTTTTTTTTTTTTTTAATATATATATTTTTTATATATTTATTAGACAGTACTGAACTTCTGTTGAAGTGAAATTTTTATTTAATATTTGTTTATTTGTGTATACTTTCGTGTCAACATACAAGTGTTTGTCCAAATTCCTTTCGGTTACGTATGACAAACTGTAGGAGACTATAGCGTATACCCGACACATTTCATTGTCATTGAATTTATTAATTAAATTAAATACTGATATGAAAAAATTAACTCGTCAACCAGGAATCGAACCTCGGGCCTCTGGATATCTAGTCCAGTTTATGTTGACACGAAAGTATACACTAATAAACAAATATTAAATAAAAATTTCACTTCAACAGAAGTTCAGTACTGTCTAATAAATATATAAAAAATATATATATTAAAAAAAAAAAAAAAATTGGAATAATATGGAAAAATTGACCGTTACACACAATCGTCTTTGGTGTAATGGATAGCACACTGGACTAGATATCCAGAGGCCCGAGGTTCGATTCCTGGTTGACGAGTTAATTTTTTCATATCAGTATTTAATTTAATTAATAAATTCAATGACAATGAAATGTGTCGGGTATACGCTATAGTCTCCTACAGTTTGTCATACGTAACCGAAAGGAATTTGGACAAACACTTGTATGTTGACACGAAAGTATACACAAATAAACAAATATTAAATAAAAATTTCACTTCAACAGAAGTTCAGTACTGTCTAATAAATATATAAAAAATATATATATTAAAAAAAAAAAAAAAATTGGAATAATATGGAAAAATTGACCGTTACACACAATCGTCTTTGGTGTAATGGATAGCACACTGGACTAGATATCCAGAGGCCCGAGGTTCGATTCCTGGTTGACGAGTTAATTTTTTCATATCAGTATTTAATTTAATTAATAAATTCAATGACAATGAAATGTGTCGGGTATACGCTATAGTCTCCTACAGTTTGTCATACGTAACCGAAAGGAATTTGGACAAACACTTGTATGTTGACACGAAAGTATACACTAATAAACAAATATTAAATAAAAATTTCACTTCAACAGAAGTTCAGTACTGTCTAATAAATATATAAAAAATATATATATTAAAAAAAAAAAAAAAATTGGAATAATATGGAAAAATTGACCGTTACACACAATCGTCTTTGGTGTAATGGATAGCACACTGGACTAGATATCCAGAGGCCCGAGGTTCGATTCCTGGTTGACGAGTTAATTTTTTCATATCAGTATTTAATTTAATTAATTAATATACCTTATACATTTACATATACTGGGTATAAAAATTATACGTAATAGGTGTGGACAAGAATTGTCTTTTGGATTAAATCTGTATATTGTTATTTTTAGCATTTTAGTGTAATGAATGTATGTTTTTGAAGTCGGTTGAATTTTTTTTTAAAGTTTTTTACAATAAAATATATTTCATGCATTCGTGTCCAACAAACACAAAATATTAAATATCTCTCTTAATATTAGGATAATCGAAAAATGTATAAGAAGTAAAGTTGTAGAAAATCAAGTTTGCTACAATTCATTACTTGATCATTTTTCTCAAACTCAATGTGAACAGAGGCATCATAGAGAAATTCACATAACTTTTGGACACCGCCTCCAAAAATAAAAATTATTGTACATATATATAAAAAATTTTTGCTTAGGTGAACTAAAATTGGCACAAGAATATGCAATTATTTTTTTACTTTTTAGTGCTTTTTTTTTATAGAATATTTGATTTTTGAAGTCGGGTTTCCATTTTGTCAAAATAGGTTTTATTTCTCGCTTTTTATTGACTTCTAAAAGTTCTATAACTTATTTTATTTGTCTAAATATGGGTAGACCAACTAAACGACCTACTAACTTTTAGTGCATTTCTTTATAACACATTTTTTTTTATCCGTTTTTTTTTTTTTTTAGTGCATTTTTTTATAACAAATTTTCTGTTTTTTTTACATGTATTTTGTTTTTTTTTGTAAAAATTTTTTTTTTTTGGGGTCGGTTTTTTTTTTGTAAAATATTTTTTTCATGTCGGTTTTAAAAAAAATTTTCTTATTTTCTCATTATGAATGAGAAAAAATAAATAAATAAATAAATTCGCAAAGATCGGTTATCACATACAAAATGAGGATTTTTCTCGATTTCCAAGGGATCCCCTCACCAGAATGCGATTTGGTGACAATGGGACCAATCTGAAATCAAACCCTTTAAAAAAAAATCAAAATCGGTTCGTAAATGAGTTCTGAGGTGACAAACATTAAAAAAAAAAATATAAAAAAAAAAATACAGACGAATTGAGAACCATCCTCCTTTTTGAAGTCACACACACTTCAAATGTATTGTTGAATAATGTATAACTGTCTATCCAAGACCATATTGCACCAAAATAAATACGATAACTCGGATATCAAATCATATAGGTGGTGAGGTGATTACAATTTGTTTTGTCGCTAGATTTCATACTTAATTAAACTAATGACAAAGAATTCGAATTCGATAATATAATTAATGACTATTTCAAAATAGAAATCAATTTTTGGAGATAAGCGTTTATCAATATTCATAAAGATTATGTTATAAATTATTCATTTAAATTAAGATAAGGCCTCTTAGATATGGCCGAGAGAACACATGCTATACTGTAGCACACAAGCACACTAATTTTTAAGCGTCACAATACAATACTTATATCAAATTCCATTACGGTTACTTACGACACATAGTATGAATGAACTGGCGTATACTATATAGACAAACTTTTCATTGAATTTTTGATTAAATATTGATTTGAAAAAATTAACTCATCAACCAGGAATCGAACCTCGGACCTCTGGATTTCTTGCCCAGTGTGCTTACCACTACACTAATTTTGAGTAAATGTCGTCAAAAAATAAATATGCAAAATTGACGAATATTCTACACTAGTCGCAAAAATTAAGGGGCCAAAAAAGGCTATAACTTGATTAACGAATAACGAATTAAGGCTATAACTTGAAGAAAAATGGACGTATTGCAAACTCAAAAAAAGGAATTTGTAGTTGCAAGTGTTTAGTTTTTGGATCTGAACTTCGATATTTTTTAGCATTAGCAGCTTTCGAGTAATCATGAGAAAACCACCGACAAACAAATTTTCGAATTTTTTTTAGTTTTTTATTTTTTGGTTTACGGACTCGGAAAAAATTTTTTGGCTTAACTTCTATATGGACCGGATAACTTGTTAATTCAGCTTCAATTTCTTTTTTTTTTTCGCTGAGCTATCGGACTCTGAATGGAAATGGATCATTTTGTCTTTGATAATCGATATCTCAGCATTTAATGGTCGCACAGAGAATTGAAGATGGGTTTCAGAAACTTGAATAAATTCTCTACAAATTTCGGTCATCATTTTTTTCAAAAAAATTTTTCTTTCCATTTGTTACATGAGTTTGAAAAAACAAATAAAAAAGGGCTTTTGGTGGTTTTTTGGAAAATCAAGCGCTGAATCAAAAATATCGAGGAATCCACTAATGTTAAGTGTGCCTTTTACAGTTCAATGTACCCACAAAAACCCTACAAAGTTTCAATTTGTTCCATTAACCCGTTTTTTTGTTTCGTTCGATTGAATTTTTGAAAAAATTAAAGGATCACGATTTTTTCTCTTTAAAGTTGATTATCTCTAAAAAAATGAAAAAAATAAAATTTTCTCTCGACTTTTTTCACATTTTTATCGCGATCAGCGTTTTAATTTACGAAAAAAAAAAAAAAAATGTTTCAAAATTAAAAAAAAAGAAAAGATTTTTCAAAATTATTATTTTTTTAAACTTACTTCAGGAAATTTATCTAAACAATCTCTAATGATTTCCAAAACGATTTCACTACTGCTCTCCGTGGTTGTGTCGACCAACTGTTAATTTAATTTTTTTTTAAAGTTGTTACCCCCAACTGAATTTTGACCTCATTTCCACACTTTTCAGAGATTATTTTGCGATATTTTTTTTGAACACACTACGCTTATATGAAAGAAGCATATGCTATTGTATACCTAAATAATTTTCTTTTTATTGAACGTTTAGAATTCGATTTTTGTGAAGGTACAGCGATCCTTCTTTGTGCAAATCAATGGATTAATCAAATACTAATATATGTACTCAAAATTTACCGCTAATTGCACTACGTAAAAAAAATTTTCAGTTTTTGACGTTTTTTTAAAAAATGGCTATCTTGGTATCTTAACATAAAGCAATTGATACAATATTTGAACATTATTTGAATAAACTCGCGGCTATGGTAAAACCGCAGAGCACAACTACACAACCTCTATATATAAACTTTATCGGTTTTTACGATTTCCATCTCTCTAAAAAATTATGGTATATATTATGTGAAAATATAAACGCTGATCTTGGTTGAACATAACCTCGGCTCAATTTCAATGGCTAAAAATTTTCCAAAACGACTAATTCAATTTGAACTCATAAACGAATAATACTATCATACTATAACATGTATATTTTTTAATAAATCTGGTTTGTTTTTAGCGAATTTCCTCCAAAGGAAATGCACCTATTGTTTATGCACCAATGTTGGAATTTCGTAAAAATTTCTTCAAATATCCATCGATTCTACCTATTAGATGTTAAAAATTACTATCGCTAAAATTTGTGTATATATATATATATATATATATATATATATATATATATATATATATATATATATATACATATATATATATATATACATATTTACATATGTACTTTTTTTAATTGTCTGTGGACTCTCTAGCGGTCACAGTTTTATTCCGATTGGAATGAAATTTGGTATTTAAGTTCGTTAATGGGTAAAATCGGACGAGGGGAAAGAGGGTTTAGAGAGAGGGGAAAACACAAAATTTGACTATCTCCCTTAATATTTGAAATATCGAAAAATTTATCAGGAGTTAAGTTGTAGGTACTATGTTTTACTGTAATTTCGTTTCTTATCATTTTTCTGTGACACTAATATTTACAGAAATATTTACAATTAAAGATTGAAAGTTAAAATTCTAAATTTCTCTGTTCACATTAGAGTTTGAGAAAAATGATTTTTTGTAATTGATTTTTATTGTAAAAAATTTTGATTGTCGTTTCCATAGTAACTATAAACTATAATCGTTAATGTCGATCTATTTTGGCTATTAATAAATTGAATTTTTGCAAATACTAAAGTCATATCAGATATTATATTTCATTTTGATCACACTAAAATTATGACCGCTAGAGAGTGATTTATGTATTCTAAGGAAATTCGCTAAGTTGACGAAGCTTCTGCGTAACGAATTTTTTTTTAAGTTTTATAAGGCATTTCAGTTTAATACATAATATTCATTGTAATGTCAATATTTTTTTTAGTTCGAAATATATTATTTAAATCTAAAAACACTCGTTTCAATTAACCTCACTTATTTACCTTCTTATGTTCGAAATTAAATCAGAAAATTCAGAGAATAAAAAACTGGGTCAAAGTTTGTGCGGGAGAGCACAATTTATGAAAAATATAATTATTCTTTAACTTATATTGTTTTTAATAACAACTGAAGTATCCATGGTTTAGTTAAATTTTAATTTTCATATGAAAATTCATATTTTTTTGTATTCTATTATTTTTCTACAAACTGTCTCAACAAACTTTCCTTTTTCATCTTGTTAGACGTAAAATAATAATAATAATAATGGGATTCAACCTCCGTTTTTGAGACACAACGGTCTATAACAGAGACCACCCACATCATTTTTTTTACCCTTTATTAATTTTTACTTTACATTTTTTTATGATGTGAGTGGAGGATCAGGAATTCGTATGCAGACAAGGAATTCGTAGGTGTTCGGCTGCAGCCGACTTTGATAGGAACTATGTCGATATTCATCTGGAGTTCGTGAAGGGAAACTGCAGAAAACCTTCACAAGCATAGCCGGTTACTTCTTTCTTGTCCATACGCGACAGTTGTAGTCAATCAACCGCCCCATTAATTTTTTTTTAATTGACAAACAGCCGGTGTCGGGATTCGAATCCATAACCTCCCAGTTCCAAGTAGAAACAACGCCTTAACAAGCGCGGCTACTTGGCTGGTACGTAAAATATCATAAAATCCAAAACCACATGCCTAATAGTTAAACTGAAAAGAACATATGCCAAGTTTAAAATCAAAAGTTCCATAGTTACCATCGTTCACAATACAATTTAATGCCCCCAATATGGGGATTCAAAATGTCCCAAAACCAGAATCTCCCTATTTTGTTTTATAGTTTCATATCCATAGGATACTCTTCATATCTTCTACACATGAAGACTATGTACTGTTAGATTTAGAGTGTATTCCGTAATGATAGCATCAATAAGTTTTAAGTTGGCATTACTTAAAAAGGAGAGGTAGAGATGGATGGTCCTGTGTTCCACCATCATAAACATCATCAAAAGTCGTATGACATATGCTATTGTAATGATAGAGGAATCATTTTTATTATTTATTTATAAATTATACTTAGTTAATCTTATCTAGAGCACGGTAGGGCGCAAGGCCGAGTCGGTTATTAAACAAAATAAAATATAATTTTTTGTTTTTATTCAATTTAATTTAATTTTTTGTTTCTCAGTCATTGCATGATTCTGACAGCAGAAGATTTATGATTGATGATGTTTATGATGGTGGAACACAGATCCATCCATCCCTACCCCTCCTTTTTAAGTGATGCCAACTTATAATTTATTGATGTTACCATTACGAAATAAGCCCTTAAATTAATTATTTCAGGGGCGGATTGCTTACTTTTCGCGAAGAAAATAAAATTTCGAACACTTACCTGAGGATTTCTATTAAATAATTTAGAACTCTTCTTAGAATGGTCGTTGTTACTTTTTTCCTTCGTAATCCAAAATCCCAAAATTTCTGGTGAGTATTAATAAATACTCGTATACGGCGTTCCCATTGGCGTATTTCGAAAACGAAGCTTGAAATGATCAAAGTTTATACGAACTTTTGTATTTATTTTTGAGACAGCCTGTATATAAAAACAATTGAATTTTTTTGCAGATTGTTTGTACAACAAAAAAGCTACGGGTAAATTATGCAATTAGGTGCAATTTTTAGTATTATTTAAAACCTCCTCGCCTGAACTGATATGAGTAGCTGTTATGGAAAGAACGCCCAACTATGCTGCAATAACGATGCTCGCAATTTCTAAAGCATGTGTACACCTAACCTTAGTTTTACCGAAAATATGTTATCTTAATAACCACTAGTTAAAAATATTGCCTTTTTTAAATAAGCAATTATATATTACATTGGACTGCAACTGACGTTAATTACATCCCGCTGTGCTTATTCAAAATTAGTATAACAAATTTTTATGTCATAATATATTTTGACAGTTACAAATATTTTGAAAAATATATTTATAAAAAAAAAACATGTATTCATATCCATTTTTTGTAAAAAAAAATCTTCAAGAACCACATGATACTCTTATTAAGAAAAAGCCTTAATTAAAAACTTTTGAATGGTTTCTTAGTTTTTGTGCAAATATTTATGAAAAATAAAAACATAAATAAAAAAAAACAATAATATCCACAACAACATATCTTTATTTTCAAGTATTCTTATTATTTGCTTTATTGTGTACCTACTCGTAAACTTATAGAATTATAGATCCTTGAGTAGATAAATGTAAAACATCTTTTTATGTAACCAAAATTTGACTTTGTATGTCATAATAATTAAAATTACTTTCTTAGAAACATAACCACACAAATCTTTATTATACAATACAGAAGGTCTTGTCAATTTCAGAAACATTCTTTCAAAAAAGAAACAAAATCAGTTTAAAAATTTTTTTACATTGAATAAGCAGTGTCATTCTGTTTTCTATTTTGTTTTATGTTTTTGGGAAGCTGAATTACCCAGAGATAATTTTTTAGTTTTAAGTAGGTTACTGATCCTGTCTGTAAATACAAAGTTTTCTTACATCTAGACAAATAGTTATTTAGGTCATGTTAGGAATTTCTTGAATAAATAAGGGAATCTTAGGTACTCTGTTTTCTCTTCACAAATAACCATTGTCAGACAACACCGGCACACTGCAATGAACTAAATAGGTGTATGAAGCTGTAGCGAAAGGGTGCGTGTGATAAAGAAAATATTTGAAATGTATATCAACAAATGTTAAATTGTTACTGAACTAATCATTAAAGCCATAGCACGTAAAATTTTGACGGGGAGGCAACCGAATGGCGAGTGGTGATCTGGGTCTTAACGCGATACTAAACCTCTCCACACCATCCAAATGGACTGGGGCGGAGTAGGGACGAGGAGCAAAACGTACAATTTTTTGACAACCGGCAAAAAATTTTGTTTAAATCGGATGGCATTCGAAATTTAAGCTCTAATAAGTGCAAGGAATTGTGTGTATCAATGCCATCCGGCTCATTTTCGCTTAATCATCGGTAAGGAGTTTCAAAAATTAATTATATGCAACGTATGACATTATTTCAATTATAACGATGTTTGAGGGTCGCGAAAATAAGGGTGCATTTTATCAAAACCGGATGGCCTTGAGACGCATAATGCCTTGCACTTATTGGAGCTTAAATTTCGAATGCCATCCGATTTAAACAATCTTAACTATTTATTTTCGATTTTTGTTTAAAAAATTCGAATAAAAGGTTTTTTTGGCGACTTTGAAGGATTGTTTTTCAGAAACTGCCCGTCAGGATCGGATGGCATTTTTTTTATAACATACAGTGGTACCAATAAATAAGCTCACCAATTTTGGAGCGGTTGCCTCATAACTTTGTTTTTCTAATTTCACGAGTGTGAAAACGGCCCGCGTGTTTCGGATGGCCAAAAATGTTATTATATAAATAGGGTATAAACTTCAAAGCAACCGCATTTTCATCCGGTTACCTCCCTATCTCCGCCCCTGTCCATTTTAGGTCCATTCGGACGGTACGGGGAGATTTAGTATCGCGTTAAGGCCCAGATCACCACTCGCCATTCGGTTGCCTCTCCGTCAAAATTTGGCATGCCATTGACTTGAATATAATGTTAAATTGTTACTGAACCAATGTTGTCAAACTGTGTCAAACTAAACTAATGTTGATGTGTGACTGTGTTGTGAGCTGTTGTAGTTTGCTTTATATATCTGAAATTCATGCGTTCTAAGAAGGTGCGAGAATCGCATTGAATATTCTCTACACTACGAGAACATACCTATAGAGTCTATCCGCTTCCATACGTGCATATATGTAATACGAGTAAATATATGTAAGCATATAAAAAGAGACAAAAATATGCGTGTGTACATAAATATATCGTTCTATACTGTATCGCAGGTTTAATTGCAATGTTAACACTGATGGGTCAGATATGTGTATCTGCTGTATGAGTGTGAGCTACTACAAAGCTATTAATTTGCATGGAATTAGTAGCATTTCCTATATAGACCAAAACGAGACAGTGGTACACAGCCGCTGCCTACTGTCTTGTGGATTACAATATGAAAGTTGCGCGGTAACGAAAAGTTGATGATAAAAATTCCGTTTGAACAAACCACTTGTAATAACACCTAGCGTAAAACTCCGAAATATCTAAAGCAGCTCCATAACTTTCAATAACTATTAAACCACACAATCTTATTGTACGATATTACCGATATCAATTTCACTGTAAATTTTATTGTTGTACGATCAACATTTTAAATGTTCTCTTGCAGAAGAAGAGGAATTTCGTTTCTTCAAATTTTTTATTCATTTATCTCAATTCTTATTTCAAGTTATCACACGATAGTGCGTCAGAAGTTTAAGCATAGACGCCTATCTACTATGTTTACGGAAAGGATTAGAGACGGTTTTTAGGTCTCTGTGAGACCTATCATCTGACGGTATCATTATTTTGGGGATTGACAATACACAACACACTCAGTGACTCATCATCAATACTCGAGGGTACTTCCAGTTGACCTAGCAACTTATTTTTTGGTATAAAAGTAGGTCTTAGGCTGAAACCACTCAAAAAGAAAATTTTACTCCTAAAAACCGCAAATTTTCCTCCCAGAAAATGTATATAGATTGTGAAACTGTCACCAAATTAGCAACAAGTAACATATCCTGCGACAATATAAGAGTAATTTTAATAAGAGTAAAATTAAGAGGAATAAATATGAATGAAGGAAATTCTAACAAGAGCAATTTCAATATAATTTAAAATTTATTATATTTTAAATCTAGTATATTTTAATCTAGTCATGAGTCCTCTCCTGTTCGCTTTATATACGATATACACGATATTGAAAAAGTAATGCGTAAGGCAGGTTTTGAAGGTGTACCAATAAATGAGTATAACGATGTCGTTTTGCTTGCATATGCCGACGATATGGTGCTGCTAAGTAATAACATCACCGATTTGCAAAAAAATACTTTAATAACTGCAACCTTGAAATCAACTTATCCAAAACAAAAATATTGGAATTCAAAAAAGGTGTTAAGTATACCCAGACACTAGTTATCTTAAATGGTCAGAAGATAGAGTACGTCGATAATTTGACTTATCTGGGGATTGTTTTTAGTAAAACTGGACTGTTTAAGTCACAAACAGATACAGCTATAGGTAAAGGGAAACAAGCACTACATCGGGTGAAGGAAATCATATTCAAATCATAAATGACCAACTGGGAATCGATAATACACCTTAAACAACTCCATTACAATACCTACTACGTTATACGCTGGAGAAACTTGGGGCTTACGTTATGGTGAGGAATTAGAAACCGTACAAGTTGGAATTTTCAAATCTTTATTGCAACTTCCCAAAAACACACCAGGACACATGCTAAGAATAGAAACCGGAATAATTAAACTAAATATCAGAATTCTACACATATGACTTAAATGGTTAATCAAAATTTTTCACATGCTGCCAAGAAAGTGAACTCCGTTTCGCCGAAAATGCTCTGGGTCCAATGAACAAAAAGTATAACTGGATTTCTCAGCTAAGCCCATTATGGTAATTATTCACTGTGAGCATTTTTTAACTCACGGTAGCTTTCACTTAATCCAACCAAATCTTAATGGCATTATGGTAAAATTATTTGTTCAGTATGGACTTCAATCGCATCGAAAGCTCTTCATATAACATAATCTACAGATAAATAATAGCACCTCAGAGTGTAGAAGAATATTTTAAGTTTACTGTTGACCCCCGAAAACTGAGACCGATTTGCCGACTTAGACTAACTAACCTTAATTATTGTAAACTATATCCCGGCGAAAAAACTCATAATAATTAAAGAAGGCGATATCTTTTTGAACTGTGATATCACCGTTAACAACAACTTCTTACATACTCTAATATATAACTCAAAAAGTATGGACATTAGAAAAAAAAGTTTGAAACAAAAGTAGTAGAGAATAAACTGATCTTTACAAATGAATTAATGCATTTTATTGATTAATCTAATATTTCAAAAGTTATCGGCCGCGATAGAAAAACAGGTTCATTAAATGGGCCATAAATCGTCAACGGTAAGTTTAACAAAAAAGTTTACGGGAAACAAAAGATGTGAAATTTTATTCTCTACAATAATGGTTTTTATAATTTTTGCCCTAAAGTGCATAGTTTCCGAGATATTGGACAAAAACGTTTTTTCAAGATGACGCTTGAAGCGGCACCTGGATCTGTCAGCATTTTGTGATTTTATGCTCAGTAAGTGATCCTAAACCTTATAAAAAAAACAAATTGGATCGGAAATTTAGTGCAAAGTTAAATGGTATTTTGACTGGCGTAAATAGAATGCCCAAAGTTAGAGAATCATTTTTCGATGTGTACGTGTGTGGTGATATAACTAATCTGCTAACCGTGGGCACAGAAGGTAAGCTGCAGATGGTGTACAACTTTATTACAAAAGTTATAGACCTATCAATCTAAATTCTTTACACTCTAAATTTTGTTGTTCTATTAACTCTAAATTCTTAATTGTACGAGTATTTTGCTGTACGTATGTATTTTCTTTGTATTTTTATAAACAAATGAATATACTATTACTTTCTTAAATTTTAAATATATAATGTTAAGTAATGATTTACTCAAACTTTAATTTATATTAAAAAAACTAGCTCAATTTCGTGCGATTTCATATTCAGAAATGTTTGGGTATTCCATTCTTATTTGAGAAATTAATAATAATTTTCAAATAATGTCAAATGACACATAATATACGTTTCAATCCCATTTTTATCTCATTAAATATTTAAAATCCATGACGAAGATATTTGAACATACACCAAGTGTCTAATTATTAACTGTGTGTTTACTATTTTACAAAATCATCACAGAAACGTTAAATTTTACTATTTAACGTAAAATATTATTATATTAATTATTTAATATAATAATTATTATTATTATATTAAACTATTATTTATATAACGTACTAGCTGAATTTCCCGGCGTTTCCCGTGGAACTCCAAGATTTGCTCCGGCACTTTTGTTGTCCATAGCGTACTACTGAATTATTCAACTTTATTAATTTTTACAGGCACTTCCGCTATCAGAATTTAAATGTTATTTGGCTTCCCAGAACCACCACCTTTTTACACCTCGGGTTACATTATTGGAGTTTCCTTAATTTTTTTGAAAATATAATATAGCCTATGTCACCCGGGGATAGTGTAGCTTCCCAACGGTGGAAGAATTTTTTTAATCGGTCAAATAGTTTCAGAGCCTATTTAATGCAAACAAACAAACAAATCTTTCCTCTTTAAAATATTAGTATAGATTTAAGTTAATATAGCTCCATATTTAGTAACTTACTATAATGAACGTTGACACCTTCACCTATTGGCATTCGAAAATCAAAAAATCTAAAACACGTATCAAGTTTGTTCGTTTAAATAGTAAATCCATTTTCCAAGTTCCAAATCGAATGCAGAACATTGATGGTAATACGTCTAATTATTAAGTTTGAAGAATATTGTATTCAATTTAACATCGATAAGATAACATTTATATTTTAATTTAGACATCCCAAACATGTGTCTAATTATTTAAACTTTAGAGAACTAAAATGAGTACCTTTATCAAGTCTGACATCGATATGTTTATACTTATGTTTTAAGACTTATAAACTTTAACTCGGTTTTCACTTTCTTTGGGGTTGAAATCAAGTGTCTAATTATTCTTTTTTAACACTTACTAAGTTTCAAATTCGTAGCTTCATGTATCCAAAATCTTTATCAGTTTTTCATTGCGTATGTCATTTCGTATACAGATAGATTCACGTGGCGATGCCGCGGCTATCAGGTAGTGTTATATAGTAGGATATATATTCAGTAAGCAATACCAGATTAGTGTCCCGAGAATGGCTCATTGTCATTTAGTTGGCAAAAATACAAGTAATCTCAAATTTTATTATATTTATGTAGGCTGATAAGAACCAGTCTTAACTTAGGCGACTGGCAAAACTAACTGTGAATTTTTCATATTCGAAAAAAAAAAGTTAACGTATAATATAGCATTAAGGGATGATAAATAAAGTTTTTATAGTGGCCTCCTGCAATTTAGCATTAAACTTTCTTCAAACTAACCTAAGTATATTAAACGCAGTACTCATCATCATTTCAATACTGTATTTTTCCGAACTTTGTTCTAGAACACTCTTGTTGCTCATATATATGTGCCTAACAATCTTAATGGGTTTAATATGCAGCATTGCGCTTTAAAATATGTTTCACAAAAGCACTCTCGCGTAGACTGGGAACGCGGGCTAGGATCAATTTGCAGCCGGCCTTCGCAGAAATCCAATTTGTTAAACACCTACAGAACCATATTTATGGTGACAAGCACTTGGCTACTTTTTTTATTTTTTAATATCTGCACTTAACTATAATTTTTAAACCTGCAATACTATTCGGTTGCTGCTATATATCATCAAAAGAAATTATAAGAATGACAGCATTCGATGCACATATGGTTCTTACGAGGCCACTGTTATTATATTATTTGTGTTGAAGGTGGAGAAATGGCACAAGTAGTATAAAAAAACATTGTCTAAAGGAATATATCATTTTTGATTGTTGCAAAAATAAAAAGATATTCAATGCATACAAACAGCTGTACATAATTCAAAAGTATATTATAGGTACGCAAGCTGCATGTCATCCAAAAAGAAAAAAAAATATTTAAAAATAATAATATTAATAATCAATAGCCTAGGGATGTCCAAAATATATCGACTCTGCTAGATCTATTCGATGCGTGTCACCTAGTTCAGTTTTCGAAAAAATATTGCAAGAAACCGGTCGCTTTGCTCCTGATACCATTGATTATGGATGGGAGCGTTTAGTAAGGATCTCTGCAATTGAAGATGATATTTTGGTTAGAGTTTTGATTCAATTAGCTATTAAGCGCTTACAATTACCGATTCAACAAAAGAGACCATTTTTCTAAATCCTTTAATTTCTTTCGTGCATTTAAATTTGTCATTTTCTAATGCTTACCGATCAGCAGCGTTTTGTAAGGATCCCTGCATTTTGAAGATGATATTTTGGTTAGAGTTTTGATTCAATTAGCTATTAAGCGCTTACAATTACCAATTCAACAAAAGAGATCATTTTTCTAAATCCTTTAATTTCTTTCGTGCATTTAAATTTGTCATTTTCTAATGCTTACCGATCAGCGAGGTATAAAATTTAGAAGCATAAACCATTGCTTTTTAAATTTACTCCATTAAGGTTGACCTCTAATGTCATTTGAATAAAATGAGTAAATGAAAAAAGTGTACGAAACCTATTTCATAGATCATTTAATTCCCTATAGAATAATGTATCGCTTTGTTTTTTATCAATGAGTTATAAAATTAAGAAGAAACAAAATGTTTTTGTATATTTTCTTCAAATTTTGATCTACAGAATCATTTGAATGGTTGGGTAATTGAAAACTTGTGAGAGATCTTTTTTGGAGTGTAAGAGACCAACAAAAATATGTATTGGGATTTCCTATGTGTTTCCTAATTTTGCGCATGTGACTGAAGTGAAAATGGAAAACTGCAATGTGGATGATTTTTATATCATAATATTAAGAAATCATATTTAGCACGGCCTCATTTGAAGTGCCCAGGAACCAATTTTTCAAAGTACCCAGTAAAATATAAATATGTCGATACCCACTCATTGAATGCCCATGCTTTGAATAGGATTTATCTAGGAGAGGGGGTTTATTTGTCCCTCTAAAACAAAGAACAATTTATTGTTAAATAGTGCATTTAATTATCTGAAGCACATTACGATCATTGCATAATTACTTTTTTTAATAAAAAATCATTGTTTTGCTAGATCAACCTTCAGCTTGCAGAGCATGCGGTTACACAGTACAACAAAGAGCAATTAATTATTCATTAGATCAATTAATTAGCATTTAATTAGCTCAATAATTTGATATTAAATACAATATAATTAATTGATTTTTTAAATACAGGTCTGCTGGTTAACCTAGCAGAGCATGCGGTTACACAGTACAACAAAGGCCATTTAATTTTAAATAAGTGCATTTAATTTGCATTTAATTAGCTCAATAATTTGATATTAAATACAATATAATTAATTGATTTTTTAAATATAGGTCTGCTGGTTAAGCTAGCAGAGCATGCGGTTACACAGTACAACAAAGACCATTTAATTTTAAATAAGTGCATTTAATTTGCATTTAATTAGCTCAATAATTTGATATTAAATACAATATAATTAATTGATTTTTTAAATACAGGTCTGCTGGTTAACCGAGCAGAGCATGCGGTTACACAGTACAACAAAGGCCATTTAATTTTAAATAAGTGCATTTAATTTGCATTTAATTAGCTCAATAATTTGATATTAAATACAATATAATTAATTGATTTTTTAAATATTGCTCTGCTAGCTTAACATTAAGCTAGCAGAGTATGCGGTAACGCACTACAACAAAGAGCATTTAATTTTTAATTAGGGCATTTCTGACTACTGTATATATGGTCTGTATATCTGACTACAGATATACAGACTTGTGTAAAATAGAATTTGTGATCATCTCGATCTCCACCTATCAATTTTCATCAATTTTTCAATCAAAGAATTGGTCAATCGGTAAGAATCGATTACTTATTTTAAATGCAATTCATATAATATGATTCATATAATATGAAATATAGTAAGTAGTATATAAAAATTGTATACGACTGCCAAACAAACGTGTGCTAAAAGTGTAAATGTTAACAACCTGTTCAAGGGAAGTACTAAATTGTTTACAAAAATTTTATAAATATCGGAGAAACATTACAACCAATGACCGTACATACTAGTGATGTAACGAATATTCGCATTCGCATTCGCGAATATTCACAAGTTTTTTTACATTTGCATTCGCAAGAAACAAATGTTTGGCGAATGTATTTTACAAACAAAAAGGAAATTATATATAGATGGATATGGAATTATAATACTGATAATTATAACTGATAAGATTTATATATTTTTTATTTACTTATATTTGAATAAAAAAATGATTATGGAACAGTTTTGAGGTAGGCAATTAAATTAGAAATACTTTCTCGTTTGTTTTTGTTAGTCACTTACAAATATTTGCTTTAGGTCGGTTTTGGTATATTGTCGCGAAGAGGGCGGCAAAGAATTTATTTTAGCAGCATCTAGCTTTTCATTTTCTGGTCTTTTTATTTCGTCATATTCATTTTTATCACATTTTTTGACATCATTTAATGCTTGATATGAAAAATCACACACATCTAGGGATGGGAATGTTATCAATGTTCAGACATATTACTTAAATGTCAAAGTAAGTAAACGCTAGTCGCTTCCCTTGGTGTAATATAACCGAAAGGCAACCATACTAACAATGGAAATCAATAGACGCTAGTTTACAAAAAACAATTTGAAAAAAAATTCATTTTTATGTTTAGCTTCTAGATGATTTTCCATAGCGCTAGTGGTCCTTCCTTTGCGAGAGTATTTTTTATCACACAACTTTCATTTCACATATTCAGCATCATAAATTGTGAAATAAGTCCAAACTTCGCTATCATGTGCTTTACCCATGTTTTTATATCACTTTGTCACTTTTGAATAACAGTTAAATTTGACAAATGCAATAGTACTAAACTAATCTCAAATCAACAAGTAATGTAACAACTAACTGAGTTAATTGTTTAAATACCCAGTATATACTGAGTTGTATATACTTTGTATTGTTAATATTTCTGCCTATTCAATGTTTATAAAATATGAATTATCAAAAAATCAGCACTGTTGCTGGTTTCGTTCAGAAGATATTTTGGGGTCAAATTATTTATGATATTTCCAGTAGTAATAGCACTGTAAGTAAGAAGGCCAAATGTCCCTTAAACTCGACCTTGCGCACTACCGTGCTCTAGATTTGTAAATGTTTGTTTTGTGTTAATAATTAATATTGAAACAGTAAAAATGTTCATGCATTTAAAAAAATTGAAAAAGTTCTTGCGATTTTTATATATTTAAATATTGAGTTATATAATTGAGTTAAACAACGCAACCGACTGTAAACGCAAAGCGTTGGTTAACGCGAGCCGTTATGCGACGCGAAAAGTTAGTCAACGCGAAGATTTAGAAAATTAACGGAAAGCGTTGGTAAACGTAAAGCGTTGGTAAACGCAAAGCGTTACCCAACGCGAAACGTAAGCTAAAGCGAACCGTTAGTCAGCCAACGCAAAGCGTTGGTCAATGAGAAGCGTAAGTATATAGAAAGTGTTGGGTCAACGCGAAGCGTTAGTAAATCGAGACGAAACGTAAGCTAAAGCAAACCGTAAGCCAGCCAACGCGAGGCGTTGGTCAATGAGAAGCGTTAATTATTCAAAGTGAATCGCCCGTGATTCTACGCGATGCGTGATTTCATGCGAATGGTAAATGCTTAAAGTAAGCGCGAAAACTTAGTCAAATCGTAGCGATAGTTAACGCGAAGCGTTAGCACGCGTAAGTTAAACAACGCGAAGAGTAAGCCGACGCGAAGCGTCAATCGATACTCAGTACTAGGTAACGAGAGGAAGTTATCGCGGAGCGTATGCAATTTAACGCAAAGCGTAAGCAAGTTAACGCGAAGCGCTGGTAAATCAACACATAGCGTTAGCAAACACAAAGCGTTTACCAACGTGAAACGCAAGCTAAAGCAAACCGTTAGCCACCCAACGCGCAGAGTTGATCAATGAGAAGCGTTAGTCCATAGGAAGTGTTAGGTCAACGCGAAGCGTTAGTAAATCAACGCAAAGCGATGGTAACAAATAAGCTAAAGTGAACCGTAAGCCAGCCAACGTGAAGCATTGGTCAATGAGAGACGTTAGTCAATAGGAAGTGTTAGGTCAACGCGAAGCGTTGGTAAACGCGAAACGTGAACTAAGCGAATCGTAATTCTGCCAACGCGAAGCGTTGGTCAATGAGAAACGTTGGTTATCCAAAGCGGAGCGTCAGAGATTCGCGAAGCGTGATTTCACGCGAATCGTTTACCAACGAGAAACGTAAGCTAAATTGTAAGTAAGCCAACCATAAGTAAGCCAACGCGAAGCGTTGGTTAATGAGATGCGTTAGTTATACAAAGCGAAGCGCCGATGATTTACTTTGGTGATTCGCGAAGCGCGGTTTTACGTGAATCGTAAAATCATCGTTTGTAAACGCTAAGCGTTAACCAATGCGAAACGTAAGCTTAAGTTAACAGTAAGTCATCCAAGCGTTGGTCAGCGAAGCATTGGTCATGAGAAGCGTTAGTCAATAGAAAGCGTAAGGTCAACGCGAAGCGTTAGTTAATCAACGCGAAGCGTTAGTTAGTCAACGCGAAGCGTTAGTTAATCAACGCGAAGCGTTAGTTAATCAACGCGAAGCGTTAGATAATCAACACGAAGCGTTAAATAATCAACGTGAAGCGTTAGTTAATCAACACGACGCGTTAGTTAATCAACACGACACGTCAGTTAATCAACGCGAAGCGTTAGATAATCAACGCGAAGTGTTAGTTAATCAACGCGAAGCGTTAGTAAGTCAACGCGAAGCGTCAGTTAATCAACGCGAAGCCTTAGTTTATCAACGCGAAGTCTTAGTTATTCAACGCGAAGCGTTAGTTAATCAACGCGAAGCGTTAGTTAATCAACGCGAAGCGTTAGTTAATCAACGCGAGGCGTTAGATAATCAACGCGAAGCGTTAGTTAATCAACGCGACGCGTTAGTTAGTTAACGCGAAGCGATAGTTAATCAACGCGAAGCGTTAGTTAATCAACGCGAAGTTTTAGTTAATCAACGCGAAGCGTTAGTTATACAACGCGAAGCGTTAGTTAATCAACGCGAAGCGATAGTTAATCACTGCGAAGCGTTAGTTTATCAACGCAAAGCGTTTGTAAACGCAAAGCGAAATGTAAGCTAAAGCGAACCGTAAATCACCCAACGCGAAGCGTAGCTTAATGAGAAGCGTAAGTCAATAGGAAGCGTTAGGTCAGTGCGAAGCGTTAGTTAATCAACGCGAAGCGTTAGTAAGTCAACGCGAAGCGTCAGTTAATCAACGCGAAGCCTTAGTTTATCAACGCGAAGTCTTAGTTATTCAACGCGAAGCGTTAGTTAATCAACGCGAAGCGTTAGTTAATCAACGCGAAGCGTTAGTTAATCAACGCGAAGTGTTAGATAATCAACGCGAGGCGTTAGTTAATCAACGCGACGCGTTAGTTAATCAACGCGACGCGTTAGTTAGTTAACGCGAAGCGTTAGTTAATCAACGCGACAACGCGAAGTTTTAGTTAATCAACGCGAAGCGTTAGTTATACAACGCGAAGCGTTAGTTAATCAACGCGAAGCGATAGTTAATCAATGCGAAGCGTTAGTTTATCAACGCAAAGCGTTTGTAAACGCAAAGCGAAATGTAAGCTAAAGCGAACCGTAAATCATCCTACGCGAAGTGTAGCTTAATGAGAAGCGTAAGTCAATAGGAAGCGTTAGGTCAACGCGAAGCGTTAGCAAAGCGTTTACTAACGCGAAGCAAAAGCTGCAGCGAACCATCAGTCAGCCAACGTGAAGCGATAGTCAATTAGAAGCGTTAGTTATGCAAAGCGAAGCGTCATTGATGCGCGAAACGTTATGCCAAGCGAATAATTAACCAACGCAAAGCGCTAACCAACGCGAAACGTAAGCTGAAGCGAATCGTAAATCAACCAATGCGAAGCGTTGGTCAATGAGAAGCATTACTTATTCAAAGTGAATCGTCCGTGATTCGCCTTGTTGATTCGCGAAGCGTGATTTCACGCGAATCATTTACTGAGTTGTATATACTTTGTATTGTTAATATTTCTGCCTATTCAATGTTTATAAAATATGAATTATCAAAAAATCAGCACTGTGGCTGGTTTCGTTCAGAAGATATTTTGGAGTCAAATTATCTATGATATTTCCAGTAGTAATAGCACTGTAAGTAAGAAGGCCAAATGTCTCTTAAACTCGACCTTGCGCACTACCGTGGTCTAGATTTGTAAATGTTTGTGTTAATAATTAATATTTAAACAGTAAAAATGTTCATGCATTTAAAAAAATTGAAATTAAAGTTCTTGCGATTTTTATATATTTAAATATTGACTTATATAATTGAGTTTAACAACGCAACCGACTGTAAACGCAAAGCGTTCGTAAACGCGAGCCGTTAGGCGACGCGAAAAGTTCAAAAAGTCAACGCGAAGATTTAGAAAATTAACGGAAAGCGTTGGTAAACGTAAAGCGTTGGTAAACGCAAAGTGTTAACCAACGCGAAACGTAAGCTAAAGCGAACCGTAAGTCAGCCAACGCAAAGCGTTGGTCAATGAGAAGCGTAAGTATATAGAAAGTGTTGGGTCAACGAGAAGCGTTAGTAAATCAAAGCGAAACGTAAGCTAAAGCAAACCGTAAGCCAGCCAATGCGATGCGTTGGTCAATGGGAAGCGTTAATTATTCAAAGTGAATCGTCCATGATTCTACGCGATGCGTGATTTCATGCGAATGGTAAATGCTTAAAGTAAGCGTGAAAACTTAGTCAAATCGTAGCGATAGTTAACGCGAAGCGTCAGCTCGCGTAAGTTCAACAACGCGAAGAGTTAGCCGACGCGAAGCGTCAATCGATACTCAGTACTGGCTAAGGAGAGGAAGTTATCGCGGAGCGTATGCAATTTAACGCAAAGCGTAAGCAAGTTAACACGAAGCGCTGGTTAATCAACACATAGCGTTAACAAACACAAAGCGTTAACCAACGTGAAACGCAAGCTACAGCAAACCGTTAGCCACCCAACGCGAAGAGTTGATCAATGAGAAGCGTTAGTAAATAGGAAGTGTTAGGTCAACGCGAAGCGTTAGTAAATCAACGCAAAGTGATGGTAACAAATAAGCTAAAGTGAACCGTAAGCCAGCCAACGCGAAGCATTGGTCAATGAGAGACGTTAGTCAATAGGACGTGTAAGGTCAACGCGAAACGTGAACTTAAGCGAATCGTTATTCAGCCAAGGCGAAGCGTTGGTCAATGAGAAACGTTAGTTATCCAAAGCGGAGCGTCAGAGATTCGCGAAGCGTGATTTCACGCGAATCGTTTACCAACGAGAAACGTAAGCTCAAGGGAACCATAAATCGGTCAATGAGAAGGGTGGGTCAATAAGAAGCGTTGGTCAATGAGAAGCGTTCGTCAATAGGAAGTGTTAGGTCAACGCCAAGCGTTAGTAAATCAACGCGAGGCGTTGGTATACGCAATGCGTTTACCAACGCGAAACGTAAGCTAAATGGAACCATAAGTAAGCCAACGCGAAGCGTTGGTTAATGAGAAGCGTTAATTATTCAAAGCAAAGCGCCCATGATTGCCTTTGGTGATTCGCGAAGCGCGGGTTTACGTGAATCGTAAAATCATCGTTTGTAAACGCTAAGCGTTAACCAACGCGAAACGTAAGCTTAAGTTAACCGTAAGTCATCCAAGCGTTGGTCAGCGAAGCGTTGGTCATGAGAAGCGTTAGTCAATAGAAAGCGTAAGGTCAACGCGAAACGTTAGATAATCAAGGCGATGCGTTAGTTAATCAACGCGAAGCTGTAGTTAGTCAACGCGAAGCGTTAGTTAATCAACGCGAAGCGTTAGTTAATCAACGCGAAGCTGTAGTTAGTCAACGCGAAGCGTTAGTTAATCAACGCGAGGCGTTAGTTAATCAACGCGAAGCATTAGATAATAAACGCGAAGCGTTAGATAATCAACGCGAAGCGTTAGTTAATCAACGCGAAGCGTTAGTTAGTCAACACGACGCGTTAGTTAATCAACACGACGCGTTAGTTAATCAACGCGAAGCGTTAGATAATCAACGCGAAGCGTTAGTTAATCAACGCGAAGAGTTAGTCAACGCGAAGCGTCCGTTAATCAACGCAAAGCCTTAGTTAATCAACGCGAAGCCTTAGATATTCAACGCGAAGCGTTAGTTTATCAACGCGAAGCGTTAGTTAGTCAACGCGAAGCGATAGTTAATCAACGCGAAGCGTTAGTTAATCAACACGAAGCGTTTGTTAATCAACGCGAAGCGTTAGTTAATCAACGCGAAGCGTTAGATAATCAACGCGAAGCGTTAGTTAATCGACGCGAAGCGTTAGTTAGTCAACGCGAAGCGATAGTAAATCAACGCGAAGCGTTAGTTAATCAACGGGAAGCGTTTGTTAATCAACGCGAAGCGTTAGTTAATCAACGCGAAGCGTTAGATAATCAACGCGAAGCGTTAGTTAATCAACGCGAAGCGTTAGTCAACGCGAAGCGTCAGTTAATCAACGCAAAGCCTTAGTTAATCAACGCGAAGCCTTAGATATTCAACGCGAAGCGTTAGTTTATCAACGCGAAGCGTTAGTTAGTCAACGCGAAGCGATAGTTAATCAACGCGAAGCGTTAGTTAATCAACGCGTCAATGAGAAGGGTGGATCAATAAGAAGCGTTGGTCAATGAGAAGCGTTCGTCAATAGGAAGTGTTAGGTCAACGCCAAGCGTTAGTAAATCAACGCGAGGCGTTGGTATACGCAATGCGTTTACCAACGCGAAACGTAAGCTAAATGGAACCATAAGTAAGCCAACGCGAAGCGTTGGTTAATGGGAAGCGTTAATTATTCAAAGCGAAGCGCCCATGATTGCCTTTGGTGATTCGCGAAGCGCGGTTTTACGTGAATCGTAAAATCATCGTTTGTAAACGCTAAGCGTTAACCAACGCGAAACGTAAGCTTAAGTTAACCGTAAGTCATCCAAGCGTTGGTCAGCGAAGCGTTGGTCATGAGAAGCGTTAGTCAATAGAAAGCGTAAGGTCAACGCGAAACGTTAGATAATCAACGCGATGCGTTAGTTAATCAACGCGAAGCTGTAGTTAGTCAACGCGAAGCGTTAGTTAATCAACGCGAAGCGTTAGTTAATCAACGCGAAGCTGTAGTTAGTCAACGCGAAGCGTTAGTAAATCAACGCGAGGCGTTAGTTAATCAACGCGAAGCATTAGATAATAAACGCGAAGCATTAGATAATCAACGCGAAGCGTTAGTTAATCAACGCGAAGCGTTAGTTAGTCAACACGACGCGTTAGTTAATCAACACGACGCGTTAGTTAATCAACGCGAAGCGTTAGATAATCAACGCGAAGCGTTAGTTAATCAACGCGAAGCGTTAGTCAACGCGAAGCGTCAGTTAATCAACGCAAAGCCTTAGTTAATCAACGCGAAGCCTTAGATATTCAACGCGAAGCGTTAGTTAATCAACGCAAAGTTTTAGTTAATCAACGCGAAGCGTTAGTTATACAACGCGAAGCGTTAGTTAATCAACGCGAAGCGATAGTTAATCAATGCGAAGCGTTAGTTTATCAACGCAAAGCGTTTGTAAACGCAAAGCGAAATGTAAGCTAAAGCGAACCGTAAATCACCCAACGCGAAGCGTAGCTTAATGAGAAGCGTAAGTCAATAGGAAGCGTTAGGTCAACGCGAAGCGTTAGCAAAGCGTTTACTAACGCGAAGCAAAAGCTGCAGCGAACCATCAGTCAGCCAACGTGAAGCGATAGTCAATTAGAAGCGTTAGTTATGCAAAGCGAAGCGTCATTGATGCGCGAAACGTTATGCCAAGCGAATAATTAACCAACGCAAAGCGCTAACCAACGCGAAACGTAAGCTGAAGCGAACCGTAAATCAACCAATGCGAAGCGTTGGTCAATGAGAAGCATTACTTATTCAAAGTGAATCGTCCGTGATTCGCTTTGTTGATTCGCGAAGCGTGATTTCACGCGAATCATTTACCAACGCAAAATGTTAGCTATAATGAAACGTTAGTCAGCGAAGCGTTGGTCAATGAGAAGCGTCATTCAATAGAAAGCGTTAAGTCAACGCGATGCGTTTGTTAATCAACGCAAACCGTAAGTCAGCCAACGCGAAGCGTTGGCCGATGAGAAGCGTTAGTCAATAGGAAGTGTTAGGGCAACGCGAAGCTTTGGTAAACGCAATGCGTTTACTAACGCGAAACGTAAGCTAAAGCGAACCGCATGTCAGCTAACGCGAAGCGTTGTTTAATGCGTAGCGTTAGTTATTCAAGGCAAAGCGTCGGTGATTCGCGAAGCGTAAACCATTCAAAGCGTTAACCAACGCGAAACGTAAGCTAAAGCGAGCCGTATGTCAGCCAACACGAAGCGTTGGTCAATGAGAACCGTTAGTCAGTAAGATGTGTTAGGTCAAGGCTTTGCGTTTACCAACGCGAAACGTAAGCTACAGCGAACCGTATTGAAAGCGAAGCGTCAATGAGAAGTGTAAGGTCAACGCTTAGCGTTAAATAATCAACGCTGAAGTAAATCATCCGCGATCGTTTTTTGACGCTAAGCGTTAAATTAAGGCGACGAGAAGCGTTAGTTTATCAACGCGAAGCAATAGCCGATGCTGCATTACAATACAAATATATGTTGATATATATATATACATATATATATATTTATATATATATATATATATATATATATATATATATATATATATATATATATATATATATATATATAATATATATATATATATACATATATATATATATATATATATATATATATATATATATATATATATATGTACATTATATATAGATAATGAGAGAGACCAACTATTTCTTTGAAAAGGAAAATCACTTACACCTTGAACTTATATATTCACCTGGTTTACAAAACTGAAATAAACATAAAAACAATACTATTTGATGAATGTTATGATTGTACATGTGAGGCCAAATTTTGAGAAAACTATTGAGTTTATGAAAAAATGTTGCAAACAAAAGATGTTTATTTTAAAGAGAAGAAAATTTTTTTCAATAAAATTTTTTTCTACCTCTTACGGTTTCAAAGATATATTTTTCCCCCCGCCAGGGGACACTTCAACACTTTCCGATTTTGCTCATTAACGAATTTGACCTTAATTTTTTGGTCTAGAACACACACAAAAATTTTCAGCTCGTTTTCTCTTTTCGTTTTTGAGTTATCGACTTGACAGACAGACAGATTGACGGACGGGCATGTGAAAATGGCCGAATTAGGCCATTTTATGAATACCTTTGTAATGCATTTTTGTCAAGAATTAATATTTTCAAGCATTACAAAGTCGGGACTAAACTTTATATACTTTAAACTTTATATATATTGTATATTTACAAATATACTGTGTGCAAAAATAGTATGTACGGTTGTTATGTATACCTACGGGTCCATGGAGACCATGCCTTCATTCGCCTATTAATTGTATTTTTAATTTTTTTTCAACTTTGAGGACAAATTTTGAGAAAACTATTGAGTTTATGACAAAATTTTTCAAACAAAAGTTGTTTATTTTAAAGAGAAGATGATTTTTTGTTAACAAATTTTTTTCTATCTGTTACGGTTTCAAAGATGTGTAATTCCCCCCTCTTATTTGCTCTTTGTGCACAAATTATGAGAAAACTATTGAGTTTATGGAAAAACAATTGAGTTTATGAAAAAAATTTTCAAACAAAAGTTGTTTATTTTGAAGAGAAAAAGATTTTTTGTTTTCAAATTTTTTTCTATCTCTTACGGTTTCAAAGATATAAATTTTCCCCCCTGGCAGGGGGAAACGCGTTTCGATTTTGCCCATTAACGAACTTGACCTTACTTTTTTGCTCTAGAACACACACAAAAATTTTCAGCTCGTTATCTCTTTTCGTTCTTGAGTTATCGTCTTCACAGACGGACGGACAGACGAATTAGCCCGAATTAGGCAATTTTATGAATACCTTTGTGAAGCATTTTTGTCAAGGATTAATATTTTCAAGCGTTACAAAGTCGGGACTAAACTTAATATACATTGTATATTTAAATATACAGGGTATGAAAATAGTATGTACGGTTGTTATGCATACCTACGGGTCCATGGAGACCATGCCTTCATTCGTCTATCTATTGTATTTCTCATTTTCAATTTTGAGGACATATTTTGAGAAAAATATTGAGTTTATGAAAAAAATTTTCAAACAAAAGTTGTTTATTTTAAAGACAAAAAGATTTTTTGTCAACCAATTTTTTTCTATCTCTTACGGTTTCAAAGATATAAATTTTCCCCCCTGGTGGGGGGAAACGAGTTTCGATTTTGCCCATTAACAAACTTGACCTTACTTTTTTGCTCTAGAACACACACAAAAATTTTCAGCTCAATATCTCTTTTCGTTCTTGAGTTATCGTGTTCACAGACGGACAGACAGACGAATTAGGCCGAATTAGGCAATTTTATTAATACCTTTGTGAAGCATTTTTGTCAAGAATTAATATTTTCAAGCGTTACAAAGTCGGGACTAAACTTAATATACATTGTATATTTACATATACAGGGTATGAAAATAGTATGTACGGTTGTTATGTATATCTACGGGTCCATGGAGACCATGCCTTCATTCGCCTATCAATTGTATTTCTCAATTTCAACTTTGAGGACATATTTTGAGAAAAATATTGAGTTTATGAAAAAAATTTTCAAACAAAAGTTGTTTATTTTGAAGAGAAAAAGATTTTTTGTTTTCAAATTTTTTTCTTTCTCTTACGGTTTCAAAGATATAAATTTTCCCCCCTGGCGGGGGGAAACGCGTTTCGATTTTGCCCATTAACGAACTTGACCTTACTTTTTTGCTCTAGAACACACACAAAAATTTTCAGCTCGTTATCTCTTTTCGTTCTTGAGTTATCGTGTTCACAGACGGACGGACAGACGAATTAGCCCGAATTAGGCAATTTTATGAATACCTTTGTGAAGCATTTTTGTCAAGGATTAATATTTTCAAGCGTTACAAAGTCGGGACTAAACTTTATATACATTGTATATTTACATATACAGGGTATGGAAACAGTATGTACGGTTGTTATGTATACCTACGGGTCCATGGAGACCATGCCATCATTCACCTTTAAATTGTATTTCACATTTTTTCAACTTTGAGGACAAATTATGAAAAAACTGTTTACTTTATTAAAAATGTTCTCAAACAAAAGTTGTTTATTTCAAAGAGAAGAAGATTTTTTGTCAACAATTTTTGTTTCTATCTCTTACGGTTTCAAAGATATAAATTTTCCCCCCTAGCGGGGGGAAACATTTTCTGATTTTGCCCATTAACGAACTTGACCTTACTTTTTTGCTCTAGAACACACAAAAAAAAAAAACAGCTCGGTATCTCTTTTCGTTCTTGAGTTATCGGGTTCACAGACGGACAGACGGACAGACGGACAGACGGACAGACGGACAGACGGACAGACGGACAGACGGACAGACGGACATGCCGAAATGGCCGAATCAGGCAATTTTATGAATACCTTTGTGAATCATTTTTGTCAAGGATTAATATTTTCAAGCGTTACAAAGTCGGGACTAAACTTAATATACCCTTGTATATTTACAAATATACTGGGTATAAAAAAAGCAAATCGAATGAACTTGTGTTGTGAGACTAACTTCGTTCATTCGTGTATCGGCTTGGCTATGTTGGGTTTAAGCATAACACGAAATGTCAAACCTGTCTAACATTTTGCCTTTATTTGAAAGTCAACATTCGCATTCGCGAATATTTGAGATAAATATTCGCATATGCGAATATTTGAGATAAATATTAGCATTCGCATCCGCGAATGTGAAAAATTCAACATTCGTTACATCACTAATACACACATAAGTGTTAAGTTTATGTATTATACCAAGTAAATACATTACTTATAAAATGTATTAATTATCTATCATTGAGCATTTGCATCTTGGTGAAATACTTCAAATTTTTGTTTTATTTTCTGACAAGGAGGTGAAAAATGCATTGACGCACAAAGTGGGGCTTCCTAGCCAGCCAGACTACTCACTTAATCTCCACCCACTTTTGGGGATTGGAGAACTTGCTCATTAGCCCCCTTAAGTTTCAAAAACAATAACAAAAGAAAAACAAAAACAATAGGGAATATGCATAAAATTTTTTTTCACTTGAATTGAAGCATGTTTACTTGAAAAATATCAAGGTAAAATTACTTTTTAAATAACTTTAAAAATAAGCGAGATATGAATGATTAAAATTCCAGATTAGACAAAGAGGGTGATAGCCCTCTTGATATGTTATGTGACGTCATATTTCACTTTCACCATTTAAAATACACGTAAAACTCCGTTTTTAGTATTTTTGCAAGAAAGAGACAGATGATAATAATCTTTAAAAGCTTATAGCTTCCTTGATATTTGTCGGATTTTAATTTCGTTTTTAAATATTACATTATTAACAGTATTTTCATATTCTGAAAATAAATGTGAAAAAAAATTTTCATGCATATTCCCTATTGAAAACAAAAATCATAGATTTATCATAACACTACCTAGTCAAATGAATTGACTAGATAGAAAAACAACAACAAAAATATAACAGCGTTGCAGTGGTGGTGTAAAAGGCCTTCACTGCAACTGATAAATAAACTTAAAAACTAAATAATAATACAAAAAATTTAAAAACTTTAAATTTTAAAACAACGTAACAATAAAAGGTTTAAAAATTATAAAAATTAATTACGGTTAAAATTATAAAACTGAAAATGATATGTAATCAAATGTGGTTTTGTGGGTTAAAAGGGCGCACAATATCTAAAAGCGCAATAGCTAAAATCAATAAATTCGTATAACGTATTAGAAACTATATAATTTAAAACGAAATATTTTTCGAACTTTGAGAATTTTTTTCTAATAAACCGATTTTAATGTTCATGGGCTCATTTGTTTTCATTTTTTATATAGAATTGAATAATATTCTATGTCATTTTTAAAATTTTTAGTTTTAAAAAAGATATTAAGAAAAAACGCTTTTTTGTTATAAACAAATGAAATTTTGACCCTGTTCCATCACGAGTTGGAACGTAAAAACTAAGGGTCATATTCAGGACGTCAAAATGAATCGATTTAAAAAAAATTACGGTTCCAAGCAACCTGCCTGAAAAATACTAATTTGACTTTACCACGTATTCCGTTTCACAAATACAATTCCTTATAAATTTGCATACATCAAAATTTTGTAATATTTCACCAAGATTTACTATAATGTAATAATAATAAATACATTTTATGAGTAATGAATTTTCTTTGTATAAATTTCACAATATTGTTCAAAAATATTATAAAATCAAAATGATATGTTCCAAACTATAATCATTTGGTTTATAAATGAATATTAAACTTAGTACCCAAAGTGTAGCAACGTGCAGCAACTTAATATTGTGCAATTAATTAATTGTATTTGTTGTCATTGTGTATAATGTTTCTTCAGTGGTTGTAAAAATTTTTATAAACAGTTTAATACTTCCCTTTAAAGCGTTTAAAACACCCGCAAAAGTTCACTCTCAGCACATTCATACATACATTTTGATTGGCAAAGATAGAAAATTATTAATGCAATAAGTTTCGCTGAGAGATAAAAGTGTTGAAACAATATTTATATAATAGGGTAAGTTTGTTGAATTCAATTCTACTTGTTAAGGAAATAATGAAACCTGTTATATCATTTTAAGTCCATGGGTACATGATCGAGCTTTGCTCACAATCCAAGTTATGCAATATCTCGTTGTGTATTGTAGCTCCTTTAATTATGACTAAACAGTAACTGTGTTCATTTATTTTAGCGAATTTCCTGAAAGGAAATAGAGCTATTGGTCTCGTACCGACTTCAAAATTTTGCAAAAATTTTTGCAAATGTCCATCGATCCTACCAAGTAGATGTCTAAAATCACCATCTGTAAAATTTTTATATATATATATATATATATATATATATATATATATATATATTTATATCAATGGACATATATATATATATATATATATCTATGGACATATTTATATATATATATATATACATACATATATATATATATATATATATATATATGTGGTTGTAATCACTCTAGCGGTCACAATTTTGATATGATTGGAATGAAATTTGGTATTTGAGGCGCTTTTGATATTCTAAAGGTCAAGTTCGTTAATGGGTAAAATCGAACAAGGGGAAAGGGAGGTTTTGAGGGGCCACTAAATTTGGTATATCTCCCTTAATATTCAAAAAATCTAAAAATTTATAAGAAGTAAAGTTGTAGGTACTAAGTTTTACTGTAATTTTGTTACTTATCATTTTTCCTGTTACCCTAATATTTACAGAAATATTGACGGTTTAAGATTGAAAATTAAATTCCTCAATATCTCTGTACACATTAGAGTTTGGGCAAAAATGATAAGGTGATGAATTGTAGCAAACATGATTTTCTACAACTTTAATTGTTATGCATTTTTCGATTGGTCTAATATTTAGAGAGATATTTTATATTTTGTGTTTTCTTCTTTCCTTAAGCCCCCATTTCCCCTTGACGTATGTCATTTATTTTGAAGAGTGGGGAGACCAACAGGCAAGAAAAATTGCATAGTAAAAAATCAAATGGCCCCAGATAAAAAACTATGCATCGGACAGTGCCTGCCTTGTGCACATATAAAGTTTATATATCTGTTTTTATCATGTGTTAATGAGAAGTGACTTTATTTTATTAAATATACCGGGTGGCTTCTATTTTTTATATATCTACCATCGGTTATTTTCCACGTGGGCAATTCTCTTTTAATTTCACTAATGGTTCATTGATAATAAGTTTTTGGGTATTCAAAACAAATTTTATTTAATCGTATTTTTAATTCTATTTCAAAGCCATGAAAAAGCAACAAGCTCTGATTATTTACAATTTTTAGTGGGATGGAAGAACTCATTGTCTTACATAACAAAGACAGCAAAAAGGATTGGAAATTTATATTTTAAAACACGCGGGTTAGGGAATATTAGGAGTGTAAGTTTCTACAGGATATAGAAAATAATGAATTGCACAATATTGCATTAATAATTTTCTCTCAAATAATCTTGTGGTCTGTGCTGCAATCTTTTAGTTGTCACGTAGTTGTTGTTTTTTTAAATAGTTGGTCAATAAGTGGACTTCCTGGAATATTAATTACCTTTATAAATAGACTTCAGTATGTAATCTAGATTACATAGGTGGACAGGGTTTGACTTCACTCAGCTCTGAGTGAGAGGTAGGAAGAGAGATAGAGTAAATACTGGGTATACCAATTATTATTATTTTCTTTTTTTAATTAAAACATTTTCTGAAAAAAATATAATGATACCTACTCTTTTTTATGGCCACTTTTTTATGGTTGGTAATTTTTTACTAATTTCTAAATGGTTAAATTTTACATAAAGTGGGAAGACATATATGGTTGTTGTTGTAATCATTGTTATTGCTATCATCATTATTGTTGTAATTATTATTATTATTGTTATTATTATTATTATGTTTTTTGGTGTATCTCTCCATATTGTAAAAGATATTTCTTAAACAATAAATATTTTATAAAACTAATTCTAAATTGATTGAATAAATTATTGGGCGATAATCGGTAGAACAGCCTGTATTGAAACACCGTTCCGTCTGACTTCAAAATATACCTTTTTTACTAACTCTCACACAGCTTATGGAGATCCGTTCGGCTCCGGAGAGCCGTCTGTGCATTGTTCAATTTTAGAAGCATTGTTTTTCAATGTTTATAATTTTTTTTTTGGAGATTTCTATTTTGAGATCCTCTAATATATTTAACTTATTTCACCATCTATGTATTTGTGTGAACATGAAATCTTGAGAACGCATAGCGTTCAAAAAATTCGTAGTATAAGTTTTGAATCACTGAGCCTACGAGAATATCATTCTGGGATAGAATTGTCCAAACTGAAATAGAACTTTTCGAATTTTTACTAATTTACAAAAATGAACTCTTTAATTGTTTTTAAATCACCTGACTTCTTTTTAAAGCTATTTTTTTGGTACATGCATACATTTTTTTGATACAAAGCGTTAGTTAGTGCATAGCGTTAGTTTACGCGAAGCATTAGTTATTAAACGCGAAGAAGTTACTTAACTCAAAGCGTTAGTAACGCGAAAAGGTAGTTAATGCGCAAGGTAATTACTAAACGCAAAGAAGCGTTGCTAAACGCGAAACGTTAGTTAACGTAAAGCGTTAATTAATGCTTTAACGTGAATTAACCAGCAGTTAACGTAAAGTGTTAATTAACGCGAAGCGATACTTAAGTAACTTACGTTTCGCTTAATGCTACGTTTAGTGTTGAGTAACGCTTCGCGTTAACTTACACTTTGCGTTAATTATCGCTTTGGGTTAGGTAACGCACGTCAGATTTGCGTTAAATAAAAAGAACCGTCAGGTGAAGCGTTATTAATGTAATGGGTTGATTCACTCGAAGCATTAGTTACTTATTACGAATCGCTAGTTTCTTAATCGCTAGTCGTTGCGAACATTATCAAAATTTGTCTCTGTATGTCTCTTTTTGTCTTTACAAACAAATGTATGCCTTATGGCTTATAATCTTATATACGCTGGTACAAATTTCGTATCACAATGGGTAGTCTTCACGATTACATTCTGTATATACAGGGTGGGCAATCTAAAGTTTGGAATTTGAACTATAGGTTATTTTAATGTTGAATGATTTGATGACAGTTCCGATGTGACAGAAAGTTAGTTTTTTTTGTTGAAATTTACGAAATGGGTCGCTTTTCGCTTGAACAAAGTTGAGAAATATTTAAAACTTATTTTCAAAGTGGTGACTCAAACTGTAAGAAATTTACGAAAAAATTGGACAAAAAGGATGTGCAAAAAACGCAGCTTGTGGATCAATTTGTGAAGCGAGTTCGAGAAACTGGATAATTGTTGGATAAAAAAACTCGTGTACGTACTCGTCCAGCGTGCTCAACCGAAAACATCGCTGCTGTTGCTCAGAGTGTGCGTGAACAACCATTAACATGAACTCGTCGTCGTTCTCAAGAATTGAACATTTTACGCACTTCTTTGAGAAGAATTTTGCATAAAGACCTCGGCATGAGTGCATACAAAGTCCAATTAGTGCAAGAGCTGAAGCCACATGATCATCCGGTGCGTTTTCAGTTCGCTCAATGAGCCGAAGATCGCTTGATCGAAGATGAGCATTTTTACCGAAAAATCATCTTTTCAGATGAAGCTCATTTCCATCTGGGGCTCAAAAAATCCACGTGCCATCGTGGAGAAACCAATGCATCAACAACGAGTGACTGTCTGGTGCGGATTTTGTTCTGACGGTATTATTGGGCCGTTTTTCTTTAAAAATTAGCAAGGAAACGCCGTTACAGTGAATGGCGATTGCTACCGCGTCATGCTCAGCGATTTATTTTCCCCAAAATTGAAGAGGCTGACATAGACGACATTTGGTTTCAACAGGACGGTGCAACGTGCCACACAGCCAACGCAACAATCAATCTTTTGCGCACTGTTTTCGAAAATAGCATAATCAGCCGAAATGCTAATGTCAATTGGCCACCTCGAAGCTGCGATTTGACTCCGCTGGATTTTTTCTTGTGGGGAGCCGTTAAGGACAAGTGTTATGCTAACCAGCCAGAGACGATTGACGACTTGAAACATGCAATTGAAGTTGCCATTGACGAAATAGAGACCCAAACAATCGAAAATGTACTGAAAAATTGGGTCGAGAGAATGGGCTACCATGAGTAGAGCCAGCCATGGCAGTCATTTGAACGATGTTGTGTTCCATGTTTAATTTCAAAGAATACTCTTTTCTATAAAGCAACAACCATTTAAAAATATCCATGCGCTTTATGTGATGTGCTTTCGGTATTTAAACTGTCATGGGAAAACACATAATTTGAAATATCTCTCTCAATATTTTAATAAAATAGAACATTTATTGTAGGTAAAGTTGCAGAAAATAATGTTTACTACATAAATGATATATAAAAGTGTCGCGGTATCTTGGCTCTCTTTAGCCTTCAAAAGAAGCCTTCAGAAGTAGACCTACAACAGATTCCGATACTCGACAACAACAAAAAACACAAATATTAGTAAAGGTTTACTAAATCTATGTCAAAATCTACTATTCAAACCTGAAGTTTATTTGATTTGAAAAAAATAATTTGAGTTTTAATAGTTGTTTTTCCACAATTATAATGGAGTCTCTATCTCGTTTTCATAAAAAAATATACAACTGATTTGACTTTTAAACTGATTGTTAATCCAACAATGTTTAATTTACAACTATGATATTAAGCGAACAATACCAATTTTAAAACTGATGATTTTAATCCAACAATAATTTTCTTTAAACTGAACAGATGTCAAATTTAAACTCATCAAATGTCAAATTTAAACTAATTCTGAAGTAGCGCTTGCCACTGCTTTTATACTCATCAAAGATCTTTCTAGAAACATGGTTGTTGACATTTTAGAAAATTGTTTTTGAAAACATATTTTTTATAGATTTCTCTAGAACAAATTAGTTTCTCAACAACCATGGACGCATTCAGAGAGACTAATAATTAATAAAACTTATTAAAAATTTGCTAAACGCGTGGCTATTTGCTAATTAAGAAATTATATACAATTTACAGCACATAAATAATTCATAATAGCAAGCTTGCTTTGAATTGTTTACTATATGTTTTTTTTTGGACCAAATTATACTTGTTTATCTATTTGTTTTTGAACAAATCATACTTGTATTTTTATAAAATAAATTGTTTTTGATTTTATAATTTATTTGATTTAAAAAAAAAAAAATCTTTGTTTTAAAGTAAAAAAATTAAACTAGATCTTACCTTAAACTCGGCCTTACGCACTACCGTGCTCTAGATTAATTTTTTTTTTTTGCAATTTTAATAAAAAAACTCCTTTCTTGAGGAGAAAAATATTTTCATCTGAAATATTTTCCTTTTATATTTAGAACTTTTCTTTTATATACTTAGAAATATGTGTTGGGTCTAAAAAAATTATTCTTAATAATTTTCAATACAACAAAGGATTTTAATTTTCGAATAAATATAAACAAAATTACAAACATCACTGTGGTAATTTGATATGATGTTCATTATGGTGGCTTTCTATTAAAAACTTTGCTTAGTCAAATTTTCCTAATTTTCCATCTTATTTTTTTAAATATATTGTACAATCCTGTTTACGTTGAATAATCCTTACTACAATATACACAACAACATGAGGATAATTTACGTAGTACAAGATGATGTAACGCGTAGGATAAGCGTATGAATTGTGCAATAGGATAAAAGAATATATACCTCTCATTCACTTAATAAAAAATAGAAACCAGGTGATATAAGAAAAAAACCAAAATATATAAGGATAATAGGAGTAAAACAGCTGCTCCTATATAGAATCATAATGCAATGTATGCGTTTTGTATTTTAATATGTCCTTTGTGTTCACAGTATTTTTTTTATATATGATATTTTCAGTTTGCTTAGTAAATAAGTTTGCTGGCTGTACGTATAGTCAATAGTGTGATGTATGTAGGAGTTTGAAAGGTGTATGTTTTTGATGCAGGTTTTTCAATACTCAGGTATATAAGAAGGATAAGCACTTTGATCCTTTTTCATCATCTATTATCATTTTTGTATTTATATTTTATGTAGACCAAAAACAAGAACCTGTTTCACAATTTAATTAACAACTGTCATTAATACTAGCTTATACCCGCGACTTCACAACGTTTTATTGTTATATCTTCGGTTCCCGTCATTTTAGGACTAAAAACCTTAATGTAGTTTCCCACCGCTTCAAATTTTTATCGACACTACCACCAAATTTCTATTTCAGCTAATATTTTCGAATTATATCTCTTCTAGCGAGATAAAATACATACCAGTTGTTAAGTCTTATCAAAAAATTTTAAACAAAAAAAGTTTCATCAAAATCGGTTAATTATTTTTTGTGTGATGCTCGTAAAAAGAAGATAAAGATTATTAAAATAATCAAAGGGAATTCTATATCTACGGGATATAGAATCGAAGATATGTTACTCATTGCTATTTTGCTAACGTCAGACACGCACCAAATTATCAACGAGTAACATATCTTCCATTCGATATCCCTGAGATAGTTACGATTAGCTAATTCATACCGTGATCATGACATTTTTGTATTCGAAATACGTTTTTATAAAATACAAATAACTAATATAGGAATTGGGGCAAATTTTGAAATTTAACTTTAATTAAATTAAATTAACAGCTTGTAGCCAATAAAATATCCAATCAAATTCTGGAAGTCAATTTTCACCTACTCTATTATAAACAATGCAAATGTATAGGCAATTCCGATAACAATAGGTACAATAATATAGTATCATCGAGTTGTTCTGATAATGCAATTCGAAGGAAAAAAGCCACGAAATAGAAATTAATTTGGTGAAAGTCTATTAATTAATTATATGCATTTTTTGTGACATAAAAATTTACTTTATAAAAAACAAGCTTTAGCCGTGGCTATGTACTAAAAATTAAAAAAACAATTAAATATCTATAACTGTAAAAGCGCTTTGTGTTGAAATTGAACCATTACAACTCATTTCGAAAACAGTTTTTACATAAAGCGGCCCACCCTTTTATAGTTAATTATGTAAGTTTTTCATTTTTAGTGAGATATCGTCCACACGCTAAACCAAACACTAAACCAAAATAAAATCCGTTACACAGGAGCTGCTTCAACTTAGCGAATTTCCTTTAATACCTTTGCTACCGAATACATAAATCACTCTCTAGCAGTCACAATTTTAGTTTAATCAAAATGAAATGTCGTTCTGCAATGATTTTAGTATTTGCATGGCCAATTTTATTAATAAATGACATAAATCAATGGGAAAGGGGGGCGAAGAGAAAGACGAAAAAACAAATTTTAAAATATCTCTCCTAATATTAGAACAATCGAAAAATGTATAAGAAGTAAAGTTGTAGAAAATCAAGTTTGTTATAATTTACTACCCCATCATTTTTTTCATACTTTAATGTTTACAGAGATATTTAGATTTTAAACTTTCAATCGTAAATTGTAAATATTTCTGTAAATATTAGTGTAACAGAAAAAATGATAAGAAACAAAATTATAGTAAAACTAATTTGCTGCAACTTTACTTCTTATAAATTTTTCGAATATTAAGGGAGATATGCCAAATCGGATGGCATTGATACACACAATTCTTTGCACTTATTAAAGCTTAAATTTCGAATGCCATCCGATTCAAACAATTTTAACTATTTTTTTTCGATTTTTGTTAAAAAAATTCGAA
Organism: Nineta flava; assembly: GCA_963920215.1. Classification (NCBI taxonomy): domain Eukaryota; kingdom Metazoa; phylum Arthropoda; class Insecta; order Neuroptera; family Chrysopidae; genus Nineta; species Nineta flava. Next base: position 263,517 of record OY986045.1, read on the forward strand.
AAAAAGGTTTTTTGGCGACTTTGAAGGGTTGTTTCTCAGAAACTTTTTGTACAACATATAGTGGTACCAATAAATAAGCTCACCAATTTTCGAGCGGTTGCCTCATAACTTTTCTTTAAATTTTTTTCTAAATTCGCGGGTGCGTGTCTCGGATGGCAAATAATTTTATTATATAAATAGGGTAAAACTTCAAAGGAACCGCACTTTCACCCGGTTGCCCCGTCAAAAAATGTGACGTTTCGTCAATTGAAGTTTTATTTGTATAAAATTTTTTTACGCAGGCTAACTAACTCGCTTCTGGAGTGTTTTTTCAACGAAAATTTAAAAACGCGTATAAATAAATGTTCTCAATACCAATGGTGTGATATTATTGTTTATTTTCTACGATTATATATTAATCAGTTGACTAGAAAATGTTGTACAATAATGCACAGCAAAATGGCGTTTTTAATTTAATATGTAGTGAAAAATAAAATAAATTCACTTTCAAACAATGATAAGATATTAAGGGCTATTCATAAACCACGTAACATTTTTACGGATGGCAGGTATATGACTTCACATGGAGGTTGGATCTTGCAAGAAATTAATTTAGAAACAGGCAATAAAACTGGTTTGGCCTGACAAAATGTGATTGGTTGTTAAATATTTCTTGAATTGCTAGTAGCGCGTGTAAGGGTTACAAAATATTGGAGAAAGTAAGGGATAAACGAACTCCCGACTGATTGGTTTGAAGTAGATATCGATATAACTGGCTTATCAATTCCCAGTGTTACGAGACTGCCAAATGCTCCGGTTCGCGTGATTGATCCAATATACAATAGGGAATATGCATGAAAATTTTTTTTGACTTGAATAGAAGCATGTTTTCTTGACAAATATCAAGGTAAAATTACTTTTTAAATAACTTTAAAAATAAGCGAGATATGAATGATTGAAATTCTCGATTAGACAAAGAGAGTGATAGTCTTCTTGATATGTTATGTGACGTCATATTACACTTTCACCATTTAAAATACACGTAAAACTCCGTTTTTAGTATTTTTGCAAGAAAGAGACAGATAATAATCTTTAAAAGCTGATAGCTTCGTTGATATTTGTTGGATTTTAATTTCGTTTTTAAATATTATTACAGTATTAACAGTATTTTCATATTCTGAAAATAAATGTGAAAAAAATTTTCATGCATATTCCCTATTGGTTAAGTTCCTTTTGGTCGTATAATACGAAAGTTTGATTATAAATTATTTTTATTTATTTCTTATTAATTTTATCACTGAATCAAAGTTTAAACAAATTAAATCAATAGAAAAGCGTTTATTAGCGTTTATTATTTATCTTTAATCATTCTACTTTTTTATAAATTTTATTGATTTAAAAAATAACGTAGTACAAAACAAGCAAGGGGTTAGGAAAATCTCGTTAATTACATAGTTTTACATGGTAGGCAGGGGGATTAAAAAAATACAGAAAACGCGTTTATAGATACCCCTTATCTTAATTGCTAGAATGTTTCTTCGCTTTTAAACGTTAGGGAGAGCAAAAAAATAAATAAATTTGCTATTTTCAATGTTATTGTTTTCGCTCATTTCCAATCGCTCATTTCCAAACAATATTATTAAAACAAATAAAGCATAGACATAATTTATTTTATATTTAATACCATCTGAACCCATAGAATTCTTCTTGTTCACCCCTGACGATTTTGTTGTATTAGTAAATATTGCACCATTATTTGGTTTATTGTTTATTTAAAACGAACGTTAAAAATGTCATTTTTTTAAGAATTTAGAACGGCCAATTAATGAAAATTTTGATAACACAAATTATCGCAAACAAATTTTTCGAAGATTTTTTTGTTTACTAGTTTTTATAATAATCAATTTCTTGAAACCAAACAGCCATGCGAATTACACAAAAAAATTACGCAATAATGTGCAAATATCTATTAACAAAGGTAACCAAATTTTAATAAAACTTGATAATAAATAAATAAGTATCACTCAAAGTACATAAACCTATAGTCATAAAATTATGACCAATGGAAATGTTTTTTAACAAAAATAATTGAAAACAACAGTAGGTATACACGATAAATCAGTATTGCATAAAATTACACAACCGATTTTCGGAGCAATAGATATGTTTTTTGACAAAATCATTCATATGGACTCGCACGGGCGTAGCTGTAGCTTTCATATGGGAGGAGTCCAACAATGCACAAAGGTAAACTAGTTTTTACTTCGATTTACTATGGGCACATTTTAATTTTACAACATACTTTAGTAATTTTTAATTCTGAATTTTAGACTAAATACAGAACTGCCAAATAATTTTCTTTAACGACTAAGTTTAAAAACTCAGAAAGTTTGGATCCATTTCAAATTAATATGGTAAATTGTAAACTTAAATTGATTATTCTTATAAATTTTGATTGACAATATATTTCCCTACAGATATTTTATCGACACAACAAATTTCGTTATAGTAAATCTTCTTCATTGTTTATTGTAGAGTTTCTGAATTTACTATGTACCATTGTTAGTAATTACAAGTTAAATACGACTTGAGTTTTGTTCTATAGTAAATTTTTGCATAACTTCATTATGGTTCACCGATTATATGATGGTATGTGGCACGGGTACAAAATAGATAGATTGTCGCGGCTACACTTCGACCATAAAGTCCAGCGTCGGACTGGCATTATTGTCGAGGTGGCGCTTGCCAACCGGGCCCTATCCTGCGCGGCGGCCCCACGGGCCTGGCTTGCGGGGTTTGCCACAAGATAAGCGGTAGGTACGGTAGGGGTCCCGTGCAGACTAGGGCCCGGCCCTTGCGTCCTACATGTAAAGTAGATAGGTTCATACATACTTAGAAATGAAACAGAAAAATTAAAACTTGTTTTGGAAATTTCTGAACGGCGATAACTTTTGAACGAATGAACCGATTTTGATGTGTATCATAATACACGACATTCGAGAACCGTCTAAAACTCTTTGGGACAAGTAAACATTCCACCTAGGCAGCAAGACATGAATGACTCAGATTCTCAGAGTGAGGAAAAAGACGACGAAGATGCCTTAGACCAAACTGCAAAAGACGCCATGTGCTTTTCCCGAAGCAGTTCGGACGTCTGCCAAAGTTGCATACCATGTGCATGTAGTAAACTTTTATCACAATATACCATGCACAGCAACACGTACACCACCTTATATGTTGCATATTGTGTAATTCGCACAATTTCGTTCATGCAAGTCACTTGTGAGAGACGATTTTCAGCGCTGAAGCGCATTAAAACGAGCCTTTCCTCTCTATTGGGGCAAGAACTATTGGATTCGTTGGTTATATTTAACACAGAATCGGATCTTATCAAGGATGACGAGAATAGCAGCTTTTACGATCGAGTTATTGACAGCTTAGCTGAAACTTCTCCTCTTTTATAAAAATGTTGATTGGCTTGTTTCCGATTTGTTATATTATAAGTAATTGGAACTATATTTACCATATAATATATATAGTTGATAATTAATAATTTGTGTATTTCATTATTTTCCGATAGTGTCTCATCTACTATAATCCCGTTCCGGGTCCCGGGCTTGTGGGAAGCCACTCGGGCCCTTTCGGCCCAATCCGACTCTGATAAGGTCCATTGTGATGCCTAAGGATCTATTGCCTAAAGTTCCTCGTCGTGTCAAATACACCGTTCCAAACGTAGCGTGAAAAGCTTTTACCGGATATCAACGAACTGGGTCGTTTGACTCATGTCCGTTGCTCTTCAGGAAACGAAACTCCATCTCACATGATATCGATTACCACAGAATCCAGTATAATCTGACTTGTATATTGTCTATTGAAGGTTAAGTTTATTTATTTCATCCATTTAGATTGAGTTAAATAAAGTTTGTAATCAATGGTTTTTTGTAATGGAATTTTTTTCAATTTTTGGAAACGACGACTTTTAAAAACAATTGATGTATTATTTAATTGTATGATGTATTATAGGTAAAGTAGAGGCTAGGAACTATCGGTTAGAAGTGACGTTGTAATTATGGCAATTATTCAAATTTGATTATTAATGCTTTTAATTTTTACTAAAATTGTGCAATTATCACAATTATTAGAAATAGAACCAAAATTTTATTGGATTTTAACTCAAAAACAAAAATGCATCTTCTGTATCTCGTACTATTTATTTACCCCTTTAAATCTACGTATCTTGAAAGAAGGGGTTGTAGACATACATAGAAGAATAAAATAAATATTTTTGTAGATATAAATACTTTATTTATTCTATCAAACCTGTCCTAATTTTAACGATGTTTCGTTTGAAATATTGAGATAGTTGCCCGTTTCGACTTTTTCCGAATTTCACCGATAACTTTCCTCGGAACTTGATCTAGTTGAATTGAATAATTGAATAAATTTCTGATAGCTTTTGTTGAAAACTTTTGTCTTAAACCGTGGAGGTCTGCAATTTTAATTTTTCATAAACTCTAAAAAAATAAATATCACTTCCAACTCTTTTTAATAGAGTCCATTGATACACCATAGTATCTCTTAATTCTTTCAGAAATAAAAACTAACGGATGAATATTTTACACTATCCAAATCTCGAACAACTTCCAGATTAAAACATATGCTAAAACTGTAAAAAGTCATTTTGAATATTTAGTCATGATATTATAATCAATTGGACTATTCGTTTCTAAGATATCGAATTCAGACATCCACAAAGAACCCCCATAGATGGTATTTTTGGCATCAGGTAGCCCCTGTAAACGTAGAGGTTTGATGAAAACTCAACATCGAACACACCAAACATTGTACAGGTATAAACTAGAAAATATAGCAGTGAAACAAAAATATCATATAAAAAAATGAAATGAAGGTTCTTATTTTTATCTACAACATATAATTAACCAAAGAGTATCAATGTAATTAAATTCATTGTCAAAATAATTTTTTTTTTAAATTACCTGTGTGTGTAATTTATTGAAGTATAAAAGCAAAGTTTTAAGAAACACGAAAATGTGACGCATCTCTGAGTCTGCGCAAAAAATATACAAATGTGTGCTATTACACACACATGAATCGTCGTCAGTCGTCGTGTCATCTACACTCACACACACACACATAGTAAACAGTATACATATACAATTCACATAGCAAAGAGTATCTATATTCAATGCTTTAGCTTTATCCCCACTCTTGATTAATTCCAGCAGTAGTAGAGACAGAGAGACACAAGCACACACAGCACAGATCCAAGTACTACAATATTATTTGCGATAATGTTTGTCAGTAGCGCTATGGCGTGCTTGGTGTATTGTTAGGTTATATGTTACATATATAATATCACTGTACAAAATCTCTCAATACCCTTCAATTAAACAATAATTCATTTATAATTTTTAAATTTAATTATTAGTCAATATAAAAAATGAAACTATTAATTTAATTGAGCTGGGACAACGGTCCAAAATTTGATACCGCCGCTTTTATTTTACAATTTATTCTTTTCCATTATACTTTTCTTTTTTGACGGTCCATTTTTTGGTACGATAATCCTGCTCAAATTAAAAATCTTTTTGGTGTGTACAACATTTTTCAGTTCATTTAAAAATTTAAAACTTAAAATTTTTTTATATTTACAGATTGTATCAACAATTAAGTTTGCTACAACAATTGGATTAAAGATATACATAGTGCGTGACTTTAAATTTATATCGAGTGTTTAGAAAGTGTTAAGTTAAGTGTTTGAAATTAAAACAATATAATGAATCAACAAGAGTCTACTGCAATGTCAACAATGTTAGTGCGTGTTAAGGAGGATAACAATGGACAATTACTAACAACAAGTGGTCCGCAGATGTCACCACCATCACAACAACAACAAGGATTATTAGTGCGACATTCAAATAGTGAAATAATTAGCGAGAAAAAAGTGACACAATTTAGTAGTGATTGTACGAATAGCAACTCCCCGTCACCTCCGGCATGTAGTGCTCCTGGTTTAATACCGTGTCGTATACATAGATCAATTACAGTGCCAACTAGTGCTACGTCAAACAATAGTGATAATAATCCTACAGATAATACAAACCCTTCAGGTAATAATGATAATTGTAGTGTTGTACCATCCTCTCGAAATGATTATGATTTACATGAACAATCCGATGATAATTATCGAGTTCAACCCTCAAAATTATTGGGTGAAAAATATTTATTATTAAATGTTGTTGAGGGAAGTTCTTTGTATCGATGCGTCAATGTCCATACACAGCAAGAGATGGTTTGTAAGGTAAGAATAAACATTACTTTTAAATTCGGTACATGTTTTAATTAAAAAGTGACTTCTTAATCACCCAATAAAATAATTTTATAGTATACAACAGGTAACTCTAGGGCCTACCCTAGCTAGACGTTATGATACTATTAGCATATTTCTTCAAATTAATTTTACCTGAGTTTTGGCATAGACCATAGACAGACCTTCCTTCTTAATCGTTTTCTTTAAGAATTTTAAAAACCACTTTTTGAAGTTTATGCAGTTGTTGTAGTTTCCAGATTATTTTCTAAGAATAAATTATCAGATTTGTGAATCAAATCTCACACAAATTTTAAAGTTACTACAGACGCTATACCTACATAGGTCATAGATACCGTTAGGTTCTTATTTACCTGATTATTTGAGGCTTTATAGCTTTTCCCATTTGTTGTGTTTCTGAAGGATGGGTTTAATGATAGGTCATTAACACCATATGATGTTTATATTTTTGAATCGGCACATGTGTACTCTCGACTCTAGAGTCTAGTGTCTCTAGTAAGGTCTAATAATTTACTATTAAGTCTAGTAATTATAATATAGTAGTTGTAAAATAGGGATTATTATATTATAAATTTTTCAATGAATTATTTTATAATATCATAAAAATTTGGGAGGTTTCATGTCAAAGGCAATGGAGTGCTTATTTCGAATAAGTTTAAAGTAATATATATTTATAGAACCTCCAATTGCAGTTCCCAATTGGAGGTTCCAATTCTCAAAATAATATATTACTCATAACATGATTTGAATGACGCACCATACGGACCAAATTTTATTTTAAAGTCGTCATATCGTCATTTCAGAATACAATAATAAAAGACATGTTTTTTTTAAAAATAAGTTTGTTCAAGTCTAGACAAATTTATTTGCTTTTAAAATGTTGCTACAAATAGTGTGTGTTATATCTGTAATAAAAGATCGTAAAGACCTTGTTGATGTCGTTTTTACTCGCTTAGTAATAACATAAAAGTCTTATAAAATATTGGCTATACAAGTCCTATATTATACTTAGGTGGTACTATTAACTATCTTTGTTCAATATGTGCCAAGATCATAGTATGCCTTCTTTACATTTGTTAAATTTAATCAAAGACTTCTAAAAGTTATTCAATTATTATTTGCGTTCTACCTAAATTAAGCATAAAATTACCGTTTTTTTATATTGTGAGTGTGGTTTTGTTTTTTATGTCTATTAGACACAAGGACATATCAAAATTTATAATGTCTGAGACGTCAGTTAAATTTTAAATTAGTATATTTTTATGTATATGATGTTTACTGTAAATTATTTCAATATCATCAGGAATTAAGACATAGTTTTTGTTGTAAAATAATAGGCTTTGTGTTTTTTTGAAATATTGATAAGTTTTGTATTATCATAAAATAAATATAAGAAAATATCAGGCTAGTGTTCCACAAAGTGAATTGTTAACTCGATATGTTTTTAGATGTTGAATAATATATATGCGTAATATGTTTCGTTTGCTTCTCAAAATAAACCAGGCGGATCGGTATATTTTGTATAAAGTATACCAATCAATCGTTGATTGGTGTCTGTTCTAACAACATTATTTTAACCATTGGGCTTTAAATGGAAGACTAAATCTTCCTAAAATACTATTTTATTCTCAAACAGAGTGTGTATTATAAATTTATAACAAATCGGATCCATCATGTCAACAAAAAATATTCAAACTCCTTAAATCATACATCCACCTGAATTTGAATCTCTCAAAACTTGCTTAAAAGCAGGTATGATGAAATACAAATTTTTCGATCATTTATTTAATGAGCTGTGTTGCTATAGATTTATATACTATAGTTAAATACGTTTAATAACATACATTTTATTGGTTTAAATTCAGGGTTGAATTTTATCTAAACAACCTACATAACTATGAATTATAATACCGAAAAATAACATTGAAAATTAATTAACTAGTAAATTCGAATAAAAAAACCGTTTAAACACGCAAATAATATTGAATATTTTCTAATACGAATGAATTTTTAAAAATAGGGTCATAATATTTGTAAAAAAAAGTTCTAACAGGAAACATGTACTCATAACCAACAGAAAGAAATGATATTATTGACCTTAATTGGATGTCCATCTCAAAAGCATATTCTACAAAATAGGGTAGTAAAATTATTCTATAGGAGAAATTATAATAACTTTTCAACCCTCCAAAGAAATGTAAAGAAAAAAAATTATACGTAATAAAAAACCTGATTTGTGTATCAGAAATCTACTTTTTTTAAAATTCATTATTAAATAAAACCTGCTACACACGACCATATATATTGGAGCAACAGAAAACAATACCTATCAATTGTGCTGCCTGTAGCTGGGTTGTTTTAAGCCAATATTGATAGGGTTAGTTAATGCATAAATTCATTTATGAGTTGTGGAATATTTTTGTCCAGCATCCTAATTCAATTGCGTTGTACCTTTTGATCGCGAGTTAACTATATAAGTTCCTTTGTTTATCGTTGTGTCAGATGAAAAACTTCTGTGGTAGGTAGCTGTAAATGAGAATCTCGCGACGTTTTCATTCAAATAATAAAGAAAATATAATAAATAGGCCGATATTTCATCCCACGCTCTCAAAGCTTGAAAATATTATGATAACAGTTTCTCACAAAAGCTTCTCACATTAAGGTAATTTATTATGTAAATGGTCATATCATAAGTGACTCTTAGATATTTTTTTAAATTTTCATGACCTAAGACTTTCATTAGGTTTATGTTGAAAAATCTTTCTCATTAGAAATCTAAGCCACGTTAAACCACGTTTCCCATTTTCTAAGAATTTATTACATTTAAAAGCTAATATTGAGTAGACACGTCATTTTTTTAAAGATTCGAAGCATTTAGTAATATCGGTTGCCAGTGATTGGAACGAACGAACGGTTGGTTCCAATAAAATGTGTTGTGTGTAGTAGACTTATTTAATTTACCTCGTGTGTATTCAAAAGAATTATATTAAATCACTGCAATGATGGAATATGCAAGAAGTCGACATGAGGCAACTAAGCAAGGCTTTATGTGTTTACTCATTGTCAGTCAAGCATGCCAGTGGCTATGTTTATATATAAAATATACTATAAATACGTAGGTATTGTTAAAATAATGTGTACGCTTTCAAATAATCATCATTTCTTTAATGTTTATTCATTTGTTGTATGTTCAAAGAATTATCGTGCACATTTTTATTTAATAATAATTATTTGCATATTTTTAAATCTCTAGGGCCATATTTAAAAGATTTCAATGGTTGTTGTTTTTTTTCGTATTTGTTACACAGAAATTGGACATTTCATATTATTATATTTTTGATTATTTTTTTTTTGTACATAGTGTTTTATGTTACACCACAATTTAAAATTCTTGATTTTATTCATGATAATAATCCATATGTCCCCAATGTCACACTATCCAAATATAAGACGTTAACATAAGTTGAAATTTTGCCTAGAGAAAATATTTTCTCAAAGATCTGAAAAATTAAATTTAAGGAACAAGCCATAAGGAGACTGTAATTTATTAAAAATTATTTTTATAAAATTTCTAGTGTTTCTCTCTGCATACAAAAATTGTAGACTTGTTCCTTTCACAACGGACTATCAAGGATTTGAACGGACTTAATTAAAAACGGACTCGTCGCGTAATAATATATTATATGCATAACATATATTATATGTAACATATTGTATTAAATTTTCGTATTTCTACAGTTTTCAATTAAAAAACTTACCAAAAGAATAGAATAATTAACATTAATTTGTATCACTAAAAATAAAATTCGTTATCAAAGGATCATATACGGGATTAACAGATGCAGAGATGTGTGTACCTTAATTAATATTCAAAAACCCGGACGATTACAAAAATTAACACATGTTTTTTTTCTATTTATTTATTCAATATTTTATCCGTCACTTATTTGATTGTTATTGTGAAATATGACGTCATAACAAAACATCATTTTATAAATTATTAATGTTAATTTATTAAAACATCCGGATTTAATACGCTTATTTAATGGAATCTCCAGAAAGTCTGCCATTAATACAGGCTATAAAAAAACCACCGACATTGATGTTCATATGTCAACGTATGACGCAATTAAAACATGTGTTTAATTAATCCATAATGTAGTATGACAGAATACTCTGAGATGCTGTTAAATCAAATACAGATGATAATAATGATGGCAGTTTTATAATAATCGTGGTGAATATCATAATGCCTTTAATTTTTGAACAATGTAGTACTTACATACATTTCTGTTTATGTAATTAAAATTGATGTAATTGTATTTTATTGATAATAATACACGAATTACAAACAGTTATCTGGCATGTGTAATGAAAAAGTTGATTACGTGATTGAATTATAAAGAAATAATTTATTACATACAATTTTTATGTACTTTGAAAAAAAAGTGTTATGGCTGCATTCGTTGTATTACTTATCGTAAATTTGGAAGTGTTTTTGTCTTGATTTTTAAAATTAATTGATTTATTTTCGTATATTATTAATGTAGTCTTTCTCTTTATTGAAAGTTGTTCTGTTACTAACGTAAAGAAATGATAAAAGTCTGAATTTTTTTAAAATGTTTCAAATACATATTATGTATTTTTTTTAATATAATCCTAAGTGTGTCCGTTAAGTTCACCGTGTTCTCAAATATGTTCGAATGCCGATGATTGCCGACTATTACATAGCCGAACGTTACAATAAAAACGTGACAGTATAAGGGGAGTGAAATTTCAGTCTCGCAATAGATTTTCACAGTACCATCTCGATTGCAAATGATATATTTTTTAAATTTTTCTAGTCAAATTTGTAATCATTTTTTTGTAAATCGAATAAATGTGATACAAATCGATTGTAATTTTAGAACAATGTACACAATTTTTGATCGTGATAGTATAATAAATATAAGTAATTATTTGTTTTTAATCCAAAGATGGTAGTAATTAAGAAAATTTCATTAAATCATTTTAATTTGTTCATAGCAAAAACTATGTATTGCAATGTTTATTGGAGTTACCTATATTTATTTTATTGCAAGAGTATTTATGCATAATATTTTGTTACTATTGCTGCTAATTTCAAGGTAGTCTTACATTTTTATGGTTGCGTTTAGTGTTCTGCTTTTGTTTTTTTGTCACTAAAGAAGTGATGGATAAATTTGTATAAAAAGAGATGTCCTAAATACAAATTATATGTAATTAGATAAAGACAGATATATAATTTTTGCGTAACTTTTGTTGTTTTTTGCTTCACTCATTAACAATAACTTCTATATATTTTTATGTCTATAAGGGGTGTGTAATAACAACTATTATGTTAAGAAAATAAATTTTTTTAAATCCCTTGGCTTAAGATGGATTATTGTACAATATATTCAAAACTTATTAGAAATCAATTATTATTTTGGGGTTGTTTGTTATGAGTTAAATACCCTTAAATAGGTATTTAGGATTTATTCATTGTGGTTAAAAGATGTAGATTAAAAATTAGCCTTTCGATTATGTTTTAGATAGATGACCACAAATCATATTGTGATGCAATGATAAAAGAGTAAGGACTGGGGTTTATTGTTTTGTATACGTATTAAAAAATGTTAAGTTTGTGGAAAAATGTAATTTACAGTAAGAAGTAATATTTCTTTTCAGTCTTTTCAGAGGTGATCAATACTACTAGGAAAGAGTGATGAGAAAAAAAATGTTTAAAATCGAGGATAGTTGACAGATTTAGTTACAGCCAATTAGAAAGATATAATAGTATTATTATTGCATGATTTGTTGCAAAACAGTCAAGACGCTTAGTTTGGTGTTCAGTTTTACATCCTAGTAACTAATTCGTTTTTTTTTTGGGCATTCACTTCGATGTGGTCCTAATAGCAATTATCCACATATTATATTTTTAATTGCATACTCACTTAACTACATATGTATATAGCTAATTTTATAATTGATTTGTGCCTTATTAATTGTGGTTTTCGAAAAAATGCTTCGAATAAAAGTGGTTCATTATAAATATACTAACAAGTTTTATTCGAAACATTTTCCCGAAAACCGAATAAATAAGGTACAAATCAATTATAAAATTTTGAAATGATAGCGATATTTTTGCAGCCGATTGTACTATTAGCCCCTAAAGTGAGTTTTTTTCAATTTGTGCCGAATCTGTTTGGTTTTATAGTGTATGCCACAATCATTCTATCCAAAATTAAAATTTTGCAAGCTATACTACTGTAAAGTGTAGGCGTTTGATTTTATTTAGCAAATAATTCGCTAGCCACAAAAACTAGATGTTTAAAGAGAATTTACGTTTTTCAATCTTATGTAGAGCACATACACATGTATCGTATGACGACTGAAGGTCCGGTCTCGCGAATCCTGCTATTCTATAGGATAACAGAGATACTAGTGATAACACCTTCATATAATAAACATAAAAATCAACAACAACAACCAATTCAATGTAATAACTAGATTCCACGTGTTTGAATTCTATCTCAAGTTGATCTAGTTTTAGCATGCACACACACACACACATATATGAAAAAGATGCTGTAATAATAAAATAATATTGTTTTGCGCGCTGTTCACCTTGTTGTCATCTTCTCTCTCACTTATTTACATACACCGTTTATAGATATTAAAGTGAAAGACAACATATTTATAAAATAAAAATAGTTAGTCATCGTATGAACAAACGACAAACGATGTTGGAATCGTATGAACAAACGAACGTGGCTGGTTGAGTGAGTGAGTGAGTGAGTGAGTGAGTGTATTAGTTTTAATGTATTTAACAAACAACAGATATTATGCAATTCTGCATATAATGATTCTGTCAGAGAACTAACTACGTATGTAATGCAATCATTTTATTATTAAAATATAACAGTACTTTAGTATGGTGCTTGCTTGTAATGTATACTTAAATGGATGTCTGTTTAAAAAAAAACAAATTGATTTATACAGGGATATCATTTATATAACGTTCCTTCTGGTGGTGCTATCGTCTTTGATTTCAGTAAAAACCATTTATAATCAATTCTTTTTGATACAATTCCAAAACAATCAACATATAATTAATGCTTTTGGAGTATAATTGATCGTAATAATGTATTACGCATTGTGCATAGTCACTTACCACGAAGCGTAAGTTACTTAACGCAAAGGGTTAGTTACTTATCGCGAAGTGTTCGATTTTTAATGCTACGCGTTTAGTAACACTGCACATTTATTTACTAACGCTTGGCGGCAAGAAACTTCGCGTAGCGTTAGTTACTAAACGCGAAAGAAGCTTTAGTTAACACGAAACGGTAGTTAATATGACGCGCTACTCAACGCGAAGCGTTATTTAACACGAAGCGTTACTTAACACGAAGCGTTACGTAACGCAAAGCGTTGTTAGTTATTCTGAGAAAATTCACTAAGTTGACGAAGCTTCTACGTAGCGATTTTTCTAAAATTCGCTTTTGTAAACTTAATTATTAGATTTTATTTTGTTAGGCTTGTATCGGCTCTTTCGATATTGAATTCTAAAAAAAAAACATTTAAAAGTTAAAAATTGCATATAAACGGTATTTCATATAATTTTTATTTAAATGAGCTTGTAAATTAAATAAATGATAATAATTAATTTTTTGTTTGGGAAATTTTTTTATGTTATTCATAAAATTTTCCATAATTACTAGGAAATATTTTAATACAGATATAAGAGGGCTATTTAAGTGTAATTTCATAATGTTGTGTAATTTTATTACAGCCTGTTGAAAAAATAAACATTATGCTTTTGTTTGACTTTTACTATGCTTGTTCGAATATTACAGTGACCTCTATTATGTAAATGGACTAACTATCCTATAGTTTAGAAATGGACACTAGCGCCGTCTACTCTATGCTTAGTTTTATTTTGTACAAAAATAACGTATGTCTTATACTGTACTAATAAAATAAGACGTCTTTTATATGATTTTTGTTTACTAAACTTACCTCTGGTGTACTCTTTTATTCCATACTAGCATTACCCGTCGCGGCTTCGCCCGCAAAAATTTTGTAACGCCCTTATAACCAAGTAACATATAGGACTGATAAATTGCGTTTAATTTTTGAAATACATTTGGTGTTTGCACCTGCCACCTATTGGCAAAATTTTTGAAGTACTCATGTTGTGTATACTGCCATCTATAGGCAAATTTTTAAAACGTATTTGTTGTATGCATCGCTATCTATGAATTGCATATTTAACACATTGGTTGTTTACTGCCATCTATCGAAAGGCGGAGGACTTTGTTTTATAATATGGCACCTCCAACAAATATCATTATAGTTTAGCCAATGTATACAAAAACTTGACAAATTATATACTTAAACCTTCCTCGAGAACCACTCTATCCATTGGTGAAAACAGCATGAAAATCGGTGCAGTAGTTTTTGAGTAAATCGCAAACTGACAGGCGCGGCTGGGGGACTTTATTTATATATACTATGTAAGGATTTTAAAGTGTAATCACACTATATTCTATAGTGTATTCTTTTTTAGGCCATTTGTTAATGTTTGGTGCCATAAGGAACCGCAGGTCATATATGATGGATTTCGGTGGACTTTTCCTAAATTGTTTATAATAGTCATAGAATATATCTAGTAAAAATACGATACTCATTTATCAGTCTTTACAGGTTGATTTTTAGGAAATAACTCTTTTCCGGTTAGATATCAGAGATAAATCTCCTACACTTCTATTGAGATTTTTGAGATAAAATTATGTAAAATTTTAACTCCTTAGGTCTTGAAGTATATTACGACTAACCATAAGCAAATAGCATAGTGACCTTGTCGGATACATGCAATTTATTTATAATTCATTGTTCTACCCATTGAATGCAAAAAATACGTATTTTTAATACGTGTTTTTGTGGAAATAAAAAATAAAACATGTATAGAAAAAAAGTAATATATACTGTTAGAAAAAAGAAAGTTACACAATTCTAAATTATTGCAATATCTGGTTTGAAGTTCTTGATAAAATGTTATATTTATTTGATATAATAAAATTCAATGAAACTTTAAATAAGAACAACTTATTTGTACATTTTCACTTGCCATGTGATGAAATTTTATTTTATTTAAAATCTTATTTTCAAGTCATTTTTATTAGATTATCGATCGCCTGACTTCTTAGTAGAATTACTGTTTAGGCGGACGGGATAGCATTTATCGTTAAGAAAAAAACTATTTTAATAAGTCAATAAGTTCACCAGTCGTTAAACGCTATTAATAAAATATGTAGGACAGAAAAAACAAAATATTTTTTTTTTTTAAGATTACGCGCGATGTTACACTTCTTTAGCGTGAGTGTTATTATATTCATTGAAACATGCACACATATAAATGTTAGCATCATATACTGAACTGACTAATAAAGAAATTTTCAACTGAACTGAAGCTTTTAAAGTTCCAGCTTCAGAATTTGATCACAAAAAGATCACATGCAAAATATACTAATTTATTTTTGTTGGATAGCTAACGTCATAGCATGAACATTTAAGCTGTACGTACACCTTAACAACAAGTGTACAACTGGTAAAAATTTAATTTAACGTGAAAATGTTGCAATTCACATATATGATGTAATATTACATAGAGAATTAATAAAAAGTGTGAATATTAACTTTTTTTTTATTAATAAATATTTATGAAGATGAAACCATGACCTTAATTTATTCTTGGCATAGAAAACTAATTCACATATTAATAAAAAATAAATAAAAAAACTTGTCAGATAATAATATTAATATTTAAAATTAACGTGTCAATATATATATATATATATATATATATATATATATATATATAGGTATAATATTATATTGATTGTGTAATAATTAATTTTATGCAACTATAATGTTTTAAAATATTGCTTATATTATGTATGATGGATACAAATAAATTTAATTATTACATAGTTATTCAAATAATACAAGTTTTACCACAATACTCGAACCCTAAAATTTGTTTCGAGTATTGTGGCAAAAGTTTTGATATTTGAATATAACTATGTCTCAACTCCAATCAACTAAAATTCATTTTATTAATTAGTACATATTATCAAGGACATTATAATAGGGAATATGCATGCAAATTTTTTTTCATATTTATTTTCAGAATATGAAAATACTGTAATAATATTTAAAAACGAAATTAAAATCCGACAAATATCAAGGAAGCTATAAGCTTTCAAAGATTATTATCTGTCTCTTTCTTGCAAAAACACTAAAAACGGAGTTTTACGTGTACTTTAAATGGTGAAAGTGTAATATGACGTCACATAACATATCAAGAGGACTATCACCCTCTTTGTCTAATCGGGAATTTCAATCATTGATATCTCGCTTATTTTTAAAGTTATTTAAAAAGTAATTTTACCTTGATATTTGTCAAGTAAACATGCTTTAATTCAAGTGATAAAAAATTTTCATGCATATTCCCTATTGTCTCTATATGACGACAAATTGATGAGCCCGAATTGAAATGTTTTGTTTAAATGAAAATTTAAAACGTCTGATACTGAAATTTTAAAATATGTACCACCTCTGTAAACTAAATTTTTACAATAACTTTTAATACAAATAATCATTTTCAAAAATGTATTCAATAGTTTTTTAATTACAATGTTTCAGATAGTGACACGTGATAGCAGCAGCTTATTATCAGCACACTATCGTTTAGATGGTGTACCGCATATGAATCCATTACATGAAGTATTAGTTGGTGAACGGTATCTCTATTTAGTATTTCCAAAGTCACATGGTGATTTACATTCACATGTGCGAATACGACGTCGTTTACGTGAAGCCGAGGCCCGTCGTTTATTTCGTCAAATGGCTGAAACTGTGAAAACATGCCATGAAAATGGTATTGTTCTACGTGACTTAAAATTACGGAAATTTGTTTTTGCTGATCCCCAAAGGTACGTGTGTATATAATAATAATAAATAAATAAGCTTTTAAATATTAATATTCAGCTTTTTAAATATTAGTTTAACTTTTGTGCTCGCCGTGTGTCTGATTGTGTTTGATTACACAAATTGAAATTATATTTTTGTGAATAAATTATGATTACTACAAAATTCTTATCAAATAAAAAAATTTATTTTTAGAAATTTATAATTTTCCAATATTTAAAAAAAATTTGGTATTTCAAATGTTTTATGTGCGATTTTAATGAAAAATCGTAGGTGGTCATGGAAATTTTATTGATATTATTTTTAATTGCAATCAAAAACACGTTTTCCCAATAATTTTCAATTCATATAACACACGTGTTTCGATTATTTTATATGAAATGATTATTTTATATGAATAGCAGGGATTAATAGGGGGGGGAGGATTAGGTAGCATGACGGAGCTTTAATCATATTATTTTTGAATTATGTTATTTTAAGTCTACAAAAATAACTATATTATTTCATAATCTCGTTAGTAACAAAAATTTCTTATAGCTATATATAATACAGATATCATTTTACGGCTTGATCACGTTTGAATATTTACAGTAAAATCTCTAAATCTAAATTCCTATACTTGTTTACGCATATTTTATTTCGTTTTCCGGAAATTGTTGGAAAAATAATATTCATTTAAAAAGTTATGAGACCTTTTTACCCTTTTGAGAAAAAAAATCTGTTTTTGTTGAATTTGAAAAGTGATAGACATGCTTAATAATCGTTATTAGCATAACATAGTTCGTTTTCATATGGGTTTAATGTAAAAGTTAAGTGATTTCAAAATAAACTTTTGTCGTATCAGCGACCATTAAATCTGCTCAGTTATTGTTACCAGTAATTAGGTAGCATAGGATGTCGAAATTTAGATGCTATTTAGAACTTTTCTTTTTCGAAAATCAGAACAGATTCGTCACAAATCTACTGTCAAATTTTGGACATTGTGCACGATCGCACGCACTTTCAATAGTTTTATTTATTATAGTTGTAATTATTTTCTCATGTTGCCCAATACATAGCCGAGAAGCATAATTTCCTAAAAAGGAATATAATTAATATTGCGTATCACAAAAGATCTATCCAGAAAGCATCAAAATTGAATAATAATCGTGTGAGCCTAACGATTTATGCATAATTCTGAAACTGCTTAATGTAATACAATAAATTATAAACACTAAATACATACACATAACCTTAATAAAATGTGTCAAAAAAAAATGTTAAGTACTTTCGAACATAAAAAAATATAACAAATATAACAAAAATTATAATCGCAAGTACTTGAAAATAAAAGTAATAAAATTGTAACATAAATATTTCTCACGTCTCTTCACCCAGCATAGCAACATATACAACTTTACTTGTACGAGTGAGTACAACTGGTATTTAACAATTTGCTCAATAAAACATAATTCGTGATGAAAAAAAGGTCCTTAAAAATAAGTAATTATAAACTGTTTTTTTTTCTCTCAATAATTAACATACAATAGATGTTCACCCAGTAATGTTTAATTAATAAAATAATAATAATAAAAAAAAGGCTTTATTGAAAACAACAAACAGCCTGGCCTGGCCTGGCCTGGTTTATACAAGGCAGACAAGCAAGCTGCTGCTTCACTATGTATCTAAAATAAATCAATGAATTTAAATTTATATATTGTCATCTTCTTCTATTTGTATCGCATAGAATAAGGATAGAAACGGGGTTAAATGCTATTTAGAAGCTTTTTATTATTATAGTACTGACTGACTGACTATGTGAGGTATGTTGTTTGTTGAATAAATAATAAAATATTACCTTTGTTTAAATTGTTCTGTATTTAACTTTTATTATTTCAATTTTATTTAATTTTATTATTTCGTTTTTTTTTTTATTAATAAAATAATTGTTTTTGTTTGATTATTAAATTTTAGAGAGTACTTATGTATGTATATATTTTAGTTTGGCTCCTTTGGAATATATATATATATATTTTTTTATTTTTTCAATTATTTAAAAGAGTACTGTAATTAAGTTTTACAAAGCACACAGTGGAAATAGCTGCGAGATTTATTTTGTCAATTGTCTATTAGATACTATTGGTTTTATATTTCAAATTTTACCCCTATTCCTAGAACATTTGTTTGTATTTTATAAATACGTATTTCGACTACAATGTAGTCATCATCAGTATGAATTAGCTAATCGTAACTATCTCTGGGATATGGATTCAGAGATATGTTGCTTGTTGCTAATTTGGTGTCTGTGTCACCAAATGATGATATTTAACACATTGGTTGCTTACTGCCATCTATCGAAAGGCGGAGGACTTTGTTTTATAATATGACACCCCCAACAAATGTCATTATAGTTTAGCCAATGTATACAAAAACTTGACAAATTATATACTTAAACCTTCCTCGAGAACCACTCTGTCCATTGGTGAAAACAGCATGAAAATCGGTGCAGTAGTTTTTGAGTAAATGCAGTAGTTTAATAATCTTTACTATTGGTCTTACCTACGCAATAACTTTCTTGATGATTACTAAAATTATTGCTGATTTACTCCTACCAAAATTGGGAATACATCTTATGTCTGAACATTATCAAGAATAACTGAGACCTTAACGTAATTTACATAAATTTTGATTTTAATAATTTTCTACTCGCATATTTTTATAACTAAATGTTTTTGTTTCCATTCTTCTTGAGAAAAACGTTCTTTGAAATTCTTAAATACTTCAAAACAATCAAATGAAAATTTACAATATGATGACCAAGCATATAATTCGTTCACATATTTATTTATGGTCATTCAAACATATTTAAAAAAAAAAAAAAACTTTTGTTCTCAAAATAATTTAAAAAATTTTATGATTGCATAAAAATAATAATAATCGTTAACTACACGCAATAAAAATTATATTTCAATTAAATAAAATTAATTGATTACATAATTAAAAACAAAAATATATTGAGTAAAAATTAAAAGAGTTGTAGGTAGGTATGAGAAATGAATGTGTATGTGTGGTAATTTAAAAAAATAAACACTTGATTCCACCATTCGTTCGTTCGTTCGGTGTGTTCTTGCGGCATACTATGTCGAGTACTTAACTTAACACACATGCTGCAGCACATTATAAAGTTATCTTGAAATAGTTACTAAAAGTAAACTTTTTGGTGAATGAAGTAATACCTTTGGTACCAACATATCATAAATTCAATGAAAATGATTTCATCAATGTATAGAATTTAATTTTGATTATAATCTCTAACTCTTGTCGTAATTTTGTTTTAATATTATTTAGTTAAATTATCTGGCTGCATTTGATTGTGGTAGTAGATACTGACTGCCTGCTGTCAAGGATATGAAAGATTAGTCCACTCTATGAATCAAATCTTTACAGTCGATTTGTGCCGAATTCATTGGGTATTTCGAACAACAATCCCTTCTAAAAACATTAACGACTTTGATTCTATACGTTTGTACGAAATCCGAATAAATTCAGTACAAGTGGACTTATTTGTTTTGTATCATAATTAGTCCGTACGTATGATTTGTTCAATAGTGTTCAATTGTTCTGTTCGAATTTGTGTATACCTTTTTTTCTATTTCTCTTGTATCTGCTTCTAAAATTATAAACGTCTGTTTATTTGTTTGGTTGTTCGAGTAATACGCAAAAACCACCGGACCGATTTTGATGAAACTTTTTTTGTTTAAAGGATTATGATTAGAAATTGGTATGTATTTTATATCGCTACGATGACGAGAGCCAGAGATATAACCATAAACTTGAAAAAAGACGCAAGTATAAGCTAGTACTATATACTATACTAGCACTACCCGTCGCGGCTTCGTCCGCAAAAATATTGTAACGCCCTTATAACCAAGTAACATAATATTTTCTCCCGTCAAGGACTTGACATGCATTTGTTGTATGCACTGTCACCTATTGGCAAAATTTTTGAAGTACTCATGTTGTGTATACTGCCATCTATGCATAGCATATTTAACACATTGGTTGCTTACTGCCATCTATCGATCTATCTTTGTTTTATAATATGTTTTCCGACATCTCCAACAAATATCATTATATTTTAGCCAATGTATACAAAAACTTGACAAATTATATACTAAAACCTTCCTCGAGAACCACTCTGTCCATTGGTGAAAACAGCATGAAAATCGGTGCAGTAGTTTTTAAGTAAATCGCGAACAGACAGACAGACACGGCTGAGGGACTTTATTTTATACTATGTAAGGATAATGAAAGTAGAATCCGATTTTGAAATTAATCTTTTGTGGTCACAGTGTCTCTTAATTGAGACGCTAAGGCATATCTTTATTTACAAAGAAGATAAATGATCATGGGGAAAATATATTATCAAAAAGGAAAAAAATATGAATTAATTGAATGATTTTAGTAGCTTGCCGAATGTAATTAATTATAAAATTTCAAACATAAATATTATTTTCAAATAATATGTTTTAAAAAGAAACACAAAATGATGAAATCATGTTAGAGACCTTTTTCAATCGGCTAAATATACATTTTGATGTGTACCAACAAGTGTATTAATGTAATCTTTGTGCTTGCACCTTCCTCTTACAGCCCATACAGGCTTGATGATCATAAGCAAATCGGTCCACGATATTGTAGTTATGAGTCGTATGAAGGACAATTGCATCAAATACCGGCCACTATCTAAGCAAAATGTTAACTAATAAACTTATAAATGCGGCACTAGCAACAATATCGTTCACTGTGTGCAACCGATAGTGTTTATAGGAGGACAACTATACAACACAACAGCAGGTGGGGAATTATAATATAGTACTCTCCTCGCAACTCTCGTAATAATCCATTGCCACGATCTAACACACAAATAACAAAAATATAATAATAATACTGTCGAAATATTTATAAAAAAAAAAATGTTGATGAA
The DNA here is from genome assembly GCA_963920215.1 of Nineta flava. NCBI lineage: Eukaryota > Metazoa > Arthropoda > Insecta > Neuroptera > Chrysopidae > Nineta > Nineta flava. The sequence goes on from OY986045.1 coordinate 285,803, forward strand.
ATCAACACAACATACTGATTTCGTGGTCATTACTTAATCTCTATCATAATTTTAAATATAATTATTACGAGATGTGTGCTTTGATACAAATCATATTGCCATGCTGTTATTTAAAACCTTATAATCAATATATAATCAATTATATGGTTTTATTTTTAAGCGAATTTCCTGAAAGGAAATAGAGCTATTGGTCCCGTACTGAAGTCAAAATTTCGCAAAAATTTCTTCAAATGTCCATCGATCCTACCTAGTAGATATCACTCTAGCGGTTACAGTTTTCATTTTATCGAAACAAAATTTGGTATTTGAGGCGCTTTTGGTATTCAAAAGGTCAAGTTCGTTAATGGTCAAAATCGGGCAAGGGGAAAGGGGGGGTTTAAAGAGAGGGGGAAACACAAAATTTGATATCTGCCTTAATATTTTAAAAATGGAAAAAATTATAAGAAGTAAAGTTGTAGGTATTAAGTTTTACTGTAATTTTTTTTCTTATCATTTCTTCGGTTACCCTAATATTTACAGAAATATTGACGGTTTAAGATTGAAAATTAAATTCCTTACTATCTCTGTACACATTAGAGTTTGAGAAAAAATGATAAGGTGATGAATTGTAGAAATTTTGATTTTCTACAACTTTATTCCTCACGCATTTTTCGATTGTATGTCATTTATTAATAAAATTGGACTTGAAAATACTAAAATCATATACGACATTTCATTTTGATCAGACTAAAATTGTGACCGCTAAAGAGTGATTTATGTATTCTAATGAAATTCGCTAAGTTGAAGCAGCTCCTGCGTAACGAATTTTTTTAATTTGAAAAGTTTTTTGACTGATAATTAACATAATTAGATCGTCAAGTCACTTTTTGATAGATTACCATTACTCAATTTTTGTTAATGATAATTTCCAAGAAAACCAAATTTAAAATTTATACAATTTTTTTATTTCCTGCAAAATTTCAAATTTTGAAAGAATAGTTTTAATAATCTTAATAATTATTAAATAAGACAAATATTTAAGAAACAAAATTGGAAAACTTTATATTGTGTAAATGTAACATATTTGATCAGACACTAGCGTTCAAAAAAAATGAACCAGTTGAAACATTCTAAGGGTTTTTGTATGTAACAATGGTTCAAATATATTGAATTTGAGAGTATGTTTACGGGCAGACGTTTACAACGTATTAGAATGGTATACATCACCCCGGTCGAACCATCCTTAGTTATAAAGTTCTTTTTATTTGGGAAAAGGAAAAACGGAACCACCAAATTATCGAAATCACGAGAGAAAAATTTTTCACGAAGCCAAGCAAACAATTAACTTTACATGTGTCGTGTGATTTGGTCTTTATATAGAAACACAAACACCAGCTTATACATACAAAGGTCACCTTTTAATTTAATATTCTTTGTGTTTCCAAGTAATTTTGTAGCTAGTAATGTTTTTATTCGCTTCACCTTCGTTATATTATCGTTCACCATACCATTTGTTTAAGAAAAACACTCCCACTGTTCTATTTATTCTTTTATTACAAAATTACTCTTATTGTAAAGACGTAATTCAGTAGCCAGCAACAGATCAACCAACCAACCAACATTGCTAAGATATTAAAAAAACATAATAATTAATGATGATGATATTTGCCAGAGCAAAGATTTATCTATTTAATTTTAAAAAGCCATCAAAAAAAAAAAAAAAGTAAAAAAAGAAAAGATAAGTTGTAAAACAAGTTTTATAAGAAACTAAATAAACAAAAATAAATCGCAGTTTAATCCAATAATAAATAAACGTACGTACAAAAAAAAAAAAAAAAAACTGCAGCAAAAAAAGATCCTCTCACATATACAAAACCTATAAATTAAAACAGTTATATTCGGCCATACCCACTTCCAGCGGGTACAAAATCACGTATACGTATTACATGAATGTCTCACGTAAAATGAATGCATACATCTGAATCAGGTACCATAACAAATTTTTTTATAATACATTTTTTTTTTTATGTATAAAATGATAGTCTTTTAAGGTTCTATAACCAGCGGTGAACTTTTAGCAATATACGAAATAAAAAACATTTATATAGTAAAATTGTTGGCCCCATCAGACCACAACAAGCAAGAAGTCATATTATGTGCACATTTTGTATCTTTGTCTCTGTGTGGAATTATATCGTGTCGTCAACTCTAGGAGGCCGCGAAAAAAAACCCGTTATGATAGTCGCGTTTCGCTTCTGACCATTTGATTGTCCACTACATATTTAAGTATGTATATAAACATTTTGTGTACAAAATTTTGTATTCAATCCAAGTTGTGGTTGTTATCCAAAGATGTGGTTTCATGTTCTTCACGTCATTGAATCAAAATCATTCGTAATACGGGAAGATAATAGATAATCTTTTTTCAGTTGCAGAAATTCTTTAATCAAAGAATGTACCGAAAAACTGACCTTCCTAAGTACCACTTGCAAATATCTAGTATTCTATTATATAGCAAGAAAATGAGTTGTCCATGGCGAGTAAATAAACATGTATCAGCTGCTCTAAACAGCAATGTTTATTTGTGGTAAAGTTATGTAGCCGTATCGATCTTAGAGTTGGGTTGTTTTTATTACTGAAACAACAACAATTAGTACAACTTTTTCGATAACAGTTTAATCTTCAATTAAATTGAAGTTTGTCATAGGTACATTTGTAAAAATTACAACTTTTTGACGTTTGTATAAGATTTGTAAATAAATGACGAGTAACATCTTTTTACATTTTTTAACAATTTCCTATAAGGCATTTTGATATTCAACAAAATATAAAAAAAAAAAAACTTGCCAAAAGTTTTTAGTATTTCTATTTCTTTGTCTACTGCCAACGTACTAAACACAACTTAACTATATGTTGGATCAAATTAGACGAGGATACAATATACTTTTAGTTGGTAGTTTGTTTTTTTTTGCGACTAACCAAAAAGTTGTTTCACGTATACAACAACAATGTTTTAAGGTTATTGTCTTCTATTGTATTAGTTCATCACAATATTAGTTTGACTTTGAATTAATTTTACCAATTCAAATTTGATTCAACTCAAAGTTTAAATCATTCAACCAACATAACATTGTTTGAATGTTACAACTTTCTAAAGGACATCAGGGCAGGTTTATCCACATTTTTTTTTCTTCAACTTTGACAAACTCTTCATAGCTATTTCACGAATACAAGATAATAGTTGCGATAATAGTGTTTAGATAGATAGATTAATAGGGAATATGCATGAAAATTTTTTTCACATTTATTTTCAGAATATGAAAGTACTGTTAATATTGTAATAATATTTAAAAACGAAATTAAAATCCAACAAATATCAAGGAAGCTGTAAGCTTTTAAAGATTATTATCTGTCTCTTTCTTGCAAAAATACTAAAAACGGAGTTTTACGTGTATTTTAAATGTTGAAAGTGTAATATGACGTCACATAACATATCAAGAGGGCTATCACTCTCTTTGTCTAATCGGAAATTTCAATTCGGCTTATTTTTAAAGTTATTTAAAAAGTAATTTTACCTTGATATTTGTCAAGTAAACATGCTTCAATTCAAGTGAACAAAAATTTTCATGCATATTCCCTATTGTAGAGGCTACCTTGGACGGGCTACACTTCGACCATAAGGTCCATTGTGATGCCTAAGGATGTGAAGATGTGAGTGGAGTGGTAGGAATTTTTGTGTATAGACTAGGAATTGGTAGGATATGCGGCTGCAGCCGACTATGATAGGAACTATGCCGATATTCATCTGGAGTTCGTGAAGGAAACTGCAGAAAACCTTCTCAAGCATAACCAGTTAATTAATCCCCCCTCCTTTAATTTTCTTAATAATTGACAAACTGCCGATGTCAGGATTCGAACCCCATAATCTCCCAGTTTCCAAGTAGGCATACTGTGCAGACATGAGGTCTTAGACCGCTCGGCTACTTGGACTGGTATAACAGTGTTTACTTTATTTTTGAAAATAGTTAACTAGTTTACTCTGTTGTGTATATTCATTATACGCTGCAATAATAATAAAAATCTTTCAAAAATTCCATGTATGATATGTAAAATGACGTTTTATTTCATTTCAGCCAGACAAAATGCAATTATTATATTACTAAGAAGGGAATCAAAACAAAACGTACAGAACAAAAAATTAATGTCAACCCAAACAAAGAACATTTAAATATGTGGGTGGATTTTTATGTGTGTTTACATTTTATTTTAAAATACCAACAATATAGTTTTAAAATTATGTTCCAATTTTGTGTTTTGTGTCTTGTTGCTATCTATATGCGCGACCTTGTCCGCGTCTTTAAATTATATTTTATGTTTAGCCATATTTTAAACGAAATTTTCTGTTCATTTTTTTCATACTATGCAAAAAAAGTAGTAATTTATTTCCTATCTCACCTTCTTTCACTTTTCTAGTTTTATTTTAATTTGAACGGGTATGATAGTTTAAATAGTTTACGAAAACCACACACTATAGATTTTTAAATCGTTTTTCCAAATTAAAGATTTTAGTAGAAAGGCAATCTGCTGGAAATTGGAGGTTGCTGGTCCGATTCTCAAAGGTGGCAGTTTGTCAATTAAATTAATTTTTTTTAAATAATAAAAAAAATTAATGGAACGGTTAACTAAACTGTCAGCGTATGGACAAGAACGAAAATAGTTGGCTATGCTTGTGAAAGTTTTTTTGCAGTATAGTTTCACAAAGTCCAGATTAATATCGGCATAGCTCCTATCAAAGTCGTCTGTGTAGTCGGACAATCTACCAATTCTTTGTACATTAGTCTATACACAAATTCCTTGTACTTTAAGGGCACGGTATAAAAGGCCTAGGTTGCTTCACACATAATTAGAAATAATATATGTGGTATGTACCCAAGTAAAATCATTTGGATAGTATTTCTGGTACGCCGAAACCCTAGATTAGGTTTGTTACATATTCTCATATGGGTATCTTGGAACGCTAACACTTAGAACGGTAAACGCTAGATTTTTTAATATATCTATTTTGAGCGACGGTGTAAAGGTAGAAGATAGTTATATTAAATAATTATTATTTAAATAAATAATAAATATATGTGAAAGATATAATTGATCTTTATTGATTTGATTTATGAAATGTTATTGTTTTCATATGTAAATTACCATGGTTGTTAACATTCAAAGCAACCGTGATAATAGAGGGAAGTTATAATTGTTATGCAACAGATAAAAATTATGAACAAAATTGTATGTAGCGACACCGCTACATACTTCCCCCCATGTGCATTTTAGAACTTATTATTTAAACTATTTAAAATTTCCATGACTATAATTATTAAGATAACAAAAACTAAGAAAGGGTTGTTTAAAATTAAAAGCAAAATTTAGCACAATATGGATATTACAAAGAGTCGTCTCGTCATTGTGATCAACCAGATTTTCTATCACAATATAATATTTTCGTTGGTGGTTACTTTTTTTAATTTATGTCGGATTGCATTGAAATGCGAATAATTTCACACGTAACTGAGTAATAGACTTAAAACCCATAAATTATAACCCATCCTTAATTATACGATTTTCCATCATTGATTCTACTCTTTTATTCTTTTTAATGGTGGCTTCTATAATATACAAAATAATAAACTATATTTTTATACAAAAATAAACAACCACAAACTTTTTATAACATATAACATTTATTCGAGATAATACTCGAATTGTACTTATGCACATTTTTTCTTTTCTTGTACATATTATATGAAATGTCAAACTATAAATCTTATTTTTATCAACAATAGCCATTTGTGACTGAGTTTTGTATAAGATGACCAGACAAACATTTTAACATAACAAATATAAATTATTTTTAATCTTCGTTCTTGTTGCGTTCTTAGTCATAGTGCTGCAAAAAAAAGAAAACAAGATTATAATTGTGTGGACAAAAAGATTTATTAAATTTTTTTTATTTAAAAATAAAATCAATTTATATTGACAAGGTGTAAAAATCTAACAAAAATTTGTTTTCAAACACATCCGGATTATGTGTAGTATCTTTTTAAAGGAAATGTTTAATTATAATTTTTGTAAAGTAAATCTTATTACCTGGTGAATATAATGTTTTATTTTGGTTAGTAGTTGGGTTCATCGATAGTTTGGTTCAATGACTAATAGTTATTTCCTTTCAAAATGTTTTTTTGTTCGATTTAATAAATGGTATTGTTTACATCCGGCATAATATATCCATATACAATTTTTTTTTTTTAATTTTTAAATAGTAGTTTTACTTTTAAAAACATCTTACTGTTAGCCAATTTTTTAATAGTATAGTATTTTCCAGTAGTAGAGTAATTTCTACCTACAGATGGTGTAGCTTGCTGTACGCCATAATGATTCGAGTTTGACACTTAACATGTAGTTGATTTTTGTAAACTTTCTAAGATGGTAGCGTCGTGTGTCCAAATTTTATGCGAATTTCTCTATGCTGACACCGCTTCCAAAAATAACAATAATTGTACATATATATTTAAAAATTTTTGCTTAGGTGAACTAAAATTGGCACAAGAATATGCAATTATTTTTTTACTTTTTAGTGCATTTCTTATTATAGAATATTTGATTTTTGAAGTCGGGTTTCCATTTTGTCAAAATAGGTTTTATCAATTTTGTTAGTTACATAATATGACCACCAGAGGCGTAACGCTTAGCAAGTTTCGCATATATCTTCGATAAAATTTTTCCAACGTTTATTCTAAACATATTTCGGAGGCGTAGACGAAAAAATTACTTGCATAAAAATGCACACATATTGTTTGTGAGCTTATTTTTCGTGGTAAATATTTGTCATGAATACATACATATATATGTGCATATTCAATAAGCATTTAATATAATAATCTTACACAGTATAAACCTGTTTCAAGGTAGTCAAACTCAAAGAGTCGCATATATATATTATTTAAACGTTTTAATAACATTTTCTACATAAAATACTTACAGATACGTCGTTAAATTTTTACCATACATTTACAAAATGCTATTATTTGTATTTTATATACGTAAAATGCATTTTTAAATATATATTTTTAAATTTCTTGTAAATATCATAAAATGTATTAAAAATTATTCGATTACAATCAATTAATAATTGTAAATATACGTATGAAGTTTTATATTATAATGATTAAAATTTTACTATTAAATTGTACTTATCGTTGTTGCAGTGAGTATTGTATTACGTCCCATAACACTGTAAAACTATTATGATAAGAAAAATATTATGTATAATTCTACTATCATATTTGAAAACAATCTTTTGAAAAGTTATTAAACCAATAAAAGTCTGGAATAAAGACTATTTTTAACCTCAGTATACAAACCACAATGTATACGTGCTTAATATAGAGATATTATAAGATCTTGGGGCTTCCATATCATTTTTGGAATTTAATAGTTATAGCTTTTGTAATATTAATTTTAATATTTCATAGAAAGTCATGATTCCAATCCCACTGTTGGTGTCATGTCATCTTTTTCATTTATCTTGCTTTCTTTTGTAATATAGAATTGCTGTATATGGAGGTTTGGTGGCATCCACACCATATTCTTAAACTATTGTTTGTATTGTGTTTAAAACCACACGTGTGCAATTAATAATATTAAGGGTTCATCAAAATGTTAATTACAAAAAAAGAATTGTTTTGTAATAACTCCGGTAACGCACGCATTGGATAGTTCACTATTCAACTCGTTTTGTAAGCATCAGACTTTTTTATGTTTAAATAAAGACGATTTTGGTGTTTTTAGTTAATTGTTGTTAAAAAAACAACTATATGGAAGTATGAAAGACTTTGTTTTCACAGTGGTGAGTCGTGTGCCAAGATAACTAAACGCATTAATGTACAACTCAATAATGCCCCTAAGACGACGAATCACGTTCTTGTATAAATTGAATAATCGATCGTTTATAGTCTATGAATAGAAAATTTTATATTGCGTAAAAATAAGTTTTGCGCTTTGTGTATAAAATTTCTAGTGAACACTTCACATGTTTTTAGTAACAATCTGTCGATTCGCCTAGGAATCTCTAAATCTCTGACACAAGGGTATACAAATATATTATAAAAATTGTGTTGTTCTCAGTAGCAGCTTTTATATAAACAAATTTATCACCAATACTATTGAAACTAATTTTGTCTATTGTGTCATCCCGTTTATCTATGTATGGTAACACATAATAATGTCGAGTATAACATTTCCCTTTTCACTACTATAAATTTCTTGGAAACGCGCAGAAAAATCTACTTCATGTAAGATTACGAAATCAAACACTTTCATTTCAATGTGTATCCTTCATTATGATAAATTTAATCCGCAGTTGAATAGTAGTAGTCCCCTCTATTTGAATCTATACAGATGCACAATAATAAAATACCGTATATGGTAGATTCCCGGATATATATTATTCACCCAAAAAGGAAGAAGGAGCGTGCAAAAGACAGGAAATTACAATACACAGTACTATATAGAAGTATATAGTATATAAAATATACAGTATAGTATATTTTTATTATTTAAAATATGTAAACCAAACAAAATTTTCTAAAGTTTGAGGTTTTAATTTGCTTAGAACTTTTTCCAAAATTTGATGATATTTATAAATTAGCAAAAATCTTCTATAAAAATGTTTGTATGTTTTTGATTGATTTTATATTGGAGTCTAAAACTATTGCACTTCGACCGTATGGTCCATTGTGTTCCCCTTTCTACTTCAGTCCGACGAGATTCGCTTCTCCCTTATGTTGGTAATAGCCAGGAGCTTGCTTATCAGGTCTTCCTAAAGATTCATATATTTGGGGTGAGATGCACCGAATATCCTGTATCTGCTGTACCCTAGAGGTTCGCAGTCAAAGATTATGTGGCTGGATGTTTCTTACACCTCGCCACACAATCTGCACACAATGGACCCGTTATGGAGTCCCATTGTGTGTTGATACTTCCGCAGGAGATAATGTCCGGTAATGAATCCGGTAACCCTCCGCAGTTGCATCTTGTTCAGCTTCAATGCATCGAGTGATAGCCTCTTTGTTGCACTTTGAAGCAGTACCTTCCCGAGCTCTTGCCGCGGTACATTTTCCCAGTAATCACGGTGTTTAAAATTAATATTAGAGAATTGAAATTTTCAAAAATACTTTTTTCAATACATTTCATACACTTTGATTATTCATAGTCTATTCTTAGACATAAAATTTCACTGACATCGTTGTAATAATTTGAAATAAACCTTGATATTGTGTATTATTGTGTTCATTTGGTCACATAACTTAAAGGAAGAAGCTATTCAACTTTTGTGAGTAATCGTTTAAAATGCGGTGACCATTTATAGAACTCCTCCTTTGCAAAATAATAATAATAATAATATATATTAGAACATCAGCGTACCGCGCAGTTATCACATAGTTAGTACGTGAACTCTCTCTCGTGTTTGTTTGGTATTGTGTGTGGTGATGTGGCATCTCGACATTTATGGAAACAGGAAAATAGAAATTACATCATTCTATTTTTTTATCTTTCAAAAATTATTAACTCAACAAAATGTTGTAGTATTGATTTTATTTATTTAATACAACAAATTCAGTTCATATTTAATATGGAATAGGGAATATGCATGAAAATTTTTTTTCACATTTATTTTCAGAATATGAAAATACTGTTAATACTGTAATAATATTTAAAAACGAAATTAAAATCCGACAAATATCAAGGAAGCTGTAAGCTTTTAAAGATTATTATCTGTCTCTTTCTTGCAAAAATACTAAAAACAGAGTTTTACGTGTATTTTAAATGGTGAAAGTGTAATATGACGTCACATAACATATCAAGAGGGCTATCACCCTCTTTGTCTAATCGGGAATTTCAATCATTCATATCTCGCTTGTTTTTAAAGTTATTTAAAAAGTAATTTTACCTTGATATTTGTCAAGTAAACGTGCTTCAATTCAAGTGAACAAAAATTGTCATGCATATTCCCTATTGTATTGTATGCAGTAGGCTCTATTTCATTTTTCAGCTTCTATTTTTCAGTATCCGCAATAATTAGAACGTGTTACTATGAGATTAAACTACAAGAGAGCATTTGGCTTATCTGTTACTCGCTAGATGAGCCCCAAAGACCCCTAAAAGCTGCAGCCAACATTAATTAAAACTGTTTACTTTTCATGTTTAGGGTCGTCGCCTGAAGTTTATATCCATTGAAAAACTTCTTACTGGTGTGTAATTACATTCCTTGATTTTGATTTAAATGTTTTACCATTTCCTGCCGTAGCAGATTGCACAATACATAAAAAAAAAATGTTATTCTTTTTTATCAAAAGGTGTAGAAAATATTGTTATATTATCTCTTCTATTTATAATGGATATTTTCTCATGAAAACAAAAAAAATATAAAATTTTTGCATAAGGTAAGAACACAAAAACCAGGATACATATGAAAGAGTATGAAAGTAGGGATCTGCAGGAAAGAGGTGGAGATTTCTTAGACAATCCTCAAGACATTTACAATAATATAATGAAGGGGTTGAAGTATCTTTTGTATAAAAATGGGTGCGGTTCTAGGCTATTCTTCTACAAGAGCTCTCTTCATCCAAGAAAAAAACACGACATGATAAGTGTGTCTTATAAGAAATATGAAACTTATACGATTGTATTAATAGTCGACAATAGATAGTATTAATTATTATGAAAATTGATTGATTGAAATAAAGGCGGGTGAAATTGATTATTTTAAAAATTTATTATGTAATGTCAGTCAACAAATTTGTTTTGTTTTTTTAAGTCAGTTGTTGGTTTATGTCAATTATATAGTGACGACGTTCTGTATAACAGATAACAAATATTTTGTGATGGATTTGACATTTAACTAAACAACACTTAATTAGTCGTATACAGTTGATTAAAGACCTCCCAATATTAAAATATTTCTCATCGTTTGTATGTGTATAAATAAAAACATAAACTTTTGTTTTATTAACAAATAAATGCGTGTATAGTAAGCTTTAAACATTATTTATTTACAAATGAATGTTTTTTTTTGTCTAGAAGTAAAATGAGAATTCAGAGACTATACTGTAGAGCGTGTTAATTTAATAATATACTTTGGACTTAAGTTTAAACTTGTATATATATATAACTGTTCTAAAATAAAACTGAGTCGAGAATTTAATTAACATTGATTTAATATTTTGAATGTAACCTTGTAGTTTGGCTTGTTTCTTCATGCATACGACGACTTATCGAGGTATATTTATTTCCATAAGTATCCATAAAACTCCCCATTTAAGATAAAATCACACAAGCGTTAAATAAAAAGTATATATATATGCATATTCATAAGTAAATATGTGAGTCGTGTGTGTTTGATAATACACACCGGTATTAAATATGTATAACCAGATTTTTTTAAATTAGTTTGAGAAGGTTTGGAGAAGGCTCAAAATGTGTTTACCAATTCGTGTTTTGCAATATAAAATCTATTGTAATAAATAAAAATTTTAAGATTAATAGTATCAACCATTTTAGTAAAGTATAATCCTTACATCCTTACATAGTATAAAATAAAGTCCTCCAGCCGTGTCTGTCTGTCTGTTCGAGATTTACTCAAAAACTACTGTACCGATTTTCATAATGTTTTCACCAATGGATAAAGTGGTTCTCGAGGAAGGTTTTAGTATATAATTGTCAAGTTTTTGTATAAATTGGTCCTTACATATTATAAAAAAGGGTATAATAGTATAGTAAGTTCAAACTTAAATGAGACACCATTCCCCTTTTGCGCAGAAATAAAAAATTGGAATGGGTAAAAATACACTAATGCTATTTAATATATGAAAAAGGGGAATTTAATATAATAATTCAATAAAGGGAAAAGATACACTTTATCAATTATATAAAAAGAAATGCCATTATAATAAACTTATCTTATATTTTATTTCTATTGGCTATGGCCATCGACAAAGATATTCACATATGCAACCATCATAGTAAGAACGAGATGGCTATTATCAATAAAAGATTATATTTATTTATATACCAGTGGACATCAAACAAAATGCAAGTGAATCAATGATGTAAATAGTATGAAAATAAATTATAGAATTGATATTCAATAAAATTTTCGGATTTGTTATTAAATAAAATGTTTTTGAACAAGCAATTAAATTAATTTTTATTGAATAAAGCCGACAATCATAATTTAACCTAAAAATTATGACTACAAATTTTACCTGAATTAAAGAAAAATAATTTTTTTTTTTTGAAGCGGAGTATAAGTAAAAACAAATGTTTGAAAGAAGTAGATGCCGTACATTCCATTGTATTTAAATATTTAAAAAAATATAAAAACTTCCAAAATACCACACACACGAAACTGTTTGAGATTCACTGGATTAGTTGTTAACACACAGAAGTGTAGAATGATAATGATATACTACTTCACCTTAAATATCATATAGACTAGGTCCAAAAAAAATGTGTTTCTGCGACTGTCTCATTTAGGTTTGAACTTACTATATAATTTATTGATGTATAGGTGTATAATTTATCAGTGCATAGTAACAGATATTCGTTGCTTAGGTGCTGTGTGTTATACATTGACTGCCAGGAGTGGGGATGTAGACATTTTGACTGTTTTTTATATAAGCATGCAACAGACAGCAGTCTGTATAAAGTGATTGATATATGTAACAGTGGATCATATATTAATACAGTCCATTGTTTATATGAAGACGTATAGGTGTATACTTTATCAGTCCTTGACGAGAGAAAATATTATGTTACTTGGTTATAAGGGCGTTACAAAATTTTTGCGGGCGAAGTCGCAACGGGTAATGCTAATATTATATATAATATACAATTTTTATTTTTTGGTATTGTTTAGATTGTAATTTCCGCCCAATAGTGTTACTCAGAATATGATTACTGATTATGAGACAATCATATTTAATATACGTATATAATATACATGTCACGTGATAACGATAACAGTATACATATGAAACCATATATAGACTGGAGGTGATATCGAAAACACAGGATATTATGTCAATATTACAATAATATTATGCAAGTCAAGAGTATACTTACTATACAATATTTGTGTGATAAACAATATTTATTTTTTGAAAAAAAAAAAAACAGTTTTGAAACGATAACAACGGAACATATAATAAAAATAAAAAATAAATGTTATTGTTATGTTTACAAAATTTTTTTTAAAAATATTTTGATTGTACGATAAATAGTTCTATAGAAAAGTTATTTTTCCATTAAAAATTTGCTACATTTAGAAAATCGTCATCAAAGGGGGATCGTCAGTACTCAAGTTATAGCTCATAGTTGCTTGCGATATGTCATAATAAGCGATGTCGTTCACCCGATAGTTCTTAGTTTTTCTGTTATGCGTAAACTGCTGGTTTAAGACATTCTGGCTTAGTGGTATTAACTTGCTTAGAGACCCTAGAAAATTTCTTGCATTATAAAATCTACAGCCTCATTGAAATTTAGGCTCAACTGCGAAGTAAATATATTGATTTAGGAGATTCAATTCAAGTTTTTTTTAACCCGACTTCAAAAAAGAGAATGTTCTCAATTCGTCTGTATTTTTTTTTTTTTAATGTGTGTTACCTCAGAACTCCCGTCATTTATGATCCGATTTTGAATTTTTTGTTTTAAAGGGTTTGATTTCAGGTAGATCCCATTGTCACCAAATCGCATTCTGGTGATCCTCTGGAAATCAAGGAAAATCCTCAATTTACATGTGATAACCGATTTTTGCGAATTTTTTTTTTTTTTTTTGAAAGGGTGTACTCATTCATAATGGGAAAATAAGAAAATTTTTAAAAACCGACTTCAAAAAAATTTTTTACAAAAAAAAAACCTACCCCAAAAAAAAAATTTTTACAAAAAAAAAAAACAGAATGCATGTAAAAAAAACTGAAAATCTGTTACAAAAAGTGCATTAAAAAAAAAAAAAAAAAACGGATAAAAAAAATGTGTTATAAAAAAATGCACTAAAAATTAGTTGGTCGTTTAGTAGGTCTACCCATATTTAGACAAATAAAATCAGTTATAGAACTTCAAAGTCACTAAAAAGCGAGAAATAAAACCTATTTTGACAAAATGGAAACCCGACTTCAAAAATCAAATATTCTACAACAAAAAATGCACTAAAAAGTAAAAAAATAATTGAATATTCTTGTGCCAATTTTAGTTCACCTAAACAAAAATTTTTAAATATATATGTACAATTATTGTTATTTTTGAAGGCGGTGTCCAAAAGTTATGTGAATATCTCTATGTTGACACCGACTCCAAACATAACAATAATTGTACATATATATTAAAAAATTTTTGCTTAGGTGAACTAAAATTGGCACAAGAATATGCAATTATTTTTTTACTTTTTAGTGCATTTTTTGTTTTAGAATATTTGATTTTTGAAGTCGGGTTTCCATTTTGTGAAATTTTTTTTTATTTGTAATTCACCTCCATACAGTAAAAAACTAAAAAATAGAATTGACATTGTATGTTGATTTTCAAAATAAAGTTATACAAATCAAAATAATCTCTGTATACTACGTAATTATAGCGTGTGTATCATCAATCGATTGAGAATCGAGAGGGTTGTTCATTCAAAAGAAATTAATAAAATTATACATCTATTTTTTTTTATCCCCGTATAAAAAACCATGTAATTTAATATGAAAATATAATATTTAATTACAAACCTCTATTCCACTTACCGAACTTATAGCACGAGCCGAGAGCCGTCGTACACTACAGAGAGTTTGGTCAGCCGATGCTACTGTGGATGGACATTCATAAATACTTGAATGTTTGAGCCACTTAATACTATCAATCGACCAGCATCATCATGCAGACATTAAACATTAAAAAAATAAATCATAATAATACTTTTAAACCGGCTTTTTTAGCATTTATCATTTTTTTTTCTTATAAAAATTGAAAGTAGTTTTGTAGACTGCATGATGTGATGGAGATCAATTGTATATGTAGTTTATTTATTTAAAAATATATATATATATATATATATATTCAAAAATTATTTGGTTGGAACGAAATAATTATTGTAATGTTTAGAGTAATAACCTTTATGATTAGAAAAGCCTTGAATTTGTTAGTTCTCTTGAGAAAGATTTTTGTTTTTAATAATAGAAAGAAAAAAAAATTATATTTTTGTACACCACCACAGTGATTTACGGATTTTGAGTTCACTGATTATCAGTTTTAATTATGAATACTTAATGTTAATTAAACACAATGTATCACACAAAGAATTCAGTAATGTTTGTCTGGTTCCTGAAGTTTGGGGTTGAAAATTTCCCGCTATCTGATAAGAACCGCGACAGATTATAGCATGTATATATATATATATATATATATATATATATATATATATATATATATATATATATATATATATATATATGTATATATATATATATGTGTGTGTGTATATATACAGACTGTGTTGGATGGCTTTTCCAATAGAGAATCAATGTTAAATATTATTTATTACTGAGAGGCCGTGTGGTTACTGTGCGGAGTCAGTCAGTATAATTAATTGATGTATAGGTGTATAATTTATCAGTGCATAGTAACAGATGTTCGTTGCTTAGGTGCTGTGTGTTATACATTGTCTGTCAGGAGTGGGGTTGTAGACATTTTGACTGTTATTTATATAAGCATGCAACAGACAGCAGTCTGCATAAAGAGATTGATATGTAACAGTGGATCATATATTAATACAGTCCATTGTTCATATGAAGACGTATAGGTGTATACTTTATCAGTCCTTGACGAGAGAAAATATTATGTTACTTGGTTATAAGGGCGTTACAAAATTTTTGCGGGCGAAGCCGCGACGGGTAATGCTAATATTATATATAATATACAATTTTTATTTTTTGGTATTGTTTAGATTGTAATTTCCGCCCAATAGTGTTACTGAGAGACCGTGTGGTTACTGTGCGGAGTCAGTCAGTACACATGTAATGAGTACACACAGTCAACGAGTCAGTGACTGACTGAAATGGCAAACAAACTACCATACGCATATGAGATGACTCTCATCACATTCCAAGGACACTCTGTATACACTACTTCAATTAGGAACACATTTATTAATCTACTAAATGATGAAATTTATATGCCTGTTACTTTTGTAATACTTTGTACATTGAATAACAAAAGAATTTCACGAATGAGTTTAAATTAAAAACGACGCCATTGAAAATTGAATACGTCATGCTCGGTTACGGTTTGTGATGTACGAAAGACTTATCAACACTTAAAATCATTGTTATTTAAATAGTACCAAATTATTTAATTCATTATATCTGTGCTTTACGATTTAGGGTTTTATTTGTTTTGAGCCGGTGACTCGTCAAATCATACTTGTATACTCTCGCTATAGATGTGTTCACATAAAAAACACGGTGGTGGCCAGTAACGTGTGTCATTTTTGTTATTCTGGAAAAGTTTTGCTAAAACAAAACTCCACAAAAAATAAAACAAAGTTAAAAAATAAATAATCGATTTTATAAAAAAACTGATATCAGAGTTACTTTGGATGTAACAATTGGATTGATTATTTCTAATAATTAAACGTGGAACCAATTTGAATATTTGTATACAATGACACGTAACGTCCGATGTTAAAGTACTTATTTCCATATTTTAAAATGTAAATACAAATATTTTCGATAATGTATCATTGACCAGTGAGTGAGTGACCACACACACCATTGCCAAATGAGAAATAATAATTTCTACGCGCTAATGATATTAACACAATTCAGACGGATATATTATAATTATTCAGTTTTTTTAAGGTTACTGATATATTTCATCATCAATTTTTGTTGTTGTCATGTGTGAAATATACTACGTGATATTTGTAGTAATAACTTCAATGTCAAATTAATTTAGCATGCGATTTTTATTCGTGATATCGTGGATGGGTCCTTCTCTATTATCTCACATTCGAAAATAACATTTGATAAGATTAGGTCGATATTATTATTAATATGCATTTTTTGTGTTGCAATCAGTATAATTCATAAATATATAGTTGGTTCTGAAATACCTACAACAATGTTGCTATGATTCATTTCGAATATCTTCGCTAATATTGTTAAGGTTGTTGTGAAACTGGTGAGGGAAAGTAGGGATGATAAGTTTGTCCTATACTAAATGCATTGATATCTCATCCATTGCCAACTGTAAATAATTAAAAATTTTGAAATTAAATCGTTTCAAATAATTTAATTTTTGTAAAAAACATGCATATTTGTAAAAAAAAAACATATTGTTTAAAATTTAAGTCCTAAATTTCATTTTTTCGAAGAGTTTTAATAATTAAATAATTTAAAAAAAGTTGCATGGTGATAAAACTAAATAAAACTAGATAAAAATAAATATAACTAAAAATAAAACTAGATAAAAATAAATATAACTAAAAATGAAACTAAATTTAGAACATTTTTCGATTATGTTTTTATGTATTTCAAAAAAGTTGCATGGTGATAAAACTAAACAAAACTAGATAAAAATAAATATAACTAAAATAAAACTAGATAAAAATAAATATAACTAAAAATAAAACTAGATAAAAATGAATATAACTAAAAATGAAACTAGATTTAAAACATTTTTCGATCTACAAATTTAATTATCTCAGAAACAAAAAACAAGATTAATTTGAAATTTGGTCCAGGTATTTATAAGACTTTGATAAATATTATGACAGTTTTTCATAACACTGACATTTCTGGTTGTCGAGATATCGATTTTTGTATTCATGTTTTTACCGACGAGTCCATATAACCTATGTAAAAATCGCAACTTTAACATTTTTTTACTCAAAAACTAAAAACAGGATCAACTTCAAATTTTGACAGAATATTCTTTATTATTGAATTAATAAGCTGTAAAATTTTGAAGAACCTATCATTAAATTGAATTTTCTTCACAACAACATTATCAATGAAAATAATTTACCAGTTATTATAGTCCAAATTCTTGATAAGCGAATATGTGTTTTAGATTGGGTTGTATGAATTAATTTCTAGTAAACTATCCCATATAATTACCAAAAAATGTTTTTATTATTTTGAAATGAGACACAATGAACAGCTAGAAACATAAAAACCCCTACAGTATTTGGACATTAATTAAAAATGATTTATATGAATGGCTCGATAATTATATTGAACAAAACAACGAATGACGACTGCACATTTACAAAATACAATAGTGTTCTCGTCGATATGCGTGTGTTGGCGTAAAATGGGCACAGTTTACGTTATTTTAAGTAGTCTCCAATTAGTGCCCACATGACTACATTTTAAATATAAATTACATTATTATATATAATTGTGTTTTTTCTAGTTTTAATAAATCAATTAAAATAATTACATTTTGTTCTGATTTTTTTTTTTTTAATTATTGGAATTATTTAAATTATTATTTAGTTAAATTATAATTTTTAAACTTAATAAATTTCATTAAAGTAAAAACAAATCTTATAAAAGATGATATTAGAGTGTATAAGTAAATGTGTTAATGGTTAACACAATTCAAATTTTGCTTTTTCAGCGCCATTTATTGTATAAACCGTTTTTTTTTTTTTACGTTTTAAATTAAAGAATATTTTAACTGAAAAATATTCAATATTGGAATATTTTTTTATACGTTACAAAAATATGTGTAAATTAACAAATTTTTATCAAGGTTCTTTTAATTTAAAGGTCATCTACCGGCCGCACAATGTATAGAAGCGCGGGCGATTTTTAATATTTATAAAATAATGATAAAATAAGTATTATTCATATCTACTAATAAAGAAATAAATATCGTTAAAAATTAGTTAAATGACCGCTTTGAATTCAATGACTTTGTATGGTCATGTACCCGTCTCCGAACACGGAACACGAAAGTGATAAAAGAACGTTACAATTAGTCATCAGATACTATTGGAAATGATTTCTCTCAAAGAATTTAATGTTTACTATTTTTGTAAAGTTATGAGATCATTCCTTTCTAACGTAAATATTATTGTGATTAAAATTTAAAATATTTCTTTTCCATTCTTAAAATCCAAGTCATACTTATTTTTATCATCTGTCCGCAGATCACTCGTAAATATTTCTATTTCTGGTAGACATGTGGGAGCAAAAGTGTAAAATTCATATAAGTTAATCCCTTTCGTCGATTTCGTATGAAATAAGTTAGCGAGCTAATATCAAACCAATCAATCTCTATTATTCACCCTCTGCTTTAATAATCTTCAATTTTGAATCATATATCGTTAGTGACAGATACAACCATAAGCCAACCATGTAGTGCCATTGGAAGTATTAAAATCTCTCACCACAGTTTTCGAAAAAAAGCTTAGGACAAAAGTTTTTTTATGACGTACATAATTTTTATCCGAAACGTTATTTCGAAAAACACACGGACATCAAACATAAAATATTTTTAAAGAAGTTTTCTGAGTAAAAAATTTATAAATATTTCACTGAATTTTAATTTTTTGTTTTTATTTATTTATTTTAAACGCAAAATTTTACACTTTCAATTTTTTAAAATATACAATAGCATTTTTTTATCATTAACTTAAAATAGCTAAACCTCGTAATTTCAATTTATTATGATGTATACTCACGTTCAATAAAATTGACCAGACCTGAAATGTTAATTTTCATACATTTCATAAAACTTCTCACTTTTGTAACTCTCTGTATATTGATTTATTTATAAACAAAGATAAGTAGTATATATTTTAAGTGTGAAAAAAGAAATGGAAGTATAGTAAAAAACATTTACTACAAGAATAATCAAAATTGTGAGAGATTGATTCTGTTGAAATCTGTTCAATTTTATTGAACGGGAGTGTACAGGGTGATATGCTAAAATATTATCGTATACGAGCATTACACATATTACCGAATACTGCACTACTCCCTCTTAGAAGAAGTATAAGATCAGATTAGTGGTGGATCTAAGGAATATATACTCCCTACAATATTTTAGAAAAATATTGTTTTTAATGAATCACCCTGTAGAATATTTATATGATTTCGTCACTTAATTATGTATTTTAATCAAAGTCAAATTCATTATCAAGAATTGCACAATACATGTACAAGTTTGGCATCGGTTTCTATTATCTTAATTTTATTAGTATAATATAATCAAACTATAATTTACAAATAATACATAGAGTATCAAACATCACTCAAACTCAAAGGGATGTTCATATTATCACAAATATAAATGCTAATTGTTTTTTAATTATTATTGTACACTCGATTACCTTCATTTGTCATAAATATGGCGTCAACTGGCTACCGTATACATCAATGTACATCTCTTTTTACAAATACATTGATTATACTGTAGCCAGTTGACGCCATATTGATGACAAACATTTTGTAAACAAATTTAAGAAGTCTAATTTCATTCTATATAATGTTTATTTACAATTATATTTTGCTTATTTATAGCTTTAAACTCTATTTTAGATTAATTTTCTAATTTAGTAATAAATTTTCGAATATAGTAATAAAACTCGGTCTGTCGCACTACCGTGCTCCAGATAACGTGGTGTATATCACATATATTTTAATCCAATTGAAATAAAAGAATCAAATCATAATCTTTTAAAGCGATAAGCCTAAAATAAATAACTGTGACCTCTTTGACAGCACTATTACTGAATACGTCGTCTTTCATACATGAATGACAGATATGAAATAATAATTTCATTGTGATGTCAACAAAAATTTTATATTTTTTTCTTTTAAAACATTGAAATATGTTGAATCCATTATAGATATTGTTTATAATGAATTTATTGCTTCATTGAAATTTGATAAGTTTGATTTTGTAATATGAGATATTTGAATAGTGAGTGCTTTAAAAACAAATTTTATACTCAAATGGTTCGAAAATCACATTTGAATCTTTTCTTCCATTGCCCAAAATAATTAAAAGCTTTTAAGTCAAGCACTAAATACTTTACCATTTTTCTAATTATTGAATTATTTTTCTCTATTATATATTCTTATTTATATTTTTCTTGAATAACTCATTTTCCGAGTATTCTAGAGAAAAATGGACGTTTGTTACACGAAAAACATCAAATTATAATTAATTGTTCGAAATGGGTTATATGAAAACGAAGTTTCCTGCTTTCTTCCAGAATGGATCGTGCTTTTTGCTAAGAACTCGCACTAAATTGCTTATACAAAACTTTGCGCATGCGTAACAGCGCACGAAATTAATTAGAGCAGATTATATTACAGTCGTAATTTAATTAATAAATTAAAAGCGTATTAAATACCGCTTTGCATTAATAGAGCACGGAATTACAAATTTTTTGTTAAACGTCACGATATTTTATCAAATCAAAAAAAATATATGAGTATTAAAAAAAAAACTGATATTTCTGAATGGAAAAATAAAATACGAATCGTTTTATGGAAATATTAGTCAACTTTTTATTGCTACAATCAATACTGAAACACAAAAAGGAATGTGTACGCAATATTTAAATTAAATAAAAATGTAAAGGCTCATTCACACCTCTAATATTTATAAACTGTATAAAACATTGATAAAAATCTTGAGTCAAAATTGAAACAAACTTGTTGCTGCAATTACTTCAATTTAAAACTGATATTTTCGAGTTTGTTTACAAAACCAAAAACAATTGTTTATACACAATTGTATTTCTTTTTAATTTGTCTAAATTTAGACAGTTTATATTTCGAAATACATTTAAAAAGTATACAGACTGTGTTGGACGGCTTTTCCTATAGTAAATCAATGTTAAATATTATTTATTACTAGCTGTCCGTCTGGTACTGTATGAAGTCAGTCAGTACACATATAAATAAAGTAAGTCAGTTATCTCACAGCTATACTGTATGCGTATGGTTGTTTGTTTGTCATTAAAGAGTGGGGATTTTGTGATGCACACAATGCACATACTAAAGTGTACTTTCATCACATGTATACTGACTGACTTCATACAGTACCAGACGGACAGCTAGTAATAAATAATATTTAACATTGATTTACTATAGGAAAAGCTGTCCAACACAGTCTGTATATTATATTCCATATAAATGTAGCTTCCAGCCAGAGAATTAAAAAATCGATTTCAATAATAATATGAACATGCAAATCTGGCATTATAATTTTTGAGTAATACCACACATACATATAGTATACATATAGTATGTATATACACATATAGAGGCAACGCAGCACAAATTTTATTTATACGGTGTAATAATAGTTGATTGTATATATTTTATTATTGTGTATTTAGAAACAATTCTGTCGCAATCAATTTTATAAGAGATAGAGTTGAACAACAAACGGTCCGTCGCAATACACAGTGCTTGTCAGTCAGTCAGTATTGACTTTCAGAGATCCATTACATACGAAACATTTGTATTAGACACATTATTCAAAAGTATTTTTATACTAAGAACTGCTTTTATGTGGTGTACGGACGTACATGAATTACACTTGTAACGTTTCAGGAGATTAGATACATTAGATCTAACTGCTGTGTATAAATTTTCCTATAACTTTGAGAGTAAAAAGTAAAAAAGTTTGGTCAATTAACCGCCGCAATTTTTTTTTTAAATTGACAAACTGTCGATGTCGGGTTTCGAACCCATAACCTCCCAGTTTCCAAGTAAGCATACTGCGCAGATATAACGCCTTAGACCGCTCGGCTATTTGGGCTGGTACTGGGTTTCTAACTGATATCTAATACGCCAAGTGAAATTTATTGGCTTAGCGAAATTCAAGTTTCTCCTTAGAGTAAGTGCAGCCTTTTTCTGGAAACATAAAGGTTGGTTACGGTCTTAATGTTCATGTCAAGATTCAGAATCATTCTAACTGTCTTTCTAACCTTGAATAAAGATTTTTATTCTAACCTATCGAATTCGTAGAAGTGTATTCGCTCGCATTTTATTCCCACCAATGGAATATCTTTTTGGTGTAAGATTTATTTTTCTTCTCGGAGCATACAGCCAGAGTAAGCTGTTTCTGCTACGTGAAATCAATTAGATTATTCGAAAAATAATCCGATGTGTCATCTTTCTTATGGCTTAGCAATGAAGACATATTTTGTTTTGTAATAACGCTTGGGATCTTTAAGACAATCTCAGACAGAATATAGCTACTCACAACAAAAATTCATTAGACAGTACCGAAACTCCTTAACTAAAAGAAGCATGTTGCGTATATCGTATGTATTACTTGTAAAACGTAATTGAGAATATTAACAAAATGATGTATTAGGAAATCACCGTCATTATAATTATTATAGCCGTCAAGTTCACCGAACTTTTATATGAAGTAAGTTCAATTGTATGGTTTAAAAAATAAATAAATAAAAGCAAAAAGAAAAAAAAACATACATAGTATTAAAAGAGTTTGAAGTCGATGAGAAATGCTTGCTTGTATCTTAGTTAGTGTATGATAGAAGTCATCTAAATTTTGTAATATCCAAAAATAAAAAAAATTAAATATCTATTTAATTTAATTGACAAACGACGATTAAAAAAAAACTCTGTATAGAAGTCTTATATATATCTAAAGAAAACGTAAGGTTGCGTAGGTTTATTCAGAAGTTATTGTGTTAAATATCCTCTACAATTTTCACTCCACCATTATTTCATATAAAGTTGAAGAAAGCGGATTGTTATGATTGACACCGACAAATTTTACATCAAAAACAAGAAATATAACAATCAACGTAATTGCTTAAATATTCCCCATTCTTTCCCGTTGCGTGTACTATTTATTGTACTTTAACACATACATAGCTGTATAAGACATGGCCTATGTTGTATATACGAAGGTATAGTTTATGTATGTGCATTTATACGCATGCGCTTCTAAAATATTCAAGTAATTACTTTGAAACTCGTTATCACTTTTCGTTTATGATTTATCCAAAGCAAATTTGCTTTCCTATGATAGATATTTCCAATCTTACTTTTACTATTTAAAACTATAAAGATTAAAATAATGAATAGTTAATAATTTTGTAAACAGATCTAATTTGTTCATCACATACAGATGCAGGAAATGTTGAAATCGTCAGTGTATTTATTATAGGCCGACAATAAGATAAACAATCAAGTCAAGTATCAAATTACTATGTAAATAAATATTAATAATACATACTGTGTCCTCAAACATTGAAAATAAATGGACTCAATTTCAGAAATAAAATATTTCTTTGCACACTTGAGTAAATTTTCATAATTATATTGTTTTGAAAGAATCAGATTATTATTATTATTATGTAACAAAAAACCTTTGAACAGAGAGTATAATGTCACTCACTTGTGTTTTTAGGTGACACGTGTCCTACAAATTTTTTGCATATAGAAAAGAAATACGCCTATGTTTATAATATTGTAAATTAATATTTTGTTTTATTTTTGTTTCAGGTAAATTTTTGTTCGAATTCGTTTTAATACAAGGTTTATTATTTGTCGTAAGTAGAACCTTTTAATTTTATTTTATGAAGTTGACAATGAATGAATTCGAAAAACAGTTCTTATAAAATAGATTACGTAAATGTGGTATACAGGCATATGGCTTTCACAATACTTTACCATCGAACTCTGTTTTGAGCAATCCTTTTCGTCAGTTACTGTGCGTCGCCAATTCTTTACTGGTCCCCCTCCATTTAATGTGTATACCTTTACGAGACACTCTGTATATATTTGATAACTTTTTTTGTTTTTACTTTTTGTGTAATTTAATTCGTGTAGTATATTTATTAGGTAATAATTATCTATTTTGAAAGTAGGCATATAAATTATTATAATAGTATGTGTTTAGATTAGTGCAGTGACCTTGAATCATTTTTATTATAAATTTCTCAGATCAAATGTCAGGGCTATTGTAACGATACTTCTACTTTAGTTCTTATGGCCTCTTTTTTTTAAAGAAAACTCAAAATGTTTATTTCGATCGCATGAGTTAAAGTTGTTATTTGCAAGGAGTAACCGAATTTATTTAATTTTTTTAAACATTTTATTGATTGTCAATGGAAGTTGTGTATGTGTCACGCAGATCCGTGTTTGTATGATTTATAGACAATGACGTTAATATGACGGAGTCACTTTTCAATAAGAAAATAATTTTTGTATATTACCATAACATGGCTATCAAGATATTATTAGGTATTTTCCACAATTATATCTGCATAAAAGTTGTGTTATCGTAAATTTGTATAGGTTTTTTATACCCAGTATATGTAAATGTACAAGGTATATTAAGTTTAGTCCCGACTTTGTAACGCTTGAAAATATTAATCCTTGACAAAAATGCTTCACAAAGTTATTCATTAAATGGCCTAATTCGGCCATTTTCGCATGTCCGTAAGAGATAACAAGCTGAAATTTTTTTTGTGTGTTCTAGAGCAAAAAAGTAAGGTTAAGTTCGTTAATGGGCAAAATAGGAACGTGTTTCCCCTCCCCCCGCTATGAGGGGGGAAACATACGTCTTTGAAACCGTAAGAGATAGAAAAAAAATTTGTGAACAAAAAATCTTCTTCTCTTTAAAATAAACAACTTTTGTTTAAAAGTTTTTTTTGTACACTCAATAGATTTGTCATAATTTCGGGTCAAATATTGCCCTCCCGGACAAACAAAACCAATATTTAAACATAATTCATATCTCATAAACTTTGAATTTGAATAATTGTTCAAACGTTGATATACAACTCAGTATATACTGGGTATTCAAACAATTAACTCAGTTAGTTGTTACATTACTTGTTTTATTTTTGAAATTAATTGCTTGTGTTGAAGATAGGACAATTTTTTTTTTTGAACATAGCAAAATTAATCATAAATATCTTAATATCACTTAAATCTATAAAATTCCCAAACAAATAAAATAACTTGTAACAATTGTATTATTTGAATGATTGCACAATATTAGGTGTATACTTTTCGTATTCAATTAAAATCACGTGGATATTAAATACATTATTAGGGAACAATTCACTAGTATTATGCCAAAAACTTGACAAATACAGTGGATAACATTGTTTTTTCTCTATATCTATAAATTTTATATTGTCTTTGTTTAATATGATATGGAACTTTTTGTAATTACTCACTTCTATATCAAATGAATAGTCATAGTTTTTTAAAAGGAAAAATATTCATTAATATAATCAATAGTATAGGAAATTTTTTGTCCCTGAACATTTATTGAATTACAAACAGAATAAAGATAAAAAATTGAAAATTACGCAAAACACATACAGTTAAAAGCACAAAAATTGAAACACAAGTAGTACTTTAAGTATTTTGTCATATTATATTATACATCTAAACAAATCTGTGACAGACAAACGGACCTAGTCCGTTTTGTTCGCTAAGATGCTTAACGGCATTGCACGTCTGCAATGTATAATTTAAATCGTGTATTAAATGCTGCTTGATCATTTTACCTTTCTCCTTGACGATTTTCAAAATTATTGAAAAAAGATTATTTACCATTTAGGTTAAAAATTATATTTTTGTAATATCAGACCAAATAACATGGAATAATGACAGCTGATAATAAATTGTTTTGTCAAATTTCTGCATCCACCTACAAAGTTACAATTTTATTCACATTTTTCATGCATCTGATGTTTATTAGAATGGACACAAAGCATTTTAGTTAAATTGCGTTGGTTGATTGTTTGCTTTTGGCCATTCAGACATTTTTTTTTTTTACAAAATCTTTTATTTACAAAACTTTAAAATATAATAAAAGTTTTGTGATATATTTCATTTCTATTGAAGTATTTGTTTTGTTGGAAGGTATACCATATACTATATACTATATATAGCGTACAAAACTCAACCTAATGTTAATATGATATTAAAGTTAGATTTGTTTTTGTATACTTTACTCTAGATTTTTAATTTTTATGTTCACATCTGTGCTCTAAACTATTTAATTTACTTGAGGTATGCACACTTAAAATTTAAATAATACCTATTCAATGAAAATTTTGTTTTTTTGTAATTTTAGTAATTTCTGATGATGCCTACTTTGTAGTCGAAATACATATTTATAACATAATTTGTCTTAGAATACTTTTAATTATTTTCACTTGGGGTCTTTTTCGTTAAAATTGGTCTGTATATACGTTTTACTTAATTGCTTCAACTCATACAAAATGATCATAAAAATTACCAATTTCTGCCAGTGAAGACTGTATGCATCAAATTTGAGTCTTTCTAAACTATAGAATAGCCAAGCCAGTTCATATACATAGAGGTGTCATATAGTATATACACTGATCGACGTTATACAAAAAGGTATTATATTCTATCATCTATTCTATATGAAATGTATTTAAAGGTAGTGTTGTTTAAATGTAATTTTTTTTCTTTTATTATTTAAACATTACAATAAACATTTTTAACAACAATTGCCAATAGTAATGAAATAATAATACCAACTACATATATGTAATATAATATTGTGTGTTAGTTAATACAGTATGTGTAACGAATCATTAGTCGGGTACATGTAAATGGTGTTCCAATATTATTACTTTTTCTGAAACAAATTTATATTGGTTTATCCTTACATAGTATAAAATAAAGTGCCCCAGCCGCGTCTGTCTGTCTGTTCGCGTTTTACTCAAAAACTACTGCACCGATTTTCATGCTGTATTGTATTCATTGGCTAAAATATAATGATATTGGTTGGAGGTGTCATATTATAAAACAAAGTCCTCCGCCTTTCGATAGATGGCAGTAAGCAACCAATGTGTTAAATATCCTATTCATAGATAGCGATGCATACAACAAATAACGTTATACACAACAGGAGGACTTCAAAAATTTTGCCAATAGGTGGCAGTGCATACAACAAATGTATTTCAAAAATTAAACGCAACAAAATATTATGTTACTTGGTTATAAGGGCGTTACACAATTTTTGCGGGCGAAGCCGCGACGGGTAATGCTAGTGATGTGAAAATAGGGCTCAGAATAAACTATAAATATTAAGAAATAATATTTAGTTTAGTTTTTAAGTTTAATGTTCAATGTATTAACAAATAATATTGCAATCTTTTTTAGTTTAATGCCCAGGTCCCATCGATACCATCATTATCCTGTTTTTATTTAAAGTATTTTCTTAAGTAACTGTTAACCCAATGCAAGTTGTTTTATTAGCTCAGTTAGTTTTCCATTATGTTCTAGAATTATCATTTTTGACACTCGCTTGCTAAACAATCCAAAACTTAAGAAACATATATAAATAATCTTTCTTTATTCAAAATCCATTAGCGACTTCATTAAGCACCATATCTGATGAGAATGTTAAATTTTTTTCGAAACAGTTTTTCTTAAATTTGAATATATCCTTTTGTCAACGTTAAGCCAGTCTTCTTGCACATATCCTGTAAACAAAAATACAATGTGCTACGGTAATAAATTAAAACGATTGTCATATAGTGAATTGTGAATCCACTTGAGTTATGAATAGAAACTTGTAAATCATTATTACTTGTTCTCTAACTTTAAGACCTTGAAACGGCGCAAACAATGAAATGGAAAATATTTCATTATTTTTACTAAAATCATAAAAATGTTATGAGACGAGATGAGTTCTCGTTTTTTTTTGCCATAAAAAATATGTTTTATTTATGCATAAATCTATTTATTTTTATTTTAAATGATAAATCATCTGAATATAATTACATTTTTTCCAATCATTAGTTTACTACTACTTATTTTCTTATGGTTCCGTATCAATTCATCAATCATTTTAACATGTTTGAAAAAATTTATTTATCTTGATTTAGATAGAAATTCTTATTGTTATAAACCATTTCAAAACTTTGTTTTAAATATATTGAATACAGTTGATTGGTGCCGTATAAATTTGTTATAAATTAAATGTAAAATTATCCTAAAGGAATGTCACTGTTGGAGTCTTCTGTACATTATATTCATTGCAAATTTTACTCATTGCAAATATGGAAATTTATTTGCTTTATATTAGCAACTTCTAATGATTGAACGAAATGAGAATCATGCAAGTCTATATCTGATTACAACATTTTATCTTAAAAATGTGTTATTGTCGTTCTCAATGTTTTGTGTAAATCGCCCTCAAACTTTAATAAAATCATTGAAAATATGATGTTTTTAATTCTTATACAAATAAATCTCCTCTTTACGAAGCATACAAAAGTTTTTAATATCCGGTTTAATAATTATTCTCACGATAAAACTTAACTTGTGGCGTTTTTTTTTAATGTAACCGTTTTTAATTTAAAAAAATCAAATGTTTTTTATTTGTCTTATAAACCCAGGTGAAACACGATTTTTATATTTTTTATTTGTCTTATACAACCAAACATGTTGTTTCCTTAAGTACTCACACAAAAAAATCATTACCTATCTGACATCTGTTGATATATTTCGTGGGTTGTCATTTATATTGGACATAAAACTATCAGGACTCAGTATACTAAAGACTATTCAAATGCGGAGGAAGTTTAATTATTATTCGGTACTGGAGCAGTAATACATTAAGTATATATTCGTTCTGGCATCTTCCATTTGTATAATCTAGTAGGAATAATCACTGTCATTGTTTAGAAGTTAATAAGGAATTAAAATTTGATTTCCTAATTTATTTAAATCTATAGACCTTATATGTAACAATACTCATAGGAGTTAGCATGTCCATATTAAGAAGCTGAATTGACATTACTTCGTCTACGTATTTGCCAATCGACACACTAGGTTTATTAATTATCAGATTTCTAGGTAACATAGAAAATCTAGGTAATAAAAAAAAGGTCAATTTATAATTCATCTGGGCACAGCTAAAAGAAAATTTAGCAGAATAAATATTTAATATAATATAAATGCAACACCATTTAATTTTTATGTAAAAAAAGGAGTAAAATCAATGATAGAAGTAAAACGTGATGTATTACATAATTTTTTGTTCGTATCCCACACATTTAGACGAATGGAGAATGATATAATACAGAATATTTATCCTTGTTAATATAGCAAATCTCCTTCCTCAATCATGATGATATGAAAGGAACTTTGTATATAATTATAATTTTTTACCTGAATCATATAAAAATGATATGTCGATCCAAACATTACGATGGATACGAACGAGTGGCGTGCGATGGTTTCCGACCTATTTTATTTATATGGTGGTTGTACTCCGATCATGATTCTTTATCCACATCCACCCTCGTTTCTCACTCTTATCTTCATTTATCTGATCTATAGGAGTAACGAAACATCTGCTACATTTTTAGTCAGCATCTTTTATTCAGCTAAAGAATAGAAGATCCTTTTTATTATGTATTTTTTTAAGGGTTTTGCTGACTGACTGGTTGGTGGTTGGGTCATATTTTTTTAATACTTCAACTTCACATCTGTTGCCACGCGTCCTCTTTTTTTTGGTTATTAATTGTACTCTTTCAAGGTTAAAGTTTTAAGTTAATTTTTATAGAAATTAAAAAACATATGTCAAGTTCATTTGAGATGTAATAATTTTGTTCACCAACAAAAGTTGCTTGACAAAATTGTTATTTTAAAAAAAAAAACATAACTATCGCGTTCTCAATATTTATTTTCGTTGTAATAACTGATTTCTACAAGTTAAAACTTGTCAAATAATCGTTGATATTTATTATTATACAAAGATTTTATTAGATGAGGTCATTTATGTAAATTTGCATTGATAATACCAATTTTGTATTTGTCTACTTAATACTTTCATACAGATCTAGTTTCAATAAAGTTGACACGATTTACTATTAAGGTAGTACGATCACATTACCTGATATAGAAAAACGATTTCGTTCGCACGGTAAAAATGTTATGTCTCAGTGTTTAAAATTCTTCCTAAACTATTAATAATGAATTCATTTTTCATATGATTTTTTTTTTTCTGTTAATTGCACAGTTCAAGGTGTTTAGTATCGACTAAACTTATAAAAATTACTTGATGATCTACTCTCAAATTACAAAATCAATTCGTGGCGAATTCTATCATGCTCTGTGAAAAAATCAACCATGATTATTTTAATAGTAGCTACCGTAACCATTCTGCCTTAAATCACTAGCTTAAAATGATTGCCATTAAATTTTTTATTTAATTATTAAAAGTAATAAATATATTCAGATTATGTATATTTTTTATTAAATACATTAGTAATAAAAATAATATAAAATATTCAACACAAACCGTATAATAACTGTAGTAGTAGAGACCTTCATAATATTAAAAAAAAAAAAATTGTGCCGGAACTATGACCATGACATCAATAGTAAATAATAACTAATAAATGATTTTTTTTTTTTTAAATAGATATTTTACAATATTTTGCATTCAAATTTTTGTATTCATTTATTACATGAATATTATTTTGTAAACAATTTAAATTAATTACATATTTCGTTGATAACATTTACGAGTAATATGTTTAAAAAAAAATAAAATTTGAAATTAATCGAATACAATCATATTGGTTAACTGATTAGCGATGATTAATTATTGTATTGCAGTCAATTGTTGGTATGTATGAATAGTACTATATTGCAGATGTATGTAATTATTATGATATTGTTTCAAGGATGTAACTCTATATTATATTATACTGTTTAAAAGTAGAGCAAAGTATTTTGTTATTTATATAAGGTTATGTAGATATACTCTTATCCATTTAAGGACGTTCCAGCACTATGTTATGCAATCAGCACAACAAACCGGTTTGATTTTATTATAACACAAATACATAAACACACTTATACAACACATAGACAAATACTCTGTTCACATATACAAAATAATGTTGATTTGAAGAAAATAAATAAATTTAAACTTTTATATTTTGAAAATAAAACGGTAAACGTTTAGTTTGTGAAAAAAAGGGCAAAATCTGTCGAAAAGTGGTAGTATGCTGGAACATCCTTAATATTATTCATAACTTATTTCAAAAATAAGTATACAGTCTACCATATAGAATTTATTTACATTGACGAATATTTAAAGTCGAAAATTATGAGAAGTGCTCAAACAACCAACATACAAGTGAAAGACTCACTATAAAATATTTCACACAAAACGGATCAAAAATATGATTTATAAGTAATTCATTTTAAGTATACTGTAAGTAGTCACAAGATGTATGAAAACAAATTTTTCATTCCGGATTTCTACCGGGTGGTATACTAACTTTATGGGAGGTTTCCCAGTTTTAAAATAAACCTTTCAAATAAGAAGATTGAACATCAAATCAAAAGAATATAAAATATTTTGATTAATATATATTTTAAAATTAAAGGATTATGGCAATTTGTCAATTTTACCTCTGGTGACTTTCTTTTTGTTAATTAAACAAACACGGAAGTTAGATTCATGGTTGGTCTTTATGAGATTCGTTTCTAAATCATATTCACAGCCACCTGCTGATATTGATGAATTTGTCATAAATAAGGGAATAATTTTCTCACCCTTAAAAGAAGTCAAACTGTGGTACTTGCTATAACCACCATGTCATATCTCATGTATATATTAGGGTGAAAGCAAATATTAACAAACCACATAAAATGCAAATAAATCAACTCTGATTTATCAATTATAAATATTATTTTTCGCGATCAAACGTCCACGTACATTGTGCAAATTTTTTACTGTCAATTTGTGTCGAATTCATATTTGGTATTCGAAAAATGGTATTTATAATAAAATTTGTTAGTATTCTTATAAGGAACAACTTTTGGCCGTAATAGTTTTTACGAAATTCGAATTAATTTGACACAAATCGACTCTTGGCATTGAAATAAACGGGATTGCTTAAATTAGGACACCATTATTGCTTAAAAGTATAAAATACGGTCAAGTTTTGAATTAACCTTATGATTAATTTGTAAAACAAATGATTTACAAAAATAATAAACATGAATTACAAAACTGTAAAACAATTTGTAACTTCACATAAAATTTAGTAACTGCTTTGTTTAGGTGTTTTGTATTTTTTTTTTCAAAATATTTTATTGTTTTACATTAAAACAAATGATAATTGTTTTAAACATATATTCAAGGAAATCATCGATTAAGTCTGTAAATTATATAAAACACATGTGGAGGTGATGCCAAACGATTTATGTACAAGAAGATTAATATTAAATAATTGAAAAGTAAAGTAACGAAAGTAGCATGAAATGGATACTTTCTCTTGAAACATCTTTGTTATATCTCTTAAATCAGATAGAATGTGGAATTAAATAAACAAAACGTAGGTAGACAAATAATTTTAGCAGTAGCCTAAATCAAAAATTAAACTAAATTTTTCTATTATTTAGTATTACATACAAATCATAACGTCATATATAATATTGCCATTCTTAATTTAAAACAAAAAATATTTGTTTAAAAACTTAATGAAAACTTAAGAAAATACAATTAATGTTATTCATGTATACTATTTTTCGGTACTGCATCCTATATGTGTTTAATGTTTGTAAACACCATTCTTTATATATATATATATATATATATATATATATATATATATATATATATATATATATATATATATTTAATATATATATATTTTATATAATCCCATTACAGTATATATATTTTTACAAAATTGATAATAAATAATTTTGAAATGCGTTTGTTAGTTTGTTATATATTTGAAAAGATAATAATTAAGTATCTCATATATTTGTAATTTTTGAAATTTTTAGAAAATGAATAATAATATTTTTAAATGCCTATTTAAAAAAAAATTAACAGTAAAACTAATCGAAAATTATAATTTTGTCTAGACATTTAAAATTGTTAATGATTAGTTTGACTAAAATGACAATAATTCTAAGTATTGTTGAAATGGGATCCATTTTTAACAAAATTAAAAAAACAATACAAAACTTTTAATACATATTTTAAAATTCTCATAAAAAATTACTATGAAAAAGTTTAAAAATTTGCTATTTTTACCACCACACGAAAAAAAGGGGTGATATTAGTTTGAAGCGTCTGTCTTTAGCATCGTAGCTCTCAAACGTATGGACCGATTTGAATGCGGTTTTTTTTTATTATTAATTAGAAGGTTTTTTGCGTTGAACTTTGTTTGGTCGATTCAGACCGTTTGACAATTATCAGCTCTTTTCCAATGTGTGCGAAGGGTTATTGTGCAAATGTATAGAATGTTTATTTTTATTGTTTTATATTTATTTTTTATTAGGTACGATTTTATATAAGATTAGGACATTATTGTATAAGCGAACAATGATAAAACAGTGAAAATTGGTCAATATAAGTTAATTTTAAATCTAAAAAAACACAAGAATAATTGAATGTTTCAATATTAAATTGATATTGATATTTGTAAATGATCACATATCATATAAACATTTATATATCTACAATAAAATAGTTACTACAGGTACAGTAAAATAACGGGACTGGGTGTGTGCTCAAGCAAAGCAATCGTAATGTATGTTAAGAGACATTATTACATACTAGGTAACATATTTATCTAGTTATCTAGTCTTGTGTATGCCGTATGGTAGCTTCTTAACAACAAACAGCTAACGTAAGCATTTTGCTTCATGTAAAGAAACGTTATTATTTACCAAGAAAGTAATAAAAGTAATACATACATACTTACAAACTTGACTTTGCTGCGTTTGTTCAATTTATTCGCTAAAAGAATTGTTTGAACACAGAAAAAATTATCATGATCATCGTTTAGGTCTGTTTTTTTTTTCTTTTATAATGCATTGTGTATTTACTAATAAAATAAGATAGTAACCATCCAAATTGTATTCAATCTGGTTAGTTATTGCATTATTATTGTTTTTTTTAATCTAATGATAATTGAATTGTTATTGTTGGAAACATGGTGCATTGGATGTTACGTCATAATTAATATTATATCAATTTGATGAATCAAAATTTAATTGTTTATATGAGTAGGAGTTTGTAAAATAATCTATATAACAATGCAATTGAAAGTATGGATGATAAATAATAGTTTTTTATTCGAAAAATTTGTTTATTATATGCAATTTTTATTTGTTATTTCTCCTGCTTTCAAATAAAACAATACAAATAGAGATTTTCCACCACAACAAAAATTAATGATTAATCACAATTAAAAAAATGGCATACGTATACTATAAGACCACATCATATAAAGTAAAAACGAATTTGCGTCTAATTTTCAGTAGAGAAAAACATCCTAGTATCATGCGGTTTATTACACATTACAAAGTTCGTAAATATATTCATAAAGTATCTTGTGACATGACGTACTAATATATCTAAAAATAGCAATGATATCATTTTGTTGCAATAATTAAATGATAATCAATAAAATAATTCTCATCGACAAGAGATTAGACAACTTACAATATTATTATGACATTAAAACAAGACAGTGTCAATAGAAAATGTAATTTGCTTTTATTAAAAAAATTTTTTTTAAATTGATTAAATATATATATATATATATATATAAATATATTATAAATGAAACAAACACACAAAATAAATATATTTTTATATAACAAAAACTGAACTTTATATAACAAAAATGAATCAAACCCATATATAGACTAGAGTACACACAACACAATCAGCCAGGTAATACATAAGTTTATCTAAGTAGGTTAACAAATTCAATTTCGAATGGTGATAATAATACTTACTACATATAGCAGAAAAGTTAATTATTTTATATAATCAAGATAATATCAATTGAGGTCCAAACATCAATATAAAAATGCATAAAACAAATGAATTAGATCAGTGGCACACTTTGTGTTCACATATAAGTCCAGTCCAGACGTTGGAGATCATTGTACAATCAAAACCACATCTATTTCTCTTTAGTATGTACAGTTTTATTTAGGTTTAAATAATTAATTTTACCTTATAAAGATTGTATGATAAGTGAATACATTAGAGTAAGTTACAAGTCTTGAAATGTCAGTAATACCAAGGTGGTGATAGGATTGAGAAACGTAGAAATGCCAGACAAACTATTCTGGAAAATAATTTCAGTCTAAGTCATTGATAATGACAAAAATATTTATTATGTTTACGATGCTGAAAAGTTTAAAAGTTGACTATAATATATACATCCCTTTGTGTAACTGACTCACTCATCTAACCCACTTCTAGAAATGGTAGAAGAATGCGGATGTGCATTCGATGCGGAATAACTTCAAACTTACGGGAAAAATCGGAAAACTGGTTTTCCCAAAGCACACCTCCCGCGAAAATGGGATAAAACCCTCCAAATATATCTTCTTTACTTCTATTTATGCTAGAAGGATGGAAAAATCACGATATTTTTCTTAGGCCTCCCCGGAGGCTCCTTGCGAACGGCGAGAGTTTATATTTATATACAGTGTATCTCAATAGTGGTGGTATTTTGGTATTTCAACACATACATGCCGTTTCTCGTAATTTTTATCATTCTAACAATGGTTCGCAAATTAATAAGTCCCGATGTGGTCAATTTAGAAAATGCGCTTAATTCTACTGGATTTAAAAAACTCGTTTACTAGGGGGAAGTGGAATAGGGCGAAAACAACAAAATTGTCAGTGTAATTAAATTTTGCAAGTAATTTGACGCACAGCGCCTGCGCTATATTATGTTATTATAATCAATAAATAATAAACATTTTTTGATAACGAGTCCACAGCATATATCTTTTGTATGTAATTCTATTTAATATCCCAGTAACCTAGCTTTAAAATGTTTTTTTATTGATAACAAAAATACTACCTCAATTCTTTTTTGTTTTTGTTCAATAAAATCCATTTACATCAAAACAAACTATAGTTTATTTTTTATACTTTGATCATTCCATGATGACAAAAAAGAGTAAATAAAGAGTATCATGATAAAAATAATTAGACTTGTTATAAATTTATGTATTATGTTGAAGGATTCAGAAACATGGAAATAAACTTCGGTATCCTCGATTGGAATATTATGAACATAAAAAGTATCTTGTATAAATTTATTTTTAATGTAATTTATTCGTCATTTCTTTGTGTATTAGTTCGTAGTATAGGATAATTATCCTTCTGTTGGAATAAGGTGATACATTTAATAATTTGCTCTTGACTAGTGAAAAATTTCTTTTGAATATGATGAGTTTCAAGCTATTTTATATCAAAAATAACATGAATCGAAATGCCTCATTTAATTTGAGTCAATTAGTCAATGCGTCATTTTAAATGGTTGTCATCTTTCGTCTTAGAATGTGCAAAAATAATTAATTAAATGTGTATACCATATTTGGCATACCATATTATTTAACATGGATTTTCACAATACCCTTCTGGTAATAAATACATTATAAAATAAAATAATTTTTATTTTTTAAATGGTTAATAAAACTTTTTTATTAAATTTTTTTTTTTTTTTTGTAAAATTGCGTCTATTTATTTCCATGGTTAGTATGGTTGCCTTTCGGTTATATTATACCAACGGAAGCGACTAGTGTTTAATAAAACCATTTTATTGTAATGAAAAACCATCTGACATGAATTTATTTTATTTTAAATCAATATTTATGGTAATAAAAATGAAAAATTAACATTAAATTTTAGTAAATAAGTTTTAAATTAAAAAGTTCAAACATCATTTTGAATATGAATATGATGAATGATGTAGATAGTTCAAGAATACTGCTCCTTGTTTTTTCTACGGATTTTCCATATCGAATATACCAACCAGGAAAAAAATATTATGATTTTGATTGTGTACAGCGAAAAAAGACGTTTACACAAGTATCATTTTGGAAATTCACTGGGTTTCAAAAAAAACATAGTTTTAGCACCAATATTTACAATTACTAAATATAATATTTGCAAGAAATTGATTAACAAATATTTGAATATATATATATATATATATATATATATATATATATATATATATATATATATATATATATATATATATATACAAATAATTAATAAATTATTATGATTTCAATATATCTAATAATTTTATTTATTATTTCTTTATGCTTACAAAATAGGAAAATGATTACACAAAATTTTTGTAATTGTAAAACATTATTACAATAAAAATTATGATTTACAAATACTATTTTTATATATTCAAACACACGTTATTGTGCAAAATATGAAATAAAAGAAATTTCATCCTACATAAGTTAATAATAATTTAATTTGTTAAAAACAAATTAACATAATTAAATGAATTTTAAGAGGTGTTTAATTGTCAAGGCCTTCATCAAAATTCTAACAGATTTCAGATTTTTGTTATATCGTAGTTCTTCGTTAATTGAATTATATAATTATTACAATGCTACATGTTAATATTTGATTATACTGCGCATGTCTTGTACTGATCATAAAACAATGGTGTATGCTTGTCTGTTAAAATTTATAGCATTATATTTATATTTAATAGTATTATCTTCTCTGTATATGAGTTTGGAACCTAGATGTGTTTTTATTGCAAAATTTGTTTTGTAAATGACATTAAAATATTATAAATGAACTATTATATATACCGTGTGTTTTCATTAGAATTCAATCATTCATTTATGTAAAAAAAGATATCTTGACATTACTCGGTTAGTGTAGCACTTCCTTTTTTAAAATTTTACTATGATCTTTGAAAGTCTTATGCCGTCCTTAAGTGCCTATAGTATAATTTTTCCGAATTGATATCTTTTGTAAACGATTATTTTACTTGGTATACATACTGTATATATATATATATATACATGTATTTTGATAAATTGTCGTGTAACAACACCTTTATGTAATAATTACATACTTACAAGCGAACTATTACATATTATTAAATTAAATATAAGAATATAAATAGTAAAAATAAATAAAAAAAATGTTAGAGTCGCGCATTAAATAAAACTATAATAATAATCTATCTTATCATTTATTTATTACCTTCTACCTATTTGTAATTGTACATGTGATAATAATATAATATGTACAGTAATTCGCGCAATAGGTTGTTATTATTACTTTTTACAATTTTTTGCAAAACATTAGAAAATTTCACCATTTGTACCTATAATTTTGCAAATATTTCAAGGTGGGGTATTTTATTTTATTTATTGAACAACTATTTAAAAAGTCTTTTGGGCTTGGCGTGACATTTTTTAGAATAACTTATGTACTACAGAAAATTAGATTTTAAATTTTCTTTTCAAATGATTTCGTCTTGTGTAAATAAAAAAGACGCCAAATAATCGGCTCGGAGTAAAAGAATAGAGTAGGCAGGTAACGCGTGTACGACAAAACTATTTATATATAATTTTATTTTGATGCATTGCAGTTAGAGGTTATTGATATGGCGCCTGCCAATAATTTTTCTATATATTTTAATATTGAAATTAATATTGATGTCTTTACAACTACATGTGTGTTGCTAAATTAATTGCTGCCTAAAATTACAATGATTGTTGCAAATTGTATAGGTTTTGATGACAAACACAGAAAAGTAAAATGAGGAAGCGCGTGATTTTCGAAGGAAATGCTCCTATTGGAATAATTTCTTTATTAATAGTTACATCTTGATGTTAATCATAAATAATGATAAGACATTAATATTTTTGCGGTTGAAGTCTTCCTGAAAATAAATACAACAATTTGTTTAGCAGACACAATCAGCATCATTATCAAAGCAATATTTTCTTGAAATCGTTCCTTTATTACAGAGCAATTGAAAAATGATATAGAGTAAAAGACGCAACAATTTATTGCTTAACGATTTGTTATGATATTGCTTAATTTCATAGAAAGTTTTTAGAAAGACGCCTATGTTTTATTGTATCGTATATGTGATTACATCCGGTAACGTTTTATATATAAAACAGATATGAACTTGTTTATGAGCCAAAACGCAACGATTCTGTAATAAAATTTTGCAATTCATAGCGGCAAATTTGTTATAGTTTAAAATAATATACAATTTAGTCACTAATATATTTATAAAATAGTAGTGGGCTGAATAACTCTATTTCGTAAATTGATTTGATTTTATTCTAATTAACTAATACTTTTTAAACCACTTTATGTTTATCATTCCATTAGAAATATGAATTTTAGTGTTAATTCGTACGCAATTCTCAAACAAGTATTTTTTGTATGGAATTATTCATTCTTTATAATTAAAAGGATTTGTTTCCATCTTTTCATTTTTTTTTACACGAAATTAAATATACATAAACATTAAAAGTTTCTGTTTTCTTCTAAAAAAAGGGTCCAGGACTGTTTTGTTTGTTAGATACGAAAGATTTTCAAGAAAATATAATTGTTCTTTCCGACATATCTCGCTAAAAAAATATCATTATTATCATAATTTGGCTAATACAGTTATCATTAATCATAGACGTTTGTTGTTTTGATGGGTTTTACGTGTTTTTTTGCACTAATTTTCCGAACTGTTTTATATTTATCGTCTTGGATTAACGAAAGTCAATATTTGGAATTCTAGTGAATGCATTATCCTTTTCTAGTTTTCATTTCATCCTTATAGTCAAAATATGATACTGCTACTAGAAAGTTTTACCAAGATTTAAGCCCTCACTTAAAATAAGGTAAACACTTACATAGTTTTTCTATAAATTTCTAATGATTCATAAAAATATTAATTACCTAATGTACCTCTTTTTGCATGTTAAATTTAAAAATGTTACGCAATGAATTTGAATACAAAATAAATAATACATAATATTTTTGACCTAAATATCTCAAATATCGTCGCCTTTATTGTAATTTAAACACATAGCTTACGGAAGCCCTATATTGTATACAATAATTGCATGAATATAAAAATGCTAAGTATAGTTGTAAGGAATGATAATTTAATTATATGCTCAATTAAACAATTTATAATTCTTTAAATAGAATAATAAACCCACTGAACAACAATAAATATATTTTTTATTATTTACCTAAATGACAAAATGGATTATAACGCCTTCATATTTTTATTAATTTACAAGTTTATTATACGGAAGTTTACGAGTTCAAAAAACTATAATATCATTTTTGATGTGGAAACATCTATAGCGAGGTTATGCAAATATGGGGAGTGAAATGAAATTTCAGATTATACTGTCACGTTTTCATATTAACGATCGGCATATATATATATATATATATATATATATATATATATATATATATATTATATATATATATATATATATATATATATATATATATATCTGAAGTGAAAGCAACTTGAAAATAAGTATTATAATAAAATAATTAAAATAAATCTGCTTTTTGGTATAAATAATTTTCATGTAGAATGAGATGCAATGAAAATAATATTTGAATTTCATAAAAATGAATACTAAAATAGTTATTATGGTCGTACACACCTAAAGGCTACAAAAACAATAAAAGAGATAATCTAATAAAATAGCCCAATGATAATTGAAAAAGATTTTTTTTAATCGCTTGATATGTTTTAGAGAAAATCTCTTATAAAAATAGTATGAATGCCCACATATTAAATTGTAAAATAGTATGTTACATATTATTAAAACCAAGTACAATTTTATATTTGATTTTACGCAATAATAATAAGGTGCAACTTGTAGTTTTAAAATGTGTATGTAGATGTGTGTGTGTATAAAATTTCAATTGTGTAAGTCAACGACCCAAGTATTATTGTATGAATAAATTCACCAATCACCATATAAATAATAATATTAATAATATTATTATTTCACTTTAAAAAGTATCAGTAGGTTGTAATGAATTCTGCAAACTTTCTTTGTGGTACACAAAAACATTTCCTGCATTATCAATAGCTTGTTAACATCATTATCTTCAATATACAGTGTTTGTTTATTGCTGTGTATTAATAA
Source organism: Nineta flava (assembly GCA_963920215.1). Classification (NCBI taxonomy): domain Eukaryota; kingdom Metazoa; phylum Arthropoda; class Insecta; order Neuroptera; family Chrysopidae; genus Nineta; species Nineta flava. The sequence goes on from OY986045.1 coordinate 327,856, forward strand.
ACATGCATGCATTGCGATTTGTATTTATTTCAAGTACTTTCTTTTACAAATTAAAATATATTCGTACATTTTGATTTATATAAATTTGTTTGTATAATGAAGTAAGATAGATATGAAACAGCCAGTGTATTGAAACTATTGATATTGCTTTTATCTTCATATCCAGACTATAATATAAATCGTTTTGAGCTTTTATCGTACCGTTACATTTTGGGACCTAATGCCATAAATACTATTTTTGACTTTACTAGTAGTCTGGCACCTTTGAATTGATAAATATGTGTGAACACAATATCTCTAAAACGCTACCATTCAGGTATTACACTTACGTTTTATATTACCCAGAACTTGTAACCATACGCTGGTGGGAAATATCCCTGCCGCAAATTTTACTTAATATGGGGTTTTTTCTGGATTTTGTCAAAATATTTTCAGTTAAAAATACATGTAATAAAACCTATTTTAACAAAATGGAAACCCGACTTCAAAAATCAAATATTCTATAACAAAAAAAGCACTAAAAAGTAAAAAAATAATTGCATATTCTTGTGCCAATTTTATTTCACCTAACCAAAAATTTTTAAATATATATGTACAATTATTGATATTTTTGAAGTCGGTGTCAGTATAGAGAAAATCACATAACTTTTGGACACCGCCTCCAAAAATAACAATAATTGTACATATTTATTTAAAAATTTTTGGTTAGGTGAAATAAAATTGGCACAAGAATATGCAATTATTTTTTTACTTTTTAGTGCTTTTTTTGTTATAGAATATTTGATTTTTGAAGTCGGGTTTCCATTTTGTCAAAATAGGTTTTATTTTTGTTAAATTCAGGAAACAATTTTTTTATATTTAAAAACAAACCAACTAAAAACAAAAATTCAATTTACAGGAAATAAACTATTTATAATTACCATAACAGGAAATTGGAGTATGAATTTATTATATATTTGTATTATCGCCGGTCAGTGACAATTGTGTATTCATAAGAATTGTTTTTTTTAGTATACAGTTTCAGTACATGAAAGAATATTTTATAATTACGTGATATATCTAACATAAACATTAATTCGGTAAAAACAAAACAAAAAAGTGACAATAAAGATGAACTACCCTTATGTCGAATTATAAGTTGGTAAAATATGTTTTCTAAATTTTTCTTTATGAAGAATTTCAATAAATTTCTATTTAAATTACTTTCAAACCAGAGAATTTCTTGTTTGTACGCTGTGTGCAATCTTATTAATTATCTACTCAAGTCAAATATAAAAAAAAACTGTATGTAAACAAACGGTAAAAAAAAATTCTTTGTATGAGGCCATTAAGTTATATATTAAAGAGTTCAAATACTACTTTCTTCAGCTAAAAAATTTACAAATAGGTTTGAAAAATTATAACGATGATACACAAAAATGATAGAAGATACTTATTAATATAATTATTTGGCCATAAAATTAAATAAAAATTACTTTTTTTAAAAGTTAAATTACTATTTCCTCATTAAATTGAGGCTAGAAATATTGTTTACAATTTTGAATGTGGTTAGTTACTATATCTATTGTGGTGGTATTTTAACTTACAATAATATTTACTAGACAAAAAAAGAAATTAATAAAATAATTCGTTATGCTACTCAAATATATAACTGCATATAAAATTGTTATCGAGTTAAAAAATCACGGTTGTAATTTAAAAAATCTAGCTAACAGATTGCTGCTAACAACAGTCGATATTGTTATGTTAGCTAGCTAGTACTCGTATACATGAAGAAAGTAGAGATTTCTAGACATGAATTAATAACGGCACATGCGTTTATATACACAATACACGTATCATAATTTTTATCTACATATTTTAATATAACATTGATTAGTTCTTAAAATTGATATGGCTGCTATGTGTTATTGTCTTCATAGTTGTGAAAAAATATCAGCTGTTTTAATATTTGTTGAATCATCAAATTTCATTGGTTGCAAAATTTTATGTATTCAAGAAAGTATTGAAGGGTATCGACAAGTCATTAAAGATGAAAAGTCCAGTTGATTTATCGAAAAACATATTCATAAGTATATTTTTTCGAATTTTCTTATATAAACTTAGTAATTGCCATAGATACCAAACTGTTTTACTGTCCTTGGGTAAAGTTCAATCAAACACAACAATGGTATCTTGGTAACCTGCGCGCTTATTTGTCCTCCGTCCCTAAATTCCTATGTCTGCTTTTCATTTGTTAGTTATTCGCACAGTTTCGGCCTCGGCCTTACGGAAGTGCGTAAGGCCAAGTTTAATACATTTGATATCATTTATATTTCTAGGTTGCATGTGTATTATCGACCTTATCTAAAATATTATGATTGGTAAAAGAACACATAAAAACGTCATTATTGATGTCAATTTAATTCAATATATAATTTCGCATTACAATATAATATACTTTGTATTCAATATAACTAACTATAACCAACCATACAACCTACCTACCTACACACAAAAAGTGGATGTTTTTAAAACACATTTCCGTGTCACGTGACAGTCCGTGGTGAAGTCACGCTTGTACTGATGTAGTACTTTCATATAATAATAATAATCCATCATAACATTCATTGTATGATGATGATGATTTGATATGTTTATTTGATGCTGTGGGTATTATTAATATTAACAAACAACTTTAAAACGCTTAAATGTAGTACCGTGCCGTGCCGCGTTGATGTTGTTGTTGAGTTATTGGTAGGTCGTGATCGCCTTACTTTTCATACACAGTAATGTTGATGAAGATGCCATATTATTATGATGTATGAAGCCTTTATGTGCAGGCTTTAAGCGTGTAAGTACTTATTACACAGTCATCTTCTTCGTGGTAAGCTATTTTATTCCTCATTCAAAATAATATTCTTTTTTGTTGTTGTAATGATGACTTAGCGGTAATATGCGTTTTTTTTTTTTTAGCAATTACTATTATTTTTATTATTATAACGGTTCTTATTTTGTATTGTAAAATTCTTTAGACAGATCGTGAAGTTAATGCAAGTGTAAAAAATTGTACAAAACAGTTCATAGAACTTTAACTACCATGGAATTGTATCGCAGATACGCATGGCTGATTTAAAATTTATCTTGTTTTACTAAAGTTCATTATGCTTAGCACTAGTTAGAATGAACGTACAAAGCATTGGATCGATTTGGTGGAAATCTAACATTATCTTTCTTCTATCAAATTTTATGGTCCGGAGAACTTAAGTTTTTGTCTCTTAATGAATTTCTTAAAACCATGTTTTTACCAAAATTAGATTCAAAGCATTTGATTTGTAAAAGTTTTGTGTATGGCGGTGTAAAATATCTGAAAAATGATTTGCCTACTCTTATAATCTTCTATCTTCTATATATACTCGTCTATGAACTCCAAAATGGATGGAACGATTTTGTTGAAATTTTCAGGAAAACTTCAGATTAGCCCAGAGGATGATCCTGTGAAGTTTGGTAGCGATCGGATCAACAGAAATACTTTTTTTTGGTTTCATCCATCAGGAGTCGCCTGGTTATAGATAATTAGTGTTACCCGTGCGAAGCCAGGGTGGATCGCTAGTTATTAAATAAAAATTGACACTTTGTCGATTCCAAAATAAAAATCGCCTTTATCGATGAATGAATTAAGATGATCAAACAAGATGGTATCTATTGGCAGATCGATTTTCATAAACTTCAATTTACATCACTATAAGGGGGGGATCCATACTTTTTTATACTCTTAAACTCTATTCACATAATTTCGAGAAAATATACAATGTAAATTTACAAAATTAAAGCGATAAGAATAAATAGTTCTAATATTTAAATAGCGTAGTAAGAAAATCGGGAAATAACAAAAAAACTGTAAAACTACACTTCTAGCTTCATTTCTATATTTGTTTTATCTTTAAATTTTGTACAACAATCATTTTATGCACAATAAATTGCAGTTTATACTTCTGAAGGTGATTATTTCAGATTTCATCATACAGGGAAATATCTCTGCTTGTGAGAGAGTAATTAAAAAAAAAGTTAACTATCATTAAGTAGATATTTAAACACTCCGCTTATATAATTTAGAGTGAGTGCATTATAATTTAATATTAGAAATTTTATAACTTTCTTTCTTTCAATCAGCAATGTAATGAAATATTTTAATATAATGATTTGTCTGTTAACTAACAATGGTAGGCGGTCTTCTATTGAATATTTTTTATTTATAAATAATTATATTTATGACTTTCTAATTAGTGAAAATAAATAAAAAAACGTATTTCTTTCTTTAAAGAGAAATGTAATTAAATTAAATAAAAAACAAAACTATAGGTCTTGAAACCTATAAGATATAAGTGATTATGTAATTTTTTATTTTCTACTTATATTTATGTTAAAGGAGGGTATTGACTGATGATGGATCGAAATTATATATGAATATAGAAGACGCTTATAAAAATGTTGTAAATTCTTACATAAAATGGCTTGAAGCTATTTTACAAAACAAAAATAATAAAAATAATCGCGTAACATTATTTTGACATATTTTTAGTTAAAGCATTTCAAAAGAATACGATATTTTTAACTTTTTATCATACTCGTATATATTCAAACATAATATTATACTTATTGGGTGGCAAGCGAAAACTTAGGTAGGTAGCTATATTTTTAGAACTTAAATGTTTCGATAATAATTTGATTATAAAATTATTCGATATATTTCAATTGATTATAGTCCTTAAATAATTATTTTAGTCTAAGAATAATCTGCTAAGGGCTTTGTTTGTTGCCATCAATTCGATACTTCAAGTATGGTCAAGAGCAGTTTTTTTGTTATAAGATTTACAGTAGGGAATATGCATGAAACTTTTTTTCACTTGAATTGAAGCATGTTTACTTGACAAATGTCAAGGTAAAATTACTTTTTAAATAACTTTAAAAATAAGCGAGATATGAATGATTGAAATTCCCGATTAGACAAAGAGAGTGATAGCCCTCTTGATATGTTATGTGACGTCATATTACACTTTCACCATTTAAAATACACGTAAAACTCCGTTTTTAGTATTTTTGCAAGAAAGAGACAGATAATAATCTTTAAAAGCTTATAGCTTCCTTGATATTTGTCGGATTTTAATTTCGTTTTTAAATATTATTACAGTATTAACAGTATTTTCATATTCTGAAAATAAATGTAAAAAAAAATTTTCATGCATATTCCCTATTAGTATACAATAAAGAACGTAAAATTAGTTCACCTAAAATATGTGAATGTATTGATTTACATACGCAAAAACAAACAAGTACAAATTAGATTGTATTAAAATGTATTTAAATACAAATGATCTTATAAAACCATAAGAAAATAATTGCATTAATAAATTTGATGCAATATTTCCATATATCTTAAGTAAATACAAATATTTTGTAAAGATTGTGTAGTATTTTATATATTTTGAAATCATTTCTGTAAGTAACATAGCATAGGTATATTATGTTTCAATTTCAACCTTACTTAATATAGTATATTTTAAAACTGTATAATATAATATATATATATATATATATATATATATATATATATATATATATATATATATATGATTTATTAATAAGAAAAAATTAAAATAAAAGTTGTTGCATTTGTTGACGACTTATAAGTCAATTTGATTTTAAAAGTCGTTTATTTGTATATAATAAAATTATTGTAATAATATGAGTGTTATCATTATATTTAATCTTTTAATTCGAATTATCTTAAAATTTTATAAATAAAATAATGCATTCTATAAATAATCTTAACTGTTTATTACTGCCAAAGCACAGTTAATAAACGTACAAAAAAGAATTGCATTTATCACTATTTGACATTAAATGTGGTATGAAAAATTTGGACCATTCTAAACCAATGCTCTGCCTGATATGTTATGGTTGTGAGTTGAATGTGATCTTTCACTATCTTACAGGTCAATGTATTTAGTAAACGCTAGTCCCATCCATTGGTATAATATAACCGAAAGTCAACCATACTAACAATGGACATAAATAGACGCTAGATACAAAAACAATTAAATCATATATAAATTAAATTTAACATAATTTTGCTAGCTGTTTAATTTACTCGTATTTGAATTCATAGGGATTGATAACAAATTTTCTAGCTTTTATCTGTGGATCAGGGTAAAAATTCGTGATTTTACATGTTACTTTTATATTGGATTGAAAAACACATTTAAAGATTTGTATTCAAATATCTTGAAGCTATGCTATATTTTGTTCTAAATCATTATGATTTAGTATTAATTACAACTTCCATAAAATGAAGGCACTAATAAGTTTTCTTAAGATAGTGAAATATAGTTTAAACAATAAATTCTAATATTATGAGACAATATTGAATAGCTAAATTGTAAATACAAGTAACTAAATTGATTACAAAACATATATCCAATAACACAACAACAGGTAATTTCTAAAGTAATATTTTATTACAATTTAATAGGTACCCAAGTTACCAATAATGAGATAATATAATAGAAGTTATACTTAAATACATTTTACAATACATCCATTATTCAGAAGTTAATAATTAAAAAAGTTTTCAAATAATGATTGAAAACACATATTTTTTCATGAAGAATTAAATTTTACAAACATATAATTATTAATTTATTCACTAGCACGTATTTTTTACAATCTTTTGTAAAAAAAAAACCAAACAAACAAACATTATGTTTATTAGATAGAAAATGTGATAAATTTATTTCATACTTTATTATAAAATAAAATATACAATTTTGATAGTCAATTTTTGTGTATACTGAATTCTTCTGAAAAACAAAAGGTGTTGTTTTTTTTTGTTTATAGTGGCGTGATTGCTTCGTTTTTTCAAAGATTATTCACCTTTTTTGCATTGATTTGTGTGTATTGAATATTAATTTGACAATTCACTGAACAATGTTTTTATTTTCGTGTGAGGGAATATTTTATTTTAAAATTTTGTCATGTGTAAATATTTGAAAAAAAATTTTAAACCAAGATATCATCTAAATATCTGCATTATTAAGTGGAGGGAAAAAAATCATGATATGAGGTGTTTGTAATAAACTATAATGATAAATAAATTTGAATATACCGTGTGTGTTGGAAAGCTTTTCCAATAGAGAATCAATGTTAAATATTATTTATTACTAGCTGTCCGTGTGGTTATTGCATAAAGTCAGTCAGTACACATGTAATGGTTAAATATGTTCATTGAATTCTTAACTTTAGTATGTGCATCACAAATCCCCACTCTCAAATGACACGAACAAACAACCATACGCATACAGTATACCTATAGACTATCCAGATGTTTGTATGTATTAGTGACTCTCATTACATGTGTACTGACTGACTTCATACAGTAATCACACGGCCAGTCAGTAATAAATAATATTTAACATTGATTCTCTATTGGAAAAGCTTTCCAACACACACGGTATATTGTTTGTTTTTTGTAATTGAAATTAAAAATATCCATACAATTTTAGAAATGACATTTTTTTAAATTACGTAGTAGAAAATGTAATAACAATATTTATTAATATTTATCCGTCTAACTTAGGTTAATCTTAGATATCAATGGTTTTTTTTTTTTTTAATAAGATTTTTCCATTTAAGAAACGATGTAAAATGTTTATAGATTTCGATGTATTTATTTAATAAGATGATATATTATAGGTAAAGCTTAGGCTAGGTACTATAGATTCTAAGACGTTTTGTATTATAACTTCAAAAAAGGACGATATTAATAAATAATTTTCAATTCAATTCAGATTTTTAACACAATGTGTAATATTTATTAGCCCCTTTCAGATGTGGTATTCCACTTATATATTTTTTAGCGATCAGAAATTTATATTTCTTAAATATATAAAAATTGGCTATTCCTTCAATGGTTATAGAGTTTTATTTATCGCGATCGTCAGATATTGTTTTCGTCGGGGAGTACCCTGCACATACTCATTAAAAATAGTTCAATGTTTTGCTACAACTGCACAATGATCCAACGCCTATACTGCTGACATAAAAAGAGTTATACATAAATTATTTTTCAACATTATGTTGAAATAATTGTAAGAAATACAACACTACACACACAATTGCAACTTTATTTGTTCTCGTAAAAGTTGTCGTAAGATTATTAATAATTTAAAATACAAAAATCGAAATATATAATAATAATAAAATGTAATCGTAATCACACTCTATAGTCTATAATATGTTATAAGTAATATTTTTATGATTAAGTAATAAAAATTTTTAAGGTGTAGCTTTTTGAAAAATTCAATTCATTTCTTATTTCATATAAATATTATTATATTGATTACACAATTATTTCATATCATAATATTAATAATGTATGTATGTATGTATGCTTGTTAAGAACTATATGATTGTCTTATTATATTTTATTATAATAAAAAGGGACTCAAAATTGAGTACAGATTATATTCACGTAACCGCATGACGATTATCAATATGATGAAGATCAATTTGATTTTACACTTCAATATTATGAAGTTATATAGTTAAATTACAAATTTACAAAATTTTCTCCTTATAATTTGCATTGTGTACCTATTCCCAACCCTACATTCGTGATGACAATATGTGTAAAGCGTAACGTTTGTTTATAAATGCTAATATTTTTTAATCTTCTTCTGTGAGAGATCTTAACACGTTTTTTCTGGTAAAGTTATCTGGTGTCAACTATCCCTTTAACTCTACAAGCGAAAATATCTTAGGTAAAGTATATTCAAAGCAGAATAGATAAATGAACTAAGATAAAAATACATTTGTAGCTACTTACCCATTCTTAAAATAATTGTAATGAAGTATTAAAAAATAATGCAGAATTGTTAAGCATTCAAAATGCTTGCGCTAATACATTATATTCTATAACTTTATATATATATATATATATATATATATCGTAATATATTTGAGAAACTTTTAAATGCACTTGTTTTATTTGTTATATTATTTCATATAAATACATAAAATATTGTACAATAATTTTATATAAATTTTTATTTTAAATTGTCTTAAAACTAAGTATTATCAATAGACTTACAAAACATCGCATATTAAATTTCTTTTAGAAACAGATAAATGTAATACCGTTAATCATGTACATTCCCGTTCAAAAAAAAAGAACAGACCTGAATCGAATCAGTCTCTCACAATTTTGATTATTCTTGTAGTAAATGTTTTTGTTTACATAAATTGTTTACATAAATAAAAAATTATAAAACTTCCATTTCTTTTTTCACATTTAAAAAATATACTATTTATCTTTGTTTATAAATAAATATAATATACAGAGAGTTACAAAAGTGAGGAGTTTTATGAAATTGACATTTCAGATCTGTTGAATTTTATTGAACGGGAGTATACATACACTCGATTACCTTAAATTATCATCAATATGGCGTCAATTGACTGCAGAACACATCTCTTTTTAATTTATTGAATTTAAAAAAAAACATGTACACCCTATTACACTAATATCCATTTGCTTTAATAGCAATTTTAGTTAACCCTACGCTATATTCTTTTTAAGCAGTTATTAACCGTATTTTATGCTTTCGAAATATGTGCATTACACTTTGTAAGTTTATGGGTGTTTAAGAATAATTTCTTCAGTGAAGTTGATGTATGTTGAACATTATTGGTGTGTATATTATACACGTAAGTTCACAATCATATAATATTACTTAATATTTAGTTCTTCCACTAAACAACACAAATATCTCTCCCATAAGTACCTAGGTTAGGTACTGGTGTTGTACTCAGTACTGTACTATGGATATGATGTCTGGTTAACTTGTATAGTTAGTAAATACGATATGATACCTTTATGGTAGTTTTAGTTTTCGTAATTTTTATAATATCCAGGTGTGGCTTTCTTCAATATTACACGTATGTATGTATACGTATTTAATAGTCATGAATTCTCACAACAATTTTTTCAATTTCAAAAATATAAAATTTTGTAATTTTTAAAATTACGTAAACGTTTTTTTTTTTTTCATTATGTTTTTAAATTTATTTCCGGCAATTTTATTTTTAAAACAAATATTTCAAAAATAATAATAAAATTTTATTTATATTTATATTTTAAATAGATGCTAACGTATTTAAATTCATGACAAACTATTTTGTCCTGAATTTCTCCTTCGCATTTGATTTTTAAAAGAAATAGAAAAATGTTAAATGGAAAATATTGTAAATTTGAAAAGTCCAAATAAATAAAGTGCAACCAATGTCCTTGATTGCACATACGTCGTAAAAATAAATAAAAATTTGTTACGCAGGAGCTGCGTCACTTTAGCAAATTTCTTTAGAATACATAAATCACTCTCTAGCGGTAATAATTTAAGTGTGATCAAAATGAAATATAATATCTGATATGACTTTAGTATTTGCAAAAATTAAATTTATTAATAGCCAAACTAGAACGATGTATAACGATTATAGTTTATTGTTACTATGGAAACGACAATCAAAATTTTTTACAATGAAATATATTTCATGTATTTGTGTCAAACAAACACAAAATATTAAATATCTCTCTTAATATTAGAATAATCGAAAAATGTATAAGGAGTAAAGTTGTAGAAAATCAAGTTTGCTACAATTCATTACCTGATCATTTTTCTCAAACTCTAATGTGAACAGAGATATTTAGAATTTAACTATATATATTTGTGACTTTTAGAATGAAACACACTGTATGCGAACCAAACAATCGAATGGTTGAGAGTGCTATTCAAAAAAGATTAGAAATTGAAATAAACCCAGGTTACATAGATTGATTTCTTCATACATAATTGACATAATGCGGTCTAAAATAATGAATCTGTAAGGTCGACCTCTTTCAATCAACATAATTAAAAATAATATTTAAGACACCCACTTAGTAAAAATAATAATAATAATAACCGATAAAAATATTACAACATTAAAATATTTCTATTTATTTATTTTACAGATCTGAATTAAAATTAGAATCACTAGAAGATGCCGTTGTATTGGAAGACCCAGAAGATGATATATTACATGATAAACGTGGATGTCCTGCTTATGTTAGTCCGGAAATATTACGCGCTGGCGCTCATTATTCGGGTAAAGCAGCGGATATGTGGTCATTAGGTGTTATTTTGTATACCATGCTTGTTGGAAGGTTAGTATTATTGTTCTTACTATTTCTGCATATTCATTTGTTTATTGTAAAAAAAGGTCAATGACGTAATTTAAGTTTGGTCATGGTTGTATGCGCTTGAGTACACTTTAAATATGGATGGAATTAAATGCAGTTAGATGTATTGTTCATTGCATTTAGAATATATATGTGAGATACCTGTATGTATGTACACCGTTAACCTTGTAACAGTTATTTGTTTAATGAAAGAAAGAGGGATGCTTTATTAATTTTACCACCAATTAAGTGTCAACATTTTATTTTCATTCAACTTTTTTCTGTGTACCAAATTATTTGTTCCGATACGAAAGAAGTTTAACAATACTAAAAATTACAAGATGTTTAAGTGGTTTGTGATCTATCTTAAATTTTAAAACATACACACAAAAACTTTTTTGCAAAAAAATATAACCAACTTAAAAAAAAAACCAAAGAAGCTTGCTTGATGAATCTTGTATCGGTAATTTCTTTATGATCGTTAATCCTTTGAAGATGCCTCTGGCGTTTAGACATCGATTTCAAAAGTTAATTCATAAAGAAATTATGAAAGGAATTTTGAATAGTATATTTTTAATTTTCTTATGATTCTGTATTTGAATAGAAATAATCGCATCCATAGTATATTGACGTGTCTTAGAAGTTCATGATCAAATGATGAATATGTGTGAAGCCATTACATATAGGCCTAGCAACTCGATCAAACGTTTTTAGTTAGTGGTCCATAAGTTTTATCGATACAAAACTTTGGCTTTGGTTTTGCACAACATCCCGATTCACATTCGACAAGAAACAGAATGCCTTATAAAATAGTATTTTTAAAATGCATCATAATTTTTTATATGAAATACGTGATTTATTAATAACGCCTTAAGTGTATCACATAAAGCCCAACAACACAGTAGTTGCAAATGCATCAAGAGAGTTCACAAGTAGGCGTTTTATATTCAGCAGTTAAGAGTTGTTGTTTTTTTTTTTTACATTTTGGTTAAAATGTCTACAATTTTTCATCTTTGTTTAATTATATTTTGTATTCTTTTTGCATTTGTCTTGAGGAGTTCATTGTCAAAGACGCGACGTAAACTTTTAAAAGAGTTCACGTTTCTTATTACAAGTATATATATATATATATATATATATATATATATATATATATATATATATATATATATATATATATATATATATATACATTCTCGATAAGTGAATGGACTCATAAAAAAATATCGCATTTACAAGAAGTAGTCGATGGTTGTTGTAGCGGGTGCGGGGGTGCATATCCAGTAGATTGGTACGATCGAGAAATTATTCAGGCATATAATACGATTTGAAAAATAACGATGGTAAAAATACCATTTATGTTTACGATACGAAAAACATATCTATAGCAATGTTCAAAAATCTATGTGTTGTTGAGTTTTACTATGAATAGATTACATCTTGTTTATACCATTTTTCTCTCTGAAGCTACTTTATTCTAGATTTAAAAAAAAGTTCCTTAGTTTTGGGTATCACTACTACCGAATCTATTTTGTTTTTGACAAAAAATATTTCGAATTAAGGGTTTTTCGTCATAAAATTGCTTACGACTTTTATTCTAAAGAATTTTTGGAAAACTAAATGAATTCGACCAGTTTTGTTTGAAACCTTTTTTCATAGTGTTGTCACAAAATTATGTGTATATTGTACCTTAGTATATACGCCACAAGTCATATTTGTATCATCTATGCGCTGTGTATAAGTAAAATAAATGGTACTTTAACTACTAAGTACATAATATTCGACTTAAGGACGTTCCAGCACTGTGTTATGCAATCAGTACAACAAACCGATTTGATTTTATTATAGCACAAATACATAAACACACATATACAACACATAGACATTAACACTGTTCACATACACAAAATAATGTTATTTTGAAGAAAATAAATAAATTTAAACTTTTATATTTCGAAAACAAAACGGTAACACAGGATTTTTAAAAAAAATTTATATAATAAATATTTAGGTTTACTCTCCTAGTTTTTTTTTTTTAAATTCTGTCGAGTATTTTTTCTAATACAACAGATAATAGTTGGTCGGGCATGAAGTTGCACATGCTTCTAATGAGAGAGAGTGAGAGAGAATGATAACTTTGATATTAATTATCTCGCGTTCTAAACGGTCAAAAACTCTGAAACTTCGGGATTTATTAGAAAACATTATTTTTAGCCTGTGAGAAAAATGAGCAAAATCTGTCGAAAAGTGGTGGTATGATGGAACATCCTTAATATAATACTCGAAATTCTTCATTGCATATTGGTGTAATTATGTAATGCATTAAAATTTGAACAACACTACATAACGCTTACATTTAAAACAATTTTCTGAGAAAATTTTTGTGCAAAAATGGTTCATAAATTGTTATTATTATAAGTATAGAAAAAATTCAAAAATAATCTCTGTCGTTATAAATATTTAAAATTTATGATCGTGTTACAGAAAGCAGACAGACAAACAGACAAGCATAAAAAACAGTAACTACCTACAAAAATAAATATGCGAGAGATAACGCGATAAATTATTATATATTTTTTAAACAAAGGTTTTTATAAAAGATTATACATTTTGCACCTGTATCAAAATTCAAAATAGGCTCAATAAACCAGTTATATGATTTGTTTTGTGCTTGCATATATATATTGTATGTACCTACCTGCGTTCAAAAAATAATCAGTGGATTTAAAAAATAAAGAGAAGGTTGCCTCAACCAAGCTAGCGATTTATTTAAATTGTATGTAATCATGTTAAATAGTTTTAGTTAACTAAATATTACGAACCAACGACCATCTGCCCTAAAGTCATTTTTTTAGTTTTTAATTTATAGCTTTTGATAATTTTTTAATTTTTTATTATTTTTTTTGTAAAATTTGACATGGGGATGACATTTTTTCCGTAATTACTCTTTTTTTGTTGCTACTAAAATAATTTTTATTCGATTTTATTTCCAAATTAGTTCGATTTCTTTATGTTCAATATTTCAATTGAGTTAGTTGAGTTTGGTTAAGAAATTAAATTTTTTTTGTGTGTACGAATTAATTATTCATTCAGAATATTTTATTGAAAGAGTTTTTTATAAAAAATATTGATCGTAATAGATTAACATTTATAGGCCCTTAAGATAATCAACCAAAAACTCATCAGTTTGTTGCATTGGTGAAATTAAAAAAACTCGTCAAATAATGTATTAAACTACGTCGTAGAGGGTTTCATAAACTTCTATAATCATCTCTTTTATGGTATAAAACCATTTGAATTCTGATTTATTGAAAGTGTTACATACCTATTCCAATTTGCCCTAAATATGTAGAAAATAACCATCGGAATATGAAATCAACGTTTTCATATTCCAGGTTCACTTCAGTAGGAAATAAACATTTGAAAGCATTTACCAAAAGCTTTAACACAAATAGAGCCCCAAAAATCGCTAGCGGTGTTACATTTTCAAAAAGAATTTATATCTAATCTCAGTTTTAAAAACAAAGATAGGTACTTGATGGTAGATTTTTGGGGATCTATTTGTTCTAGCTTTTGGTACACGATTTCAAACGTTTATTTCATATATATATATATATATATATATATATATATATATATATATATATATATATATGTATATATATATATATGTGCACTCCCGTTCCATAAAATTGAACAGAACCGAATCAGTCTCCTACAAATTTGGTTATTCTTGTAGTAAATGTTGTTTACTATACTTGCATTTAATTTTTCACACTTAAAATATACACTACTTATCTTTGTTTATAAATGAATGATTATACAGAGAGTTTCAAAAGTGAGGAGTTTTATGAAATGTAAGAAAATTAACATTTCAGGTCTGTTCAATTTTATTGAACGGGAGTGTATATGTATACAGTAGAGTCTCACTAATTCGGCACTATTAAAAACTAGAGGGTGTCTGATTATTGGATTGTAAAGAAAAATTCATAATAATTTAGGTATTAAACTGAAATATGTGCTTAAATTTCAAATTTTGCCCCAACTCCTAGAACAACGACTACAAGGTAGTCATCATCATTTGGTGAGACACGCACCAAATTAGCAACGAGCAACATATCTCTGACTCCATATCCCAGAGATAGTTACGATTAGCTAATTCACTGATGATGACTACCTTGTAGTCGAAATACGTATTTGTTTATATATATATATATATATATATATATTTTTTTTTTTTTTAATATTTGTTTATTTGTGTATACTTTCGTGTCAACATAACGATGTTTGTCCAAATTCCTTTCGGTTACGTATGACAAACTGTAGAAGACTTTAGCGTATACTACTCAGACAAATTTCATTGTCATTGAATTTTTAATTAAATTAAATACTAATATGAAAAAATTAACTCGTCAACCAGGAATCGAACCTCGGGCCTCTGGATATCTAGTCCAGTATGCTTCCACTACACCAAACATCGTTATGTTGACGCTTAAGTATACACAAATAAACAAATATTAATAATAACTTCGACAGAAGTAATACTGTCTAAATAAATAAAAATAAGAATGATATGAAAAAGTTTGCTATTACGTCACAGTCGTCTTTGGTGTAGCGGAAGCATACTGGACTAGATATCCAGAGGCCCGAGGTTCGATTCCTGGTTGACGAGTTAATTTTTTCATGTCAGTATTTAATTAAATTAAATATATATATATATATATATATTATAAAATGAAGGATACTCGATTTTGATCTTAAGAATCTCTCAAAAAATATAATAATACATACAAAATATCGTGTAGGGCCAAAAAAAAAAGTCTTAAAAAAAACAAAACTAAGATACAAAAACCAGGTAACAAATTATTTAGTAACCAATGTTCGTGTATTACACCGTCAAATTTATATTGCATTCAGCACCTGCCCAACATCTGTGCAGACCGCGTTGTGCTGTTTGATGATGATTGGAGAAAAAGGGTTAATAAACAACAAACAAAAAATTTGTTACATAGGGTGGTGGATTATCATAGTGGTGGATCCCATAAAAAGATGCACCTTAAATTAATAACAACAATCTTATACATATACTTTAAAATTCACCTGCTCTGTTAGACATACAACAAAAAGTAATAATGTGTGGTAGCACAATCAAATTTTATTTCAAATCTTTAAAATATTTGTATTTATATCTTTGACTATAAATTGATTAGTTTTTAAAAACGGAGATTTAGTGTCATGTTTCAAGTATGTGTTGAAATTCGATTCTTATAAACTTCAAAACATAAGTCTCTAAATTGATTAGAAAATTGAAACTTTTATTTAAAATCAAGTAGTTGTGTATATGAATTTCACACTTCATTTTAAATGGGGGTTAAAACAGAATATCTAATTTTTCGATATATTCATTCAACCGTATTTTCAAACAGATTTTTATAAAAGCTTTCTATTTTTTTCCTTTTTTGGTTAACCTTAAATTTAATGTAACGTTAGTTCCAAAAAGTTCTTCATCTTTAATGTATTTCCGAGGTTTTAAACCTTTCTGGATCTTTAAGCATTCCATTTAAAAATATAGATGCTAGTAATTTCTGTTTGGTTGAACAAAAATTTTATTTTTATCAAAAAAACAGTTCAAAATTTATGCATATTCACTTATTGCTTCGTGAATTCATAACAAAAAGTAAGACACCCTAAAATATACAAATTATGTAACAAAACCCTTAAAATAAATGATTAAGAAAATAATAAGTATGGGAACAGGTTGATAAATTTCCTGCCATATAAAAATTCTCACGATCACAACCCCTTCAATTTTTATATTTTTGAAGTATGATAAAAATAAAACGGACAAAAGTGCGGGGTTGCGTCGAACAAGAATGTTTAAATATGCAAAGAAGATTTCAGTGTTTTACACCCCGCATCTCTCCTTTTGTACTTTTGAATTACAATAACAAAATACACACACAAGTGCTTATTTTTTCGTCTTGTAACGAATTTACCACATGTTATTATTTTTTTGTAACTACTTGGGACAATAATTGTTATAAGGTGAACGTTGTAACAGGTGAATCGTAATCATATTTTAATTATTATATAACCTATGGTATTGTTATCGAATCTAACAGAACCATTTAAAGAAACAGTTGTGCATCATTAGTTACATAAAATAACAAACGTTATATGTTTTATGTATTTTTAAACATATATAATTAAAAATGATACTTTTCTTTACAACCATATTATGTTCAAATAGTCGTTATTCTATAATGTAACCAAAGGCATGTATGGACTGCTTGTTTTTTCATGTAGTCCTGATATGAAAGATCCTGATATATGAAAATTTGGCTCCTAAAATTAATTCGAATAGTTAATCTGTATTACTCGTGTACGTATGTCTCTACAACTTGTCGATAAATCGCTTTGAATATAAAAAATTATATCATAATTGTTGTTTCTTTATAGTAACAATTGAAAAAACTAAGAATTGGGTTGGGATTCTTGATAATAAATATGTTCATTCACTACCAAATTCTTAATTTATCAAGTACTCAATCACTTGAACAATGCAAGAATAAAAATACTATATATATATATATATATATATATATATATATATATATATATATATATATATATATATATATATATATATATATATATATATATATATATATATATATATATATATATTGGATTCAAACAATACGAGAACACAAAATAAATTAGCAAACAAAAGATTTTATAATTATTTATACTTAAAAACAATTAAAATGAATTATAAAAAATAAAATAACGTAACATAATTTTGTTTAGGTGGTCTTGAACTAAAAAAAAACACTTAGAAAATTTTGTAGGTCAAATTTATTATAATTGAAATGATTTTTCTACAAAATTATTTATAAATATATATATATATATATTATATATATATATATATATATATATATATATATATATATGTATATATATATATATATATGTATATATATATATATATATATGTATATATATATATATATATATTTAGTTAATTTTTTTTTAGTTCAGTATCTTTATTTCACAACTAAAAAATAGTTTTATTTAAACTCGTTGTCCTTGTTGTTGGTTTTAAATTTAAAAATAATATACAAAAATTGCAATACAATTTGAATGGATTTTATTATTAAATTAAAAAGGATTATTTATTCTATTTTTGTATGCCTTGTATTATTGACATTTAAAAAAGAACATTTTTTTTTTCATTTGACGTCAATATGATTATAGTGTTGTTTTTATTTTCATTAAATTTTTTTTCTATATAGTAGGAAACCAATTATGGTTATTGCGTAATGCAAATGTTTTTTTAAAACGTATTACGTAATAATGATTTCATTTTTTTGTAAACAAAGTCAATTTATTATTAGCGATAATTTATTTTGTGTTCGAAACATTCTACTTCTAAGAAACACCACAATCGTAATATCAATTATGTTGAGGTTGTAATACCACTGTATTTATAAATAAAGAAATTGTAATTTTTTATTTGGTCCTTCGAGCCGGATTTGAAAAATTGATACAGTACATAAAAATTATAACAAACTAAACAAATAATTTATAGCTGAAAAACTCAAAATAACTATTTTGAATGAGACTGTTTTTGTTTTGTATTATAAACATTATCATTGAAACATTGTCGTCAATAGAGGATTGTGCGCGAATCATACAATGATTAAAATGGATTTTATTTCGAATCAAAATACGATTTACCACCACTGTGTACATATTTTCTTAAAGACAAGTTTGCAACAATCTTGGTGTTCGTGTCTGTCTGTTGCCGCGTTACTAGACGATGAGACATACATTGAATATTGTTTTTTTTTAGTTAGAAGCCCTCTCTGATCATTGAAAAAACAAACGGTCTGGTTTTCCTTATAAAGAAATTTAACTACACAATATAAAATCTTTTAATATCTATTTATAAGTTGTTTCATTTTGTTGTTGTTTTAATTGAAAAAGAAAACGTACTTGAAGATTCTGTCTGATATTGTTGTTTATTGAAGTGTTGTTTTATGTGGTGTATCTTTAAAACCTTTTTTTGTGACTGATGTTTTTAGTTACCGACACTCTTTTTCAAAATTTGTATTATGTCAAAATTGAAATTATACTTAAAGGGGTTGCGTCTACCATGAAAAACTTTTAGCCTTATTTCGAAACAGAGGCTTTTATTAATAGAACATTCTTGGGAATTAGTACTACCGTGCGATAGACCATTTATTACATTAAGGATGTACCAGCACTAAGTTATGCAATCAACACAACAAACCGGTTTGATTTTATTAAAAGCACAAATACATAAACACACATATACAACACATAGCCACACAAACACGTTTCACATATACAAAATAATGTTGATTTGAAGAAAATAAATAAATTTAAACTTTTATATTTCGAAAACAAAACGGTAACACACGATTTTTTTTAAAATTTATATAATAAATATTTAGCTTTACTCTCCTACTTTTTTTTTAAATTCTGTCGATTATTTTTTCTAATACAACTGATAATATTTGGGCGGGCATGAAGTTTTACATGCTTCTAATGAGAGAGAGTGAGAGAGAATGATAACTTTGATATTAATTATCTCGCGTTCTAAACGGTCAAAAATTCTGAAACTTCGGGATTAATTAGAAAACATTATTTTTAGCCTGTGAAAAAAAATGAGCAAAATCTGTCGAAAAGTGGTAGTATGCTGGAACATCCTTAAGAACTAACTAGTACGTATAGGAAGTTCGTTCACAGTTTATAAGAATATTCCTTTCTTTAGTCATTTACATAATGTAAATTTATTAGTTTTTGGCTTATGAAAAATTAGAAACTTCAATTACTTATGAAAATATTAGTAAACAAAATAAACAAAATGGTAGTAATATTAAAGACACAAAATAAATTCTTCTCACACATAATTAAAGTCAATATTTGTATATAGAAAAAAACCACCATATGGTAAATGCTGTTAGGTACTAAATAAAATTTCTTTAATATTTTATACATTTCCTTGATGATAATAACATAAAAATGATGCAGGTGCACAATACAAACCGCTACTAAAAACATTAGATGATCATTGTCTTTTTAAAAATGAATATAATAAATACCCACTTAAAATTATATTATTGATATATGTATATATTTTATTCTTTGCAAAAAAAAAAAGTCTACATAATATTTATGTATACTCACACATACCATATGACGTTTTTATTTTCGCGGTTTTACATGATTAACTATTGTTCTTATTCGACCGTTAAATATTTTTATTAATCAACTTAACGATTGATTTTAATATTACAATGCTAGTTTTTTTGATTTTGAATCACATGATAATAATTGTAATAGTAGATTCAATTCTATTTTCAATATTGTGAATTAAAACAATTTTTAACTTTAATTATTGTATTTTTAACCCAGATAGACTATTATTCAAGTGTCTCAATATTGTTAAAATATTCACTGTCCTAAATGTTTGAATTTGCAAGCTTTTCTCTTATAATTCCTGATTTATATATTTATATATATATATATGGTATGGAATTATAAAAGAAAAACTTGTAAATAATTGAACAAAATCTAGACCATTGACTGATTTCCCCTGTTCCGACTCGTTAGAAAAGATGTATGTATGTCTGTCTATCTGGGAGTATTTATACACTAATAGAAGGAATTTCTTGAACCAAGTAAATATATTCTCTTCAAAATATGATTCTCTGAGAGAGAAATCCTTGTTTTCATTCAAGAATTTAATATTTGTTTATTTGTGTATACTTTCGCGTCAACATAACGATGTTTGTCCAAATTCCTCTCGGTTACGTATGACAAACTGTAGAAGACTTTAGCGTATACTCCGACAAATTTCATTGTCATTGAATTTTTAATTAAATTAAATACTGATATGAAAAAATTAACTCATCAACCTGGAATCGAACCTCGGGCCTCTGGATAACTAGTCCAGTATGCTTCCGCTACACCAAAGACGATTGTGACGTAATAGCCAACTTTTTCATATTATTCTACTTGACGCGAAAGTATACACAAATAAACAAATATTAAATAAATAAACCACTTCAACAGAAGTAATACTGTCGAAATAAATATAAAATTAGAATAATATGAAAAAGTTGGCTAGTACGTTACAATCGTCTTTGGTGTAGCGGAAGCATACTGGACTAGTATAATTTGCTTACTTGAAGATACTTATGCAAGTAAACAAATTCTCAAATGAAAACAAGGATTTCTTTATCAGAGTATCATATTTTGAAGAATACATATTTTCTTAGTTCAAGAAATTCCTTCTTTCAGTGTATTAATATTAACTTTTTATTTTGTTATATTGTTCTAATTCATCCGAAACTTTATAAGTTAGTATTTTGAAAAGTAAAATGGAAACAAACGATTATTATCATAGAACAAAAATAAAAAATAATATATTATTTGCACATTGAAATTTCTATTGGCGAATCGAGATACGCATTCTTGTGATAAACAATTGAACTAAATATAAAATGTATAACAGCTAGGGAAAATATGTTTGACAATATCCGAATGTTATCGTTGAAGAAAAATAAACTATTTTTCCTATCACAGAATTGGGGTACACAAAAACTATTCTGTGACGCCTAGTTTGCTCTTTACCCTAGAGTCTTACACCACGCGTGGTGTGGAAAAATGTGTCCAGATTTTTAGGGTCAATATGTTTTTCTTGTATAATCATAATTAAATTTAGATATCATTATTTATTGATTGTAGTTTTAAAAATATCATTAATTAATAATATTTTTCTTAATTGTTACAGATATCCATTCAATGATTCAGAACATGCGTCATTATTTGCAAAAATATCTCGTGGACATTTTGTGATACCTGAATGTTTGTCATCACGTGCTAAATGTTTAATACGATCATTGTTACGACGTGAACCATCTGAGAGGATAGCATCTGAAGATGTTCTATTACATCCATGGTTAGTACGAGAAGATCGTGATGTTTATATGAGTAGTAGTAGTCGAAATAGTGACCAACAGGTTCCCGATATTTATTTCGATGAAGAAGATAATTAAACAAATTTACCACAAGAATATATTAAGAAAAACATTATTTAAAAAATATACAATATTAGACTGTGATAATTCCTTCCTTACATTATTCCTACCCTCTATTATTATCCATTCTCTACCCCTTTTACCCTTTTTTTTTTTTTCAAAATGTCATTAATTTAGATGTAAAAATTGTTTGGTGTGAGACTTAAGGAAATAGGACAAAAAATTATGAAATTGGCCGTGTTTTTTGTTAGAGAAGAATTTGTTTTTGAAAAAACCGAAGAAGTTTGTTTTCGTTAAAATTTGTTTTAAGAGTTTTTCGGGCATCAAGCCCATCGGAATTGGGAAAGTTTGTAAAAGTTTCTAAAAAAAGAGTACAACAATAAGTGTGTCTGTATATATTTATAGAACTGCTTTGCTATGTTACGTATTTATTTATTTAATGATCTCAAATCAACGTCAATTCAATGCACTGTGTATCATTTTTCAATTTTATACAATTAATTTTCCTAATTTATTTTCAAAATTATTTATGAAAAGAAAAATTTTAATATATTAATTATTAAAATTAATTTATTTGTTAAGTTTGTGTTTTGTTAAATTAAAAATGATACAACATGTTCCGATGGGTTAATAGGTTATTTAAAAAGTTTTAAAAAAATTCCTACCGATTAAATAATAAGTTTAAATTATTAATTTTTTTTTTTTGATTATATGTTTTTTTTTTGTAAAGAATTAATAAAAAAAACGCATCACAATTTCGTCTAAAAAAAGTGTATCCAAGTAATTTTTTATTTCAAGTGCCAAGTTAATTTTTTTTCATATTTTATGCTTTAAGTTGCAATATATATTTAAAAGAAAAAAGTATTTAAAAAATGTTTAAATGTTATGATGATGCAAGAAGATGAAAGACTGAAGAAAAATTTGAAATTTTTGTGATCCGCCTAAATATATATTATATATATTAATTAATATTTAAATTATTTATTATCGTTTTGTTTTAATCCAAAAATTTCAAATTAATTTTTCTTATCATTAATTTAAATAATTGTGATGCTTTCTGTAAACAACCAATCTCCTATAGATGACGTGTGAAGTACTAATTAATATTAAATGTAAAAGTATCAAAAAATCAATAATTGAGAGAAAAAGTAACTTTCATAAAGGTATCTGTTGTACTACTCAAACATTATGAAATAAATAAACAAATAATATTCATTATCATACCACCACACACATTCACAGGCATTTATTTAAAGTTTTCACTGCCAAAAATAATATCGAAAAATCTATGGGCCAAAGTTTGTGATTAAAAATGTTATACATAAAAAAAACTTGTTGTTTATTTCAATACACAAATAATAAATATAATTGCTGTTTCGTCTATTTTTTGTGAGTTGTGTTTTGAAAGAGTGTATAAACAAATACAACCATTGAAATGTTAACGATTAACTGCTGGATTCAAATTTATCATTTAGAATTCATGATTTTTGGATTATTTGAGTAACAAACCAATTAGATCAATATAAGCTCTTTCAAAATGTTACGTGTAATTTATAAATATAAACTAAAATGTGTAAACATGAAAAAATTATTTTATTTTTTATTATTTGTTAAATACTGTACATAATTTTTTTTTTTCATTTATTCAAATTTTTTCTTCCAACATTAATTATTTGTCAAAAAGAATTCATCGTCGTTATCGAAAATATACTATTTAATTATAAAACATATAATACGAGTTTTTATTTTTATTTCCATCAAACTTTTTTTCAGATTGTTAAGTAGGACTATTTAGAAGTTTCGCGCGCAAAGGATTTGATTATATAGAAATAAACCAACAGTGCTTTTATATCAGCAACAGTTTTCATTGGATGATACGACCAATCTTGAAGTAAACCGTAAAGGCTGTTAAACTACCTCCATGTGATGCGAACTATTTTATACGCGTCAATGCGCTTACTATGTGCTAAATGTTTTCAGTGTAGTATACTAACTCGACCTTGCGCACTACCGTGCTCTAGATAAAGTTCTAAATTCTTAGAGACGAACTTTCAATTCTATTATATTTGAAAACAAAAACTTTCCATTTGAAAACAATAAATTCTTGAATAAAGTTCCATTTATTTTATCGTAGTAAAAGTTAAAGTACTACCGTACTATTTATATCAAATTCCACATTAAGGATAGTTTTGACTTTTATATTTACAATTGTTCTAATGAAGCTATTAATTCAATATCAATAGCTTACTTTGTTACATTAAATATCATATTCTAATATAAAAAATATACAGACTGTGTTGGAGTGCTTTTCCAATAGAGAATCAATGTTAAATATTATTTATTACTGGCAGGCCGTGTGGTTACTGTGCGGAGTCAGGCAGTACACATGTAATGAGTACACACTCTTAAATGAGTCAGTACACACTCTTAAATGACAAACAAACTACCATACGCATATGAGATGTTTCTCATTACATGTGTATTGACTGACTCCGCACAGTAACCACACGGCCTGCCAGTAATAAATAATATTTAACATTGATTCTCTATTGGAAAAGCATTCCAACACAGTCTGTATATTTTTTAGATTAGAATATGATATTTAATTTAACAAAGTAAGCTATTAATATTGAATTTGGAGTAAAGTTGGAGTTAAGTTGTAGGTACCTAGTTTTACTGTAATTTTGTTTTTATCATTTTTTCCATTACACTAATATTTACAGAAATATTTACAATTAAAGATTGAAAGTTAAAATTCTAAACATCTCTGTTCACATTAGTGTTTGAGAAAAATGATCAAGTAATGAATTGTAGCAAACTTGATTTTCTACAACTTTACTCCTTATACATTTTTCGATTATTCTAATATTAAGAGAGATATTTAATATTTTGTGTTTGTTTGACTTGTGTTTGTTTGAATACATAAAATATATTTTATTCCCCCCTTTCCCCTTGATCAATACCATTTATAAATAAAATTGGTCTTGTAAATCCTAAAATCATATCAGATATGATATTTCATTTTGATCACACTAAAATTATGACCGCTAGAGAGTGATTTATGTATTTTAAGGAAATTCGCTAAGTTGAAGCAGCTCCTGCGTAACGAATTTTTTTTAATTTGCATGCGTAATTTATTTGAAAAAAAAATCATCAAAAAACTTCGTTACATAGAGTGAAGGGGGGAGTGTTGATAAAATGTGGCCAAAATACGGCTACGTAGTTTATGAACAGCCCATACTATTTACTGCATAACTGTATAAGATAAGAAAGTTTCGGGAGACAGTGCTGTTCTGACTGACTTCCTTGCATGTAGTTCAACAAAACGAAATATCTAAAAGCCTGGCCATACATTTATTATATTAGGTATTCTAATAAATATCCCTAAACTTCCCAACTGCAAGCATTCATTAATATTAATAAGTCATATATCAAATAATTTAAAATACAATCATATATTTACAATTAGCAGGTAGGTTAATAATAAATTCGTTACGCAGGAGCTGCTTCAACTTAGCGAATTTCCTTTGAATACATAAATCACTTTCTAGCGGTCACAATTTTAGTCTGATCAAAATGAAATGTCGTATATGATTTTAGTATTCAATTTTATTAATAAATGACATACGTCAAGGGGAAAGGCATAAAGAAAGAAGAAAACACAAAATATAAAATATCTCTCTTATTATTAGAGCAATCGAAAAATACGTAAGGAGTAAAGTTGTAGAAAATCATGTTGGCAACAATTCAACCCCTTATCATTTTTGCTCAAACTCTAATGTGTACAGAGATATTAATGAATTTAATTTTCAATCTTAAACCAATATTTCTGTAAATATTAGTGTAACAGAAAAAATGATAAGAAACAAAATTACAGTAAAACTTAATACCTACAACTTTGCCTCTTATAAATTTTTCGATTTTTCGAATATTAAGGGAGATATGTCAAATTTTGTGTTTCCCCCTACCTCTAAACCCCCCTTTCCACTTGTCCGATTTTACCCATTAACGAACTTGACCTTTTGAATATTAAAAGCGCCTCAAATACCAAATTTCATTCCGATAAAATGAAAACTGTGTATATATATATAAATATATATATATATATATATATATATATATATATATATATATATATATATATATATATATATATATATATATATATATATATATATATTTATATATATATATATATGTCCATAGATATATATATATAAATTTTACAGATGGTGATTTTTGACATCTACTAGGTAGGATCGATGGACATTTGAAGATATTTTTGCGAAATTTTGACTTCGGTACGGGACCAATAGCTCTATTTCCTTTAAGGAAATTCGCTAAAACGCCAATTCACAACATTTAGGATTATCAGATTTCTTACTATTAGGTATTAGGTTTTAATCTACGCTAGAAATGATAAAGCAAAAAAATATATTTTTATGCTAATTAAAAAATTTGTAATATTTATCATAAAGAAATTTTAAACGTGGGCGTACTGTTATTGAATGCTTCATATAAATTTGGCCCACAACATACAAACAAAGTGTGCGAAATATTAAACTAATTTTACGTCATGAGTAATGTTTAGTAAATGCGGATATTATTGAATCGATTTTCGTACAGATAGATCGGTCTATTTTTATGCTAAATCACGGATCAAACAATTATGCTGCTGGATAGATGCATACTTATTTATATATACTTATTTATATATACACACAATGTAATCGTAAAGACTAGCCATTAGATTATCAAAAACGCAACATATACGCCCCATAATATTTTTCAGCAAAACTGTATTTTCAAAAAACCTAACACAAAAATCAAATTCACACACTTAAATGTCTAGAGCACGGTAGTGCGACAGGTCGAGTTTAAGGGGTTTTTTTGCCTTCGCACTTACAGTACTATTACTTACACGTTAAATAAGAGCAGATTTGACCTCGAAATATCTTCTAAACGAAACGAGCAATAGTGCTGAACTATTGGCAATTTTTAATGAAATATCATTAACGCTAACGATTGAACCAAATTTTATTTCACAAGCTAATTCTAATTAACCCGACTTCAAAAAGGAGGATGGTTCTCAATTCGTCTGTATTTTTTTTATATTTTTATTTTTTTTTATGTGTGTCACCTCAGAACTCCGTCATTTATGAACCGATTTTGAATTTTTTGTTTTGTTTTAAAGGGTTTGGTTTCCCATTGATCCCATTGGCACCAAATCGTATTCTGATGAGGGGATCCCCGGGAAAATCCTCATTTTATATGTGATAACCGATTTCTGCGATATTTTTTTTTTTGAAAGGGTATACTCATTCATAATGGGAAAATAAGAAAATTTTTTTAAAAATCGACTTCAAAAAAATTTTTTACCAAAAAAACCGACCCCAAAAAAAAATTTTTACAAAAAAAAAAACTGAAAATCTGTTTTAAAAAAATGCACTAAAAATTAAAAAAAAAAAAAACGGATAAAAAAATGGGTTATAAAGACATGCACCAAAAGTTAGTAGGTCGTTTAGTTGGTCTACCCATATTTAGACAAATAAAATAAGTTATAGAACTTCAAAGTCACTAAAAAGCGAGAAATAAAATCTATTTTGACAAAATGGAAACCCGAAATATCAAATATTGGTGTCCAAAAGTTATGTGAGTTTCTCTATGCTGACACCGCCTCCAAAAATTACAATATTTGTACATATATATTTAAAAATTTTGCTTAGGTGAACAAAAATTGGCACAAGAATATGCAATTATTTTTTTACTTGTTAGTGCAGTTTTTGTTATAGAATATTTGATTTTTGAAGTCGGGTTTCCATTTTGTCAAAATAGGTTTTATTTGTTTTGCATAGTTGTGTGATACTACAAGTGTGCACATACTAGTTGGTGTATTGTTTGTGTAGCGTTTACCCTTGTTTGTGTAATGTGCTAAGCAGTAACAGTTAATTAATAATAACAAAGAGTTAACCAATTTTAAAATAAAATTATTTCTTAAATTAAATACTGAGATGAAAAAAATAACTCTTTTGGTTATCTGCCGTTTTTGAAAGAACCGCTAGGCATACAGGTACCAGTCTGATTTCAAATGAAAGCTAATGAAATTTACTACAAGTTTATTAGATATAATATTTGACGTGGGATGCGTATTTTAGAAGCTATTTTACGAAATAAGTGACCATTTCGAAAAAATTTCACTTTTTGGAAAAAATGGCCAATTTTCTAAGAACTGTATCTTGGGAACCAAGGTGTATAGAGCTTGTTTTGATCTCAAATTGCTGAAAATTTAGTCTACTTTAAAAGTTTATAGAATAACTATACTGGTCAGACCTTTCCTTCACTGAGATATTGAGCAAAAACTGAAAAAAGTTCGAAAATTTAATGGTTTTTTGGGTACACCGCCGCTCGCACAGCACTTTGGAAATTGCAAATCTGGTATTTTAATACTGGTTTAGGTCCTAACAACATATAAAAAATTCAGAACGACCGGACCTTTTGCAAGCACGACCGCCTTTTCATGTTTAACTTTACTGAACTACTTCGACACCATCTACATATAGTTTGTACACATGGTCACAAAATTAGCGCTCATTTTTCAAACATTTATAATTGATTAATGTTTTATTCATTAAGGTTTTTGAAAAAATGATTCGGGTACAGTTGTTTATTATAAATAGACTAAAAACTTTAATTCTCCCAAAAAACCGAATGAATAAGTTCCAAATCAACTAAAAAAATTTGAGAAATGAGCGCTACTTTAGTGGCTCATAGTACTACTATACATATTACATTATAAAAGAATGAACAATAAAGTTATTATTACATCAATTTGTACAAACAATTTGAATGAATTATTTGTTACAAATATTTTCAAATAATGGATAGCAATTAGTAAATTAATTTTGTACTATTATATTGCAAATATTTCATCATAATTTATTCATAACATATATTAATTAATAATAAAATTTTAAAAATACATATAATTTGCATACATATTAACAAAAAAAAAAAATTATTTAGTGACATTAATAAAAGCAATGAAATATAAATAAATTACAATGAGACTCAAAATTAAGTAACTTGCAACAGTATGTAATTGGCCGTTAACTGACGCGTGAAAAATTACATTAACTGTCTTGTGTACGTTGAATGGGTTTATCCCATTAGTCTTCCCAGGACTCATTTAACATTTCGATTTTGTCACGTTTAAATGTTCATAAAAGTTTTGTGTATACTGATAGAAATGTTAAATATACATTTTTTGCAAAACAATTGCGTATCATTTGCACATGCGTATCATTTGCACATGCTTATCATTTGCACATTGCTTATCATTTGCAATAATTCAGAGTCAAAATTTCAAGCCGTGTGGTGAATTTAAAGGTTCTGAAACATTTTGATAATATATCAAACAAAAATTTCGAAATGTTTGCTCATCCATTTGATATACCAAATTTTGTGTATCCCCCTCCCTTTTCCCCTTGTCCGATTTTACCCAGTGACGAAATTGATCTTTTGAATACCAAAAGTGCCTCAAATACCAAATTTCATTCCAATCGGAATAAAATTGTGACCGCTAGAGAGTCCACAGATACATACACGTATAGATATATATATATATATATATACTTATATACAAATTTTAACGATAGTGATTTTTAACATCTAGAAGGTAGGATCGATGGACATATGAAGTAATTTTTACGAAATTCCAACGTTGGTACAAAAACAATAGCAGCTGCATTTTCTTTCAGGAAATTTGCTAACAATCATATATGAGTGTACCACAATGTCATGCCACTAACTAGTAAAAACCCTAGCAGAACTTCGACAAGGTATATCTAACCTCAACTAACTCGATCCGAAAAACTATAATTTATAAGTTGTTTCGTGGAGAAGGTGATATTTCTTGGATTTTTACGTATATTTGGAACTATACAGTAATATCGTTATAATTTATAGTCCTACGCGTCGACTTGGAGGAGGATGACCGTCCCTCTTGTGACGTTCTGAGGTTCTCAAAATAACGTTAAAATAAGTGAGATTATAAACTTGTGGTATACTATAAGTATAATATTTTATATATAGAAATATAAGATTTTTGTATTCACGAAATCTTTTATTTTTATATAAACAAAATGTTATTTAGAAAACTCACCCCCTAACATTAATTAACTCTTTGACTCAATCCACTCTTCCCTCCATCGCATACTAATCCTATAAAATCCTACGTAAACTACTGTCAACCAGATAATGACATTCATTTTTAACCCGACTTCAAAAAAGGAAAGGGTTATCAATTCGTGTGAATTGTTTTTTTTTTAATTTTGAACTTAAAATTTTAACGGAATCCATTTGGTTTTTGAAAAAAAAATGATTGATATGAAGTTGTTCGTCATAAAAACCCTAACAGTTTTGATCTACACATTTTCTCAAAAACAAAATGGATTTGGCTCAAATTTACTGGAAAAGTTTTAAAAAAGAACGGCGCTTAAGAGGTTATGCGTAATGTAAAAAACATTAAAATTATTTAAGGAGTTTCGATACCTTTATCAAAATGAGAAAAATTGAACAATTAATATATCTTAATGAAATGATCGGATTACATTCTTTGACATCAAATGGTGGATATGAAAAATCATATACATCTAGAATGGGAATAGAACCCATGACCTCTGGTAGTAAAACACTCTGCCTCTGAGCTACCTGAGATATTATGGTAGTGGAATGCATATGATATTTCACTAATGTATACGATATTTGGTGTCGATATATTAGTAATTTAATTATTTACTATTTACATATTTTTTTAATTGTTTTTTTTTTTTTTTACTAGCGTCTATTTATCCATTGTGGGTTCCTAAGAGGTGGGGATTAATATCTATCTTTGAAACCGTGAGAGATAATATAAAAATTCAAAGACAAAAATTCTTCCTTTCTTAAAACTAAACAACTTTCAAAGTCGTTCATTGCCTCCTGCATCCCCGTCTCTGTTAAGGGGTGCGGAAATTTTTAAATTTAAAACCGTAAGAGATAGAAGAAAAATTCAAAGATTAAAAATATTATTTTCTTTTTAAAAAAACACTTGCAATGTCGGCCATTGTCCTTTACACCACCCACCACTGCGAGGGGGTGATGAAATATCTAACTTTAAAATCGTAAAAGAGAGAAGAAAATTTCTAAGCCAAAAATGTTTCTTCTTTAAAAATAAACAACTTTGCTCATTGAACCAACCAACTCCCAATCTCCCAATGATCGAAGAAATATTTAACATTGAAATCGTAAGAGGTAGAGAAAAAGTTCAAAGGCCAAATGTTCCTTCCTAAAAAATAGACAGCTTGCAATTTCGATCATCAGACACCTTACCACAGCTACCAGTGGTAGCTGTGCCCACAACCTATTTATAAATATCAAATTGTTTATCTGATAAGAAACAACTTTAGTTTGAATTAAATTTTTGCAAACTTTCATTAGTTTTGGCATAAATGCGGGCGCGATGCATAAGAAAAAATAATATATACAATATATTTATAAAACGGGAGCGTTTCCTAAAAAACCGAATTATTGTATTATTGTATAGAGAGTATGTCATAAAAGCCATACAAATCGAATAATCATGAAAATCAATAAAAGCTTTATGTTACGCTCAGCGTTAGCGAAGCGGGTGGGTTAAATATAAAAATCTATAATATCCAACCTCAGAAAACTAAATTTTGTGGAAGGGGAAAAACTGAGAAGAACCATAGTTTTTAATTAATACAAAAAAAATTAATTCAAATTTTAATATGTATACCAATAAGCGAAGGTATACTTAAAGTATCACTATGTAACTTAAATCAACCGATATTTTTGAATCTTCCTGTACCTACGTGAAGTAATAAAAGTTTATAAAATATAATATTAATTAAAGATAGAAAGATGTCAGTACTGTTGTTTAGGGTGTATTAAAACACGATTATTCAAGAATCAAGTTATTATTTTTTTATTCACAAATATAAATATTTTTAAAATACATATAATTGTGCATTATAATATCAGTGAATATAAAGTTTAAATAGTTAAACTGTCATTGGTTTGTATGAAAATTACATTTTAATAAAAACAAAATAACCTTGACAAAAAGAATATTTCGACATAGTGTTTGTTGTAATTTTAGTTAATACATGCAATTTCGATTCTCGGCATTGAGATCAGGGTCATTTATTGGTTATGTTTTGCGGTGTTATGCATTTATATGTGTCTATCTCGATAAGATTATGATATTATTTTACTTGTCTATACAATATTGTATAAACATCTAGTGTAAAGTACTCATATGACCACCATATCCAGATATATTAAAAATTTGTGAAAATTCTGTAATCCTTAAAACTCTGGTAAGAAAAGTTCCATGTAACCTAAGTTCACACCGACTTCAAAAAAGGTAGAGGTTCTTAATTGGGCTGTATTGTTTTAAATTCTTAATATATAAGACAAAAACAGTCCATGTCTTCCTATCTGCCTACGGTTAACACTATTAGACAAACTGAGTCATATTAAATTTTGAATCTAATAATTTTTATCTAATGAGATCAAAGGAGATAAATACGTTGAAATTTAATATTAATGGGAGGTTTAAAAATAAATACAGAATCAAAATTGTAAAAAAAAAGTACTTTACTCAAGAATGTTATTATTATTTTTGGATAATGGACGTAAATTAATTTTTTTTTAAACAAAAAATGTGCAAAATTTAAATAATAACTATTTATTAATAATTAACGTCAAAAATGGGAAAAGCCTTAAGGATTAGTATTAAGTAAACACTTTCAGTTTGACGGTTTGGTAAACAGCATTTTTTTTGAGCATCTGGTAGTACAAATCAGGGATGCTGCGGATGCGAAATTTTTGACATCCGCAGTGCGGATGCGGTTATTTTAAGACTCACATTCGCGGATGCGACTTTATATGTCAAGTTAAAGATATGCTTAATTAGGTACATGAATAAAGAAAAAAGATAGAAAATAATTTTTAATAATCAAATTTGGTGCCTAATATTTAATAAAGAGTAAAATCGCTGCCTTTTCAGGTTCCTGTTTCACAGAGGTTTATAGATTAATCCCGCGCTAAACAGGCTAAATTGATCCGGGTACATCGATTTATGATTCCTCAAAGACGTGATTGTATGGTCCTTACGAGAGTATGGTTCATGCCATATTTTACACTGAGATTTATCTCGAATATGCTCATCTTGTTTAAAATAAGACTAAATCACACTTTGCGTCGGTGGTGGCATTGTTCACTCGTCAAATCAGTGCCGGATTAAGGCAGGGCGGGGCCCGTAGCAAATTCCATTAAGGGGTCCTTGCTTTACCTTAGGTTTTTAAATTAAGGGTGATTAATAAAACAAAATGTTACAAATCAACTTTTCTGGATTTAATGTGGGCAAATTTAGAGATTACATTATTGATACCAATTTCTCTGAGCAAATCAGTTTCTATATTCATCAAGCTGAAGTGATTTAGACGTTCTTGGCCCACCGTGTTTCTTTTTTATACGCTTTAACGTTGAAAAAGAACGTTCGCCACTGCAGTTGGTGATCATTTGGGAAACATGATTCTAATGGATTATTCATTAAAAGATTATAGAATCGCAGTTCCGAGCCTCGTCCTCGTTGCGGTCAATAGCAGTAGCCACATCTATTTTGAGCAGCTCAGCGAACTGCACTAATTCGTCGCCTAGGCTGCCCTCCAAATCATGTGCGTAAGCAATGGCTATAATTGAAGACAATTTGTGGTGTGGCCAGCGCTCACTTTTAGAAATGTGTTAATTAAAAATATTTAGTGATTTCCTTCAAAAAAAATATAACATCAGTGCGCGGGGCCCGTAGCATTTGCTACTCTTGCTACGTAGCTAATCCGGCACTGCGTCAAATAGATTATCAAAATACCCAAATAATAGTGTAATTTGTTGAAATAACTAAAAAAAATCCATATGATAACACGTGTAAACACATTGTGATTTATTTACAATCCGAAATGCTAAACGAAATAAGCAACATCCGCATCCGCAAAAGCTCCGCATTGATTATTGTGGATGCAGATGCGGCTGATTAAATTAATGTGGAAGTTCCGCTATTGCGGATGCGGATATACGCAACATCCCTGGTATAAATCTTAATCATAAAAATTATATTTTTTATCCCTTTTCTCACTTATTTAATGAATATATAACCACACACTCATACAGACAAAATGAGTAAAAATATTACGAATAACAGTTGTGTGTTACACAAATACCTACTAGTCACTTTTGTATATAGATGTAAAAATTCTAAATTCTCTATCTCAATCTATTTGTGAGTCTGACTGTTTAAATACTAATTTCATTTAACAAGAGATATAAATCATTTTTTATTCAATGTAAATTTTGAAATTGTAATATTATCCAAAAATAAATTATTTAACTTATTTCACAAATTATTTAATATAAGTAAAATAGATTGTGTTAGTCGTCAATTTTTATACGGCTTACAAATTACAAAACGGTTGAATTGAAGATTAAATATAATCTCTGAATCGGGGATAATTTTTAATTCAAATGTGTACAACTCAAGCATAAAATTAAAATTATTGATGACCCTGTAATATTCGCATGGTACAATCAAATCATGTACTTGTAAGTACATACTTCACGGGCAGCTTACATGCTAAAAAATACATTAATGTTTTGTGTATACTAATGAATTATTAAGTGAAGTATATGTATACAAAGAGTTCATTTTAATTGAGCTCCAAATAACCATTAAGGCTAAGGTTAAGGTGAAAATTGAGGTCATCATAAGATATCCCCCTCTGAGCAACTTTTGCATGTATTTATCTCGGCTTATCTATATACAATCGCTAATCGCTAGACATGGCCTTGATACACAAATAAAATATTCGCGGATCTTTGTCTTCTAGTGTGTATATATCCTTGCGTAGTATAAAACAAAGTCCCCCAGCCGCGTCTGTCTATCTGTTCGCGATTTACTCAAAAATTACTGCACCGATTTTCTTGCTGTTTTCACCAATGGATAGAGTGGTTCTCGAGGAAGGTTTTAGTATATAATTTGTCAAGATTTTGTATACATTGGCTAAAATATAATGATATTTGTTGGAGGTGTCGGAAAACATATTATAAAACAAATATGTTAAATATGCTATGCATAGATAGAGATGCATTCAACAAATACGTTTTAAAAATTTGCCTATAGATGGCAGTATACACAACATGAGTACTTCAAAAATTTTGCCAATAGGTGGCAGTGCATACAACAAATGTATTTCAAAAATTAAACGCAATTTATTAGTCCTTGACGGGAGAAAATATTATGCTTTGGTTATAAGGGCGTTACAAAATTGTTGCGGGCGAAGCCGCGACGGGTAATGCTAGTTAATTACTAATTATGAATACTTATTATAATAGACACAATAAAACCCAACATACGTAAAATTATTCGGTCACTACCGTTTTTAGTTGATTACGATTGTCATTCAATGATATCACCGAAAATGTTTCTTGTGTATATTAGAATTTTTTTTTATTGATAACTTTCTTTTAATTAAAATTTTTCCCTCCATATTGATGACATTTGTAGCGGTATCGCTTCTTCATTATCTGCTTATCACCCTAACAGCAACGGTATTATTGAACGGTTTAACCGGTCACTCAAAATTTCTTTAAATTTTACCTTGGGTACTTCTAAATTTGCGCTCCTCGGTCAAGGAGGATATTAACCTTTCTTCTGCAGAAATTTTATATGGAATTCCTCTTCGATTACCATATGATTTCTTTTCAGAAAAGGTTGATACATATCATTCTGTTCAACAATCTACTCGAGAGTTGAAAAATAGAATGATCAACGCAAAATTTTTCTTTACCAGACAGTTCACCAACAAAAATGTATTTTTACCCAAAGATTTAGATTCATCAAAAAAAGTTTTTATACGCGAGGATCATATCAAACCTCCACTATCTTGTAATTATAGAGGTCCTTTCTCTATTATCAAGAGATTTCCTAAATTTTTTGTTATTGATATCAATAACAAACCTACCTCTATTTCGATTGACAGGCTAAAACCTGCATACTTTTTTCAATGTTAATCTTTTCTTAATTTACTTTGTATTTAATTATAAGATGTACATTAACTATTAAAGTTTTTTCCGAGTGAACAAGATTGTTTTATGTTACAACCTTTTTCTAGTCGTTTTTCTTTATTAGTTGATGGGGGGAAGTATGTAGCGGTATCGCTTCTTCATTATTAAATTATTATTTTAATATTGTTTATCATTTTTATCTCTTGCTTAACAACTATAACTTCCCTC
This sequence comes from Nineta flava, assembly GCA_963920215.1. NCBI lineage: Eukaryota > Metazoa > Arthropoda > Insecta > Neuroptera > Chrysopidae > Nineta > Nineta flava. The sequence continues at coordinate 364,534 of OY986045.1, forward strand.
TATTATCACGGTTGCTTTGAATGTTAACAACTTTGATAATTTACATAAATATATATATAATAACATTTTTTTGACATCAAATGCTTCATATGAAAAATCATACACATCTAGGGATGGGGAACGAACCCACGACCTCTGGCATTCTAGACCAATGCTCTACCAACTGAGCTACCTTAGATGTTATGATAGTTCTATGCATATGATCTTTCACTATCATTTCTGATGCCATTGAATTATTAATTTTGTTTTATTTACTATTAACATATTTTCAAATTGTTTTTTGTAAACTAGCGTCTATTTATTTCCATTGTTAGTATGGTTGCCTTTCGGTTATATTATACCAACGGAAGCGACTAGCGTTTACTAACTTTGACATTTAAGTAATATGTCTGAACATTGATAACATTTTTTTGACATCAAATGCTTCATATGAAAAATCATACACATCTAGGGATGGGAATCCCCAAAAAAATGTTATCAATGTTCAGACATATTACTTAAATGTCAAAGTTAGTAAACGCTAGTCGCTTCCGTTGGTATAATATAACCGAAAGGCAACCATACTAACAATGGAAATAAATAGACGCTAGTTTACAATATAGGTATTACACTCCCGTTCAATAAAATTGAACAGACCTGAAATGTTAATTTTCTTATACATTCCATAAAACTTCTCACTTTTGTAACTCTCTGTATAATGATTCAATTATAAACAAAGATAACTAGTATATATTTTCAGTGTGAAAAAAGAAATGGAAGTATAGGAAAAAACATTTACTACAAGAATAATCAAAATTGTGAGACTGATTCGGTTCAGATCTGTTCAATTTTATTGAACGGGAGTGTCCTTCAGAGCAATTAGGGTTAATCTTCAAAATAATTTTAAGTCGTTCGAACCTTGTGGGATCATTAGAGGGGTTAATCCTTAACTGCGAAACCCGTTTTGGGCAACCAGTACCCACCTCTGCATTTTTTTTACAGGCATAAGAATTTTTGTTTCCTTGATATCTCTCCAACCGTTCAGTTTATTGAAAAAGTTATTGGAAGAAATTTTGTAGGAAATAAAAATCCTACATTTAGTTTGTTTGAACGACTGTTTCCTAGCGTCAATAGTTTAGCCAGAAATAGCAAAAATTAAGTGAAAAAATCAACCACAAAATCAACCATTTTATAATTTATTTTATTATTTAGGTGGTGCCCTACTCATTTTATTTTTCGCTTTTAAACTACTGACTAAACTATTGACGCTACGAAGAAATTTTTCAAACAAAAAAAGTGATGTTTTAATTTCCTATAAAATTTGTCTACAAGTTTTACAATAAACAGTTGGAGAGACATAAAGGAAACAAAGATTCTTACACCTGTAAAAATACGCAGGGGGAGGCAGTTGTCCCAAAGTGGTTTTTGCGGTAAGGATTAGCCCCTTTTACGATCCCACAAGGTCTGATCTACGTTAAAAATTTTAAAGGTTCACTTAAATTTCATTCAAGGTCTGTACTAATACCACATAGTTTGAATAAGAAGCCTTTACCAACATATACCACACGAGCTACAGCCCCGTATTTAAACCGAAACTATTGGGTGTATGAAAAAATGTTTAAAAACAAACAACTTTTGTTTGTTTTTCAGATAAACAATTGTAACATTTTTTATGTTTTTAATGACTGCTGTCACTCGGGTACGGAAGAACGGAAAACAATTTTAACAACCCATATATGTTACCCGGTAAAATTAAGTATCATCCAGTGAAAACCCTATCAAATTCGGCTAAGTCATTTCAACGTAATACAAGAACAAACACACAGACAAAAATTTTTAAATCAGCTTTTTTTGTTATTATTATTTTTATTATTTATTTTATATTTGATGATGATTTGCAACAAACTGCTTATCAATTGATTACAATAATAACAACAAACAAAACAAACAAATTCCAAAATCAAAATAAATCAAAATCAAAATCAAGATGTTTTACCATGATAAAACTAAATAAAACCTATTTTGACAAAATGGAAACCCGACTTCAAAAATAAAATATTCTATAACAAAAAATGCACTAAAAAGTAAAAAAATAATTGCATATTCTTGTGCCAATTTTAGTTCACCTAAGCAAAAATTTTTAAATATATATGTACAATTATTGTTATTTTTGGAGTCGAAATTTTGACTTCGGTACGGGACCAATAGCTCTATTTCCTTTCAGAAAATTCGCTAATAGGAAGTTGGTTATTTTCTAAGACTGCTTTGTATGACGTCCACTTAGTATGACGTGTTTGTCACAGCCCTTCGATGTCGTTATAAGCGGATTCTACTGTATAAATATGTTTTACTTAAAAAAGTCAAATTTTTTATTTGTCTGAGTGAAAATTATGTATTTTATGAATGATGTAATTTTTGTATTAACAAAAAACACTTGTTACAAAATAATAGAAATTCCCTCTAGCTATATGAATTATGAAGCTATATGATTTATAATTACAAAATTTGGAAAAAAAATTATGTAATTATTACCAATCCCAATCAATCAGTCTATTTACTTTGAACAAATTTTTGGTACTTTCATCAATTATATTTTCGATCAATTGACAAAGTTCAAATAAAAGATAACGAAAGTATAATCTAAAAAAATTCGTTACGCAGGAGCTGCTTCAACTTAGCGAATTTCCTTAGAATAAATTACTCTCTAGTGGTCACAATTTTAGTCTGATCAAAATGAAATGTCATATATGATTTTAGCATTTGCAAGTCCAATTTTCTTAATAAATGACATACGTCGAGGAGAATGGGGGGAGGTATAAAAAAAGAAGAAAACACAAAATATAAAATATCTCTCTTAATATTAGAACAATCGAAAAATGCGTAAGGAATAAAGTTGTATAAAATCAAATTTGCTACAATTCATCACCTTATCATTTTTGCTCAAACTCTAATGTGTACAGAGATATTAAGGAATTTAATTTTCAATATTAAACCGTCAATATTTCTGTAAATATTATTGTTACAGAAAAAATGATAAGAAACAAAACTACAGTAAATCTTAGTACCTACAACTTTACTTCTTATAAATTTTTCGATTTTTCAAATTTTAAGGGAGATATCTCAAATTTTGTGTTTCCCCCTCCCTCTAAACCCCCCTTTCCCCTGGTCCGATTTTACCCATTAACGAACTTGACCTTTTGAATATCAAAAGCGTCTCAAATACCAAATCTCATCCCGATAAAATGAAAACTGTGACCGCTAGAGTGATGACAGACACATATATATATATATATATATATATATATATATATATGTCCATAGATATATATATATAAATTTTTCAGATGGTGATTTTTGACATCTACTAGGTAGGATCGATGGACATTTGAAGAAATTTTTGCGAAATTTTGACTTCGGTACGGGACCAATAGCTCTATTTCCTTTCAGGAAATTCGCTAAAAATGTAGGTAATAATTTTTCATACAAGGTGCGGGACGAAAACTGCAGATATGTATTTACTGCCAAAAAGAAATAAGCAAGTTTTCGTGCCGCACCTTGTAGATTGGAATTTACCCTACGTAAGTACTAATGTAGTACTATGAATAAATTAACCCACCCCCAGGTATCGAACTCTGGACCTCTGTATTTCACGTCTAGGGTGGTAGCCGTTACATTCCGGATGATATAGCTCCATTAGTCGTTTCTTTCATATGCGATTGGCATTATCACTTTGAAGTCAACATCAGAACTTTGAAGTAAAGTTCTAACACGTCATTGACTTTTATTATTTAATTGAATATGAAAAAATTAATTAATCCGCCAAGCACCGAGCCCTGAACCTATGGATTTCATATTAATATTAATTAATAAAAATTCAATGACGTGTTAGACTAAACAGTGTTAGCTTTTTCTTCATACTTTCGCTTCTTAACCGTGACGAAGATTCGGCCAACACGTTTCGTAGTCGCACTCTGATGTACAATTTAGGAAATACTGCTAGTAGGTTGAATCGTATAAATGTGCGTCCATACTTACGCGCCACAAACTCCGAGCTGTGTGCGCGCGCCGCTCGCATTTGGTTCGTTGGAATTGTTGATTTCAACGAACCTCCAGCGATCCATAGGAAACCAACGAACATATATTCATTTTGCAGTGAAGTTGTAAACATGTTTACACGACGGGAAAATCTCGCGATTATAGTGATGAGTGGTGCGGTATTATTAATGGCAAGATTGTCAAACAAAAACAAACGACGACGTGGGTGGCGTACTGAACTTTATAAAATAAAAAATTAGTTACGCAGGAGCTGCGTCAACTTAGCAAATTTTCTTAGCATACATAAATCACTCTCTAGCGGACATAATTCAAGTGTGATCAAAATGAAATATAATATCTGATATGACTTTAGTATTTGCAAAAATTAAATTTATTAATAGCCAAAATAGAACGGTATATAACGATTATAGTTTATAGTTACTATGGAAACGACAATCAAAATTTTTTACAATAAAATATATTTTATGTATTCGTATCAAACAAACACAAAATAATAAATATCTCTCTTAATATTAGAATAATCGAAAAATGTATAAGGAGTAAAGTTGTAGAAAATCAAGTTTGCTACAATTCATTACTTGATCATTTTTCTCAAACGCTAATCTGAACAGAGATATTTAGAATTTTAACTTTCAATCTTTAATTGTAAATATTTCTGTAAATATTAGGGTAACCGAAAAATGATAAGAAACAAAATTACAGTAAAACTTAGTACTTACAACTTAACTCCTGATATATTTTCCTATTTTTCAAATATTATGGGAGGTAGTCAAATTGTGTTTTCCTCTCCCTCTAAACCCTCTTTCCCCTAGTCCGATTTTACCCATTAACGAACTTGACCTTTCGAATGCTAAAAGCGACTCAAATATCAAATTTCATTCCAATCGGAATAAAACTGTAACCGGTAGAGAGTCCACAGACATTTAAAAAAAGTACATATGTATATATGTATACATATATATATATATATATATATGTATATATATATATGTATATATATATATATACATATATACAAATTTTAGCGATAGTGATTTTTAACATCTAATAGGTAGGATCGATGGACATTTGAAGAAATTTTTACGAAATTCCAACATTGGTGCAAAAACAATAGCTGCATTTCCTTTGCAGGAAATTCACTAAAAAGAAATAATTCAGAAGAAATAATTATGATGGATTTGAAGTCACAACAAATAAGTGGTCAATATAAAAATTTTTGTCGAATGTCACCTTCTGTCACAAAAACCCGTTATTTAAGCCTGAAAATAATCTAAAGATATTAATTAAAATGTTTACATTTTAGTTCAGCTTGAAAAATTTTCAAGTTGAACTAAAATACAACATTTCAATTAATATCAAAAAAAAAAAAATCTCAGCGCGGTATAAACGATAAACCTTTCACGAACCCGTCCAAATATGAACTGCGAACATACAAAGTGTTCATTGAAAAAATCGACTTCAGATGGATCGTTGTAGACGCATCATTAGATCCCAATCGTAATGACGTTTAATTATATACACTTATAATTTGTACGAACATAATATATGTTTGAATCATACTTAAAAATCAACTTGCTGAGTCTTTTTATTCGCCAAATTTTGTCACCAAATTAGCGACGAGTAACATATCCTGAGACAATATAAGAGTAATTTTAATAAGAGTAAAGTTAACAGGAATAAATGCGAATGAAGGAAATTTTAACAAGAGTAATTTCAATATAATTTAAAATTTATTATATTTTAAATCTAGTATATTATAATTTAGTTAATTTTCTATTTATTTTTAGTTTTGTCTATTAATCTCGACTTTCTATCTCTTTCTAATTGTCAAAGAGTAAATTACGACTGGCTAATTTATACTGATAATGACTACATTGTAGTCGAAATATGTATTTATAATACAAAAAAAAACTGATCTAGGCAAATGGGGCGAATTTGAAATTTTAATATTTTTAAAATTGATATTAAATTTGAAAGAAGGAAATCAATCATTTTTTAGTATGTGTGTCTTACAATAGACGATTAAAGATGTTGACGATAAAAACATTTATCTGCACCTGTGCCAACTAACTAATTTATTGAATCTATAATGTTGTACAACGTAGGTGTACAGAATGTTTCAGATATAGTATCCAAAAGTTTGATGTGAACAGTCACAAACAAATTTGTATGTGTTTATATGTTTTGCTATTTCACGTATTGCAGAATAACACAGAAAAGTGGGTTTATACTAGCCAGGGATGGGTAAAATACCTTTGTGAACATATTTAAAAAGTAAAGGGTTTAATGCAGGGTTGGGCAGCCTTTGACTTCATTGTGTTCTGAGTGAGAGGAAGGAAGAGAGATAGAGTAAATATAGGGTTAGACCACGAGCCACCAATATGAACCCCCTCCCCCCGTGGGAATTTATGACTTATACTTTTTTTTTTTGGTATTATCGACCAGATTAAGAATTAATTGTTGGCCCTTTTTAAATTACAGCATATTCCGGAAAATAAAGAAAAACTGAAAAATAAAGAAAATATAAAGAAATAAAGAAAAAACTGTAATTCGCAAGTGGCAAACACCTAAAACCTTAAAGTACATGTCAATACAAAAAAAAAAATGTATGTGTCGAAAATTCCCACGGGGGGGAGGGGGTACACATCAGCCTCCGCTCTAGGTGTCCTACTAATTTTTTTTCTTTTTTTAATTAAAACAATTTCTGAAAAAAATATAATCCGACCAAAAACTTAAATGTAAGAAAGGACCGAGTTTTCGGGAAAATCCTTAATGTAATAGTTCCTTCTTAAAAAGGAATGATATGAGAGTAACGACCGAGCTATTTACAAAATATATAGCTCTAGACTTCATATAATAGTTGCATCTTAAAAAGTGTTGATATGGAAGAAAGGACCGAGCTATTTACAAAGTAAATAGCTCTAGATTTCATATAATAGTATCTTGTACTCCTTATTTATTGTTAATTAGTGCATTTAATTATCTGAAGCACAATACGATCATTGCATAATTACTTTTTTTAATTTTAAAGTATTGTTCTGCTAGATCAACCTTCAGCTAGCAGAGCATGTGATAACACAGTACAACAAAGAGCAATTAATTTTTTATTAAAGCATTTAATTAGCTTAATAATTTGATATTAAATACAATATAATTAATAGATTTTTTAAATATGGCTCTGCTGGTTAAGCTAGCAGAGCATGTGATAACACAGTACAACAAAGATCATATAATTTTTTATTAGAGCATTTAATTAGCATTTAATTAGCTTAATAATTTGATATTAAATACAATGTAATTAATTGATTTTTTAAATATTGCTCTGCTAGCTTAACATTAAGCTAGCAGAGCATGCGGTTACACGATACAACAAAGAGCAGTTAACTTTTAATAAGGGCATTTAATTAGCTTAATAATTTGATATTAAATACAATTTATTTAATTGATTTTTTAAATATTGCTCTGCTGGTTAAGGTAGCAGAGCATGCGGTTACACAATACAACAAAGAGCATTAAATTTTGTTTTAGAGCATTTAATTAGCTTAATAATTTGATATTAAATACAATAGAATTAATTGATTTTTTATATATTGCTCTGATAGCTTAACACTAAGCTAGCAGAGCATGCGGTAACGCACTACAACAAAGAGCATTTAATTTTTAATTAGAGCATTTAATTAGCGACTAATTATGACACTATTATAATTGTGTTCTGCTTAGGTTGCTCTGCTGGCTTAATGGACATGATAAATCACATACAATTGAAACAAAGTAATATTGTTTTATTTAATTTAATAACTCATATACATTTGCATACCACCTATATGTAGACATAAAGTAGGTACTGTTTTTTAAATAATAAAACTAAACTTGACCCAAATTACATCAAAATTTGTAGATATTTATACATATAATATGCTTATTCTTAGATAAATAATTATATGTTTCATAAGTGTAATATGTGTATTAAAAAATTTATCTGTCACATAGCACGGTAGTGGTTCTGAAAAAGTTTAAGCTAAGCATAGACGCGTATGCCGTTACACACGAGCAATTAGAGACGATTTTTTGGCCTCTGTATCTCAGGAACCAAAAACGCTATAAAGCTCAAACGGTATGTTCTAAATTTCTGATGGTACGTACCAAATTTCAAGTTTGCAGCGTTAATAGTTTCCAAGATATTTAACCCTTAAAATCGACATTTTGGGGACTAACTCACTGACTAACGCTGTGATTGGTTAATTCATTGCATTAGCAAATCACATCTCATGTATTAATAATATTCAACCAAACTAAATACAATTTTCAATTTTCTATTTTTTTCATCAGCTTAAGTTAAAATCCAAGGAGAACTGACCAAACAATTCGCGGTTAAAAGAGAACTGAGGCAAGTAGGTGTTTTTTCAACGCAATTATTTAATTTAGTCTTTGAATTTGTAATCAGGAAGATAAGCATTAAGGAAGCACAATTTTTTATCGCATGTTACAGATACTTGGTTATGCAGATGACGTGGATATAATGAGTCGAAACACAATTGAACTGAGAGAGACTTTTAATGTTTTGAAGGTAGAGTCCAAAAAAGTCGGACTACATGATAAACATCAGGAACAAAACTTGATTTAGATATGTCCACCGGCTCGAGATGCAAAAGCACAAACTTCAGCGAGTGGGCCAGATAAAATACCTTGGAGTTGTTATGGATGAAAACAATGAGAATTAGTTAGAAAAAAAAGCTAGAACCACAGCTGGTAACAGATATTTTTATAAATATGGTCAAATTGTCAACTGTCTTAAAAACAACCAAAAAGAAAATTTATAAAACTATAATTAGGTCTGTAGTAATGTATGATTCTGGAAGTTGGTGTCTAACGGCTAGGAATAGGAAGGGGCCTAGAGGGTATGCGAAAGAAAAATCTTTAAAAAAATCTATGGACTCATGTGTGACAATAAAGTATGGAGGATAAGAACAAACCTCGAATTGCAGAACCTGTTCGGGGACCTGGACATTGCCACTGAAATTAGGAAAAGGAAACTGCGCTAGTTGGAGCACCTGGAAAGAATGTCAAATGAAAGAGATGCAAAGAAGATCTACAACAAAAACCCAGAAGGCTCAAGACAAGTAGGAGACCAAGATAACGATAGTTGGACGATGTTATACTGGATCTATGCCGAATTGGATCCGGGAACTGAAAAGCCAAAACCCAGGACAGAAAGACCTGAAGAACCCTTTTAAGTGAGGGCAAGGTTCTTCATGGACCGTAGAGTCAACGATCCATCTATCATTTGAAAATTCAAATCCTTTTCTCTTCATTTAAATTAATGAACATTCTTGGTAAAATTTATAGAACGTTATGAAATTTCAAAATTGGTACATTGAATTTAAAAGATTGTTTAGAATTATAATAACAGGTTTTAAAAATTCAATGATGGACCGAAATTTTAAAATCATAGTTTGAAAATTATAGGAAAGTTTGAATTTTAAGAATATATGGTATTGAAATTGAGAATGCTTATATGTTTTTGAAGTAACTTCAAAAGTATCTACTGTCATTGAAAGACACTATTATACAAAGTGTCTTAGGTAATGGTTTTGACTCATTGGCTACGAGAATTTATAATCAAGGGTATTACCGTGCAAGTTTAAAGCAAAATAATGGTCAATTGTCACAGTCCTTATCTTTTAATCGAAAAGCAGATAAGTTAGCTAATGCAAGAAAAAGAAAACGTGAAGAGTATGGATGTACGGCGTACTAGCCATCATTACCATCTGGTGAACATGTTAAAAATCAAGAAGTTCCTTTTAAATTATCTGACAACTGTAACATATTTTACATAATTGCAATATTTCCAATGATCTTTCATAACTTTGAAAAAGAATTGAGTTCATTATTCAGAGTAGTTGACGTAAGTGTTATCTATAGCACAGTAGTGCGAAGGGTCGAGCTTAAGGGGTTTTTTGCCTTCGCGCTTACAGTACTATTACTTATCGAAAAATCAAAGCCGATCTGACCCCGAAATAACTTTTGAACGAAAAAAGCTACAGTGCTGATTTTTCGAATATAGCCTATTTAGGGAATTATAAGATAACAAGTTTTCGGTTTTCGTTAAAAAATAAACGGTTAAAAAGTTATTTCGGTTCAAAAACCCAAAAAAACATGGATGCATAATTCATGGAGAGACATAATCATAATTCCAGGGCCTAGACCATAAGTCCTTAAAAGTTGATATTTGGCATACAGTTAGATATAGTGCCCAAACCGAAAGGAAAAAAATTATCAAACCACGAAATTTATATCGGGAAATGGAAAATTTTTGCATTCTTGTTTTGATAAAATTAACATAAGAAATACATAAGAAATATTGCTGATCTATGATTGGTCCATATATAAATTTAGTCCAGTCAATGAAGACAAAAAAGGCGGCTTTCGCTACAAAACGTCAAGGAGAGTTCTTATTTGGCAGAGTGTTACAGTTTGGTGTCCTAATTAATATTCCTAATTTGCGACCATCAGCGACCGCCGCTCGCGCCACCATATTGAAATAATGGTATCAAAAACCAGTTTTTTGAGAATATCTACTTTCCAGCGTCATCTAGATTGGAAATAGCCATCACAAAAATTATAGAGCATAAAATTTCCTGAAACTTTTATGGGAAACATTTTTTGATCAGATAAACAGTCTACGAGTTAGAGCGAAGTCAAGCTCAGCAAATTTTTACAATTTGCATAATCGCTACATTTTTTTGTAAGCATATTCCATACGATACTGAATTCGGAAATAGCATTTATGTCAAAGATTGTGGATATCTGCTACATAGAATCATATGGCATCGCAACGAATCGTTTGCGATGCCATATGACTCTATGTTCAGCTATGTTCAAGCTATGTTCAGTACGTGCAAAGACATTATGGTCCCAACGCAGTCGTTGTTTTTGACGGGTATTAAATTGACGTAACTACCAAAAGTACGAAGAGTGCAGAAAGACTTCGTCGTTAAAAAAAACAAACTACCGCTGGCGTACTTTTGGACGAGTCGATCGTTCCAGCTGTTTCGCAAGAAAAACGATACAAACGATTCGTTGCGATGCCATTTGACTCTATGTAGCAGATATCCACCATCTATGACATAAATGCTATTTCCGAATTCAGTATCATATGGAATAGGCTTACAAAAAAATTTAGCGATTTTGCAAATTTTAAAAATTTGCTGAGCTTGACTTCGCTGTAACTCTTATTTATCTGATCAAAAAATACTTCCCATAACAATTGCAGAAAATTTCATGCTCTATAATTTTTCTAATGACTATTTCCAACCTGGATGACGCTAGAAAGTAGATATTCTCGAAAAACTGGTTTTTGGTACCATTTTTCCAATATGGCGGCGCGAGCGGCGGTCGCTCAAGGTCGCAAATTTGGAATATTAATTAGGACACCAAATTGTAACATTCTGCCAAATTAGAACTCTCCTTGACCTTTTGTAAGGCAGAAACTACCCAATGACTGGATTAATTTAGCAACTTTGCTACTCTATGATTGGTACATAATTCTATAAATAAGTTAAGTGTTTAAATTTAACCCATTCCAGAAATGCTAGAACGATCCGGTTTTTTGAATTCGACGCGAAATTTCTGAAACCTAAAATAAGAATATTCGGAAAAATATACCCAAATATGGGAAAAACCAAAAATTAAATTTATGTGTTTAAATTTAAGCCACTTCCAGACATTTTAGAAGGATGCGGTTAAATCCGAATAATTAAATTTTCCCAACGCAACATCCAAAAAAATGAGGAAGAAAAAATTATTGTTTGTAGTGATCTCTATATGGTAGTCAATTGATTTTGAAAATCGAATATATCATTTATGTTGATTGAACAATTCGATTAAAAATTTTCATCCATTATTTAGTCTCAAAAAGGGTACATTTATGCAAATATTATAAGCTTTTATTTAGTTTGACCTGTTTCGGTGTCTGTAATGGAATCTTGCAAGTTAAATTTGACCCACTTCCTCTGATCCTACGGAGTTAATTTTTACATGTTGGTTCAGTTCCGATGACAATGCATTTTTATGATATGCACGATCGGAATCGGAGAGGGAAAAATGGGGGTTCAGAGGGAGGGGGAAACACAAAATTTGGTATCTCTCTTAATATTAAAAAAAAGTCGAAACACACATTATAATAAAGTTGTTTCTTATCATTTTTTCTGTTTGTCTAATATTTACAGAGATATTGACGGTCGGCCGCCGCAAAATGGCGATTTATAATTTCCACATTAACCCCTATGATATGGGTATCAAATGAAAGGGCTTGATGAGCAAAACACAGTAAGTAAGGGTACATTTATTCAAATTAGGGTTTTGTGCAAATCCTTCGGCTTTGTATATTTAAGCCTTACAAAAAGTAGTCATATCCAATCAAAAACATAAATGTAAAAAAGGGCCAAGTTTTCAGGGAGATACTTCGTATAGTAGTTGCTCCTTAAAAAGTGATGATATCCCATTAAAGAGTCGATCAATTTACAAAGTAAATAGTGAAAAGTAAAATGTAAGAATGTAAGTGCAAAGTAAAATGTAAGAAAAAATTTGGTTGAAAAAATTTATTTCATAATTTTTCTCTTAGTATATTTTTAAAATTGTACATCGCGGCAAGTAATTTGTTTTCTTTTGATTCAAATATTTTAAATTAAAGCTTGCCGCGATATAAAATTTTAAATACACACTAAGAAAAAAAATACGAAATAAATTTTTTCAACCAAATTTTTTTCTTACATTTTACTTTTCACTATTTACTTTATAAATACCTCTTTAATGGGATATCATCATTTTTTAAGGAGCAACTATTATATGAAGGCTTAATAAGCTTTTTGCAAGGCTTAAATATACAAAGCAGAAGGCTTCGCACAAAACGGTACGCGTTTTGTAACTCTTTTTCTTTCTAAGAAGATTCACATATACAAAGGAGACCGCTTCGCGTTATATAACGTTAACTCGTTCTGCTCGCTAGTGGGTTCCACCCTCGCGGACCCCGAGTGACCTTCGGCCTTGGCTTCGCGTCTAAGAAAGATTACAAAAAACCGCTTCTAGCATGCATAGTAAAAGAATTCGTCACGCAGGAGCTGCGTCAATTTAGCGCATTTCCTTAGAATACATAAATCACACTCTAGTCACAATTTAAGTCTGATCAAAATGAAATTTCGTATCTGATATAATTTTAGTATTTTCAAGTCCAATTTTATTAATAAATGGCATACGTCAAGGGCAAAAGGGGACATAAAGATAGAAGAAAACACAAAATATAAAATATCTCTCTTAATATTGGAACAATCGAAAAATGTATAACAAGTAAAGTTGTAGAAAATCAAGTTTGCCACAATTCATCTGCTTATCATTTTTCTCAAACTCTAATGTGAACAGAGATATCTAGAATTTCAACTTTCAATCTTTAATTGTAAATATGTCTGTAAATATTAGTGTAACAGAAAAATGATAAGAAACAAAATTACAGTAAAATTTAGTACCTACAACTTAACTCCTGATAAATTTTTAGATTTTTCAAATATTAAGAGAGATATACCAAATTTTGTTTCCCCCTCCCTCTAAACCCTCCTTTCCCCTTTCCGATTTTACCCATTAACGAACTTGACTTAAGAATACCAAAAGCGCTTCAAATACCAAATTTCATTCCAATCGGAATAAATCTGTGACCGCTAGAGTGTTCACAGACACATAAACGTGTATATATATATATATGTATATATATATATATATATATATATATATACATATACACTCTCTGCTTGCAAGGGGGTTCCCCTCTTGAACCCGTGGCTCCGCGTCACAGAAAATAACATTACATGAATTGTAAAAAAAAGTTGAAAAAAAACTTACCATAAAGTACGTATTATTAGAGATATAATGGGGGAAGGGGGATTTTTTTGGAAGCAAAATTTTTATGGGGGAATTTTAGAGGGATTTTTGGGGGGGGATAATTTTTTTGGGAAGATGGGTTTGGGGGGAAGGACTGCGCATAGATAGGTCTTACATTACCATTTTTAAGGGGCAGCGAAGAAAAAATTAGTTTTTTTGTTTCAACCGATTAATTAGCAGTTATTCTGCCTTGAATGCAAAAAACCACATCTTTCTAGCATGTATAGAAATTTCTAGCATGTTGCAAATGGTTGCGATGGAAAAATTTACGTTTTTAAAATAATCCTTTTATTATAAACCTGTTCCACGTTGAATAACAAAAAACCGATCTTTCTAACATGAACAGAAGTAAAATTTTAGGTGTGTTTTCCTCTTTTTGGAGGGAGTGTGATATAGGAAACAAAGTTTTTCAAAGTATTCTGTTAATTTGACTTTATTTTAGGTGGATTGGTGAAAATCCCATCTTTCTAGCATATATAGAACAGAAAAACGTAATTCTGGGGGGTATTTTTTCGATTTTCCGGGAGGTTCCAATGAAAAATTTTAATTTTTCGAATTAACTTCCTAATTTGTAACTATTTAGCGTCGAATTCAAAAAACCGCATCTATCTATCATGTATAGAAGAAAAGGGTTTGTTTTAGGGGTATTTTTCTCAATTTCAAAGGGTTGTGATGGAAAAATTTACTTTTTTCAAATAATTCTGTTATTTTGAACTTGTTCCACGTCGAATGGGAAAACCCGATCTTTCTATCATGAACAGAAGTGAAAAGGGCAGCTTTAGGGATGTTTTTTCCGATTTTCGTAGGAGTTACGATGTAGGTAACGAAATTTTTTTAAATTTTCTGTTATATTGACTGGATTTCGGGTCGATTGGTGAAAAATCCGTCTTTCTAGCATGTATAGAACAGAAAAACGTAATTTTTCCTATCGGGGGACGTTTTTCCTATTTTTCGGGGGATTGAAATGAAAAATTTTAACTTTTTCGAATAACATTCTTAATTTGTAGCTATTTAGCTTCGAATGCAAAAAATTGCATCTTTCTAGCATATACAGAAGAAACGGGTTGGTTTTAGAGGTGATTTTCCCAACTTCGAAGGGTTGTGATGGAACAATTTACTTTTTTTAAATAATTCTGTTATTTTGAACTTGTTCCACGGCGAAAGGAAAAAACCTGATCTTTCTAACATGAATAGAAGTGAAAAGGGCAGTTTTAGATAAGTTTTCCCATTTTCGGGGCGGTATGCGATGTAGGTAGTGAAATTTTTCAAAATTTTCTGTAAATTGGACTTTATTTCGGGTCGATTGGTGAAAATCCCACCTTTCTAGCATGTACAGAACAGAAAAACGTTGGTTTGAAGCAATTTCGCGTCGAATGCAAAAAACCACATCTTTCTAACATGTAGAAGTACCTTAGACTCTTAGAGTTTATATAGATCAGTCAGTCAGTCAGTCAGCTTCACTTCTAGCTTTATAGTATATTGGATTTACATATATAAAAATTTTAGCGATAGTGATTAACATCTAATAGGTAGGATCGATGGATATTTGGGGTAAAAGGTAATTTTTGGTGTTTGTCATTTTAGGGGAGATTGTGTTGGGAAAATTAAAGTTTTCCGATTTTCATATAAGTTTCAAGTTATGCATCAAATTTTTTGCTTCAAATGCAAAAAAAAAACGCATCCTTCTAGCATAGATAGAAAAAACTAATTTTGGATAGTTTTTCCAAATTTCGGGATGGTTGCGTTGGGAAAATTAAAGTTTTTCCAATATTCGTCGTAATTTTCAAATTATTCTCTGTCGAAGGCATTCTGCCAAATTTGTCAAATATAAAATAAAGTTTTCTATTTTTAAAATTCAGTCATAAATGCCCATATGTAACTAAACTACCATGTAGAAAACATGGAAAATAATATTGTCATAAACGGATCTATTTTATGCTAATTTATATCATCGTCAAATGCAAAAAAACCGCATCCTTCTAAAATGTCTGGAAATGGGTTAAAATTAACACTTAAATGTAATTTTTGGTTTTCAAAAATCATTCAAAACTCTCAACAGTGAATAAATATTATATATATCCAAACAAAAAATTTCAATAAACTCTCAAAAGTAATGTGAAGCTAGATTAACTATATCTATATATATAGAAATATGGACCTCTGAATCATTTCCCGATATAAATTTCGTGGTTTCACAATTTTCCTTACTGTTTAGGCACTATATCTAACTGTATGCCAAATATCAACTTTTAAGGACTTATAGTCTAGGCCCTGGAATTATGATTATGTTACCCAAAAATTATGGGTGTGTCCATATTTTTTTGGTTTTTGAACAAAAATAACTTTTTAACTGTTTATTCCTTAACGATGATTGAAAAAACAGTCTCTTATAATTCCATAAATAGGATATATTCGAAAAATCAGCACTGTAGTCTTTTCGTTCAAAACTTTTTAGCTCTTTTCGTTCAAAAACCCCTTAAACTCGCCTTAAACTGAAAAGAACTTGGGAGCAACTATATTGCTGCTCCCAAGCGGGAGAGTTTGGCAAAACGGATCCCCATTGAACTTAATATCTCGATTAGGTACATAAGTAATTGAATAAAAATATTTTATTCAGTAGCATGATGACTGACATACATATAGTGCGTTCATACTTTGTAATAAATAAAAGAGACGTAAAGATGCTAATTGAAATATTTTTTCATAAATAAAATACTGTAAATAAATTTGCGAAATATTATGCAACTTCCGTTTGACATTGGAATATAAACCATTTGCGTAATATAATATTGACTCAACCATTCTGTGTACAATTATTATAAATGAATGTATACATGGATATATCTACATATTGTTTTTATAATAATGACATTATTCTTTTTTTTTCAAGTCTTCCATTGTTATTGGCCATTTTTTTTCCATTGTCTCTTACTCATAGGGTACCCTATTAGTTAATTTTCACTTCTACAGTGTAATATGTAATATACCGGGTGTGTCATGCGAAGTGTTATTTATGACGCAAGTAAAATTGATATAGGTAGTCTACAATCCCGTAGCAGATTACTGCAGATATGTTTTTTTTAATAAACCTTAATGCAAATGAATGATAAAACCTATTTTGACAAAATGGAAACCCGACTTCTAAAATCAAATATTCTATAACAAAAGATGCACTAAAAAGTAAAAAAATTATTGCATATTCTTGTGCCAATTTTAGTTCACCAAAGCAAAAATTATTAAATATATATGTACAAGTATTGTTATTTTTGGAGGCGGTGTCCAAAAGTTATGTGAATTTCTCTATGTTGACACCGCCTCCAAAAATAACAATAATTGTACATATATATTTAAAAATTTTTGCTTTGGTGAACTAAAATTGGCACAAGAATATGCAATAATTTTTTTACTTTTTAGTGCATCTTTTGTTATAGAATATTTGATTTTAGAAGTCGGGTTTCCATTTTGTCAAAATAGGTTTTATTTCTCGCTTTTAGTGACTTTGAAGTTCTATAACTGATTTTATTTGTCTAAATATGGGTAGACCTACTAAACGACCAACTAATTTTTAGTGAATTTTTTTATAACACTTTTTTTTACCCGTTTTTTTTTTTTTATATAATTTTTAGTGCATTTTTTTATAACAGATTTTCAGTTTTTTTTACAAGCATTTTGTTTTTTTTTTGTAAAAATTTTTTTTTTTGGGGTCGCTTTTTTTTTGTAAAAAATTTTTTTGCAGTCGGTTTTTAAAAAAATTTTCTTATTTTCCCATTATGAATGAGTATATCCTTTCAAAAAAAAAAAAAAATTTCGCAGAAATCGGTTATCACATATAAAATGCGGATTTTCCTCAATTTCCCGGAGATCCCCTCATCAGAATGCGATTTGGTGACAATGGGACCAATCGGGAATCAAACCCTTTAAAACAAAAAAAAAATTCAAAATCGGTTCATAAATGACGGAGTTCTGAGGTAACAAACATAAAAAAAAAAAACAGACGAATTGAGAACCATCCTCCTTTTTTGAAGTCGGGTTAATAATGACAATGTAATACATTGATGCCGGGTTGCCTATCAAAAACTATTCGGAATTCCGTTTAGTTATTTATATTTTAATTAACTTATTTTAAGGATGTACGAGCACTGGATATAGTCCATTTATAAAATTCTTCAAAATCTTATATATTACATTCATAAAAGTCCACAATAATGTTTATTATTTTTTGTCGTAAGTTAAAATTAAAATTTATTTTAGGCCCGTCATACCGGGCCTAACAAAAAAGATATTTACGAAAAAAACCAGAGATTTCGGGTAATTAAGCTACCGTCGACAGAAATAAAATTTACTCAAAATCTCAGTTCTTTTCTCAAATATCTTTATTTTTAGATCCGTCATACCGGAATTTTATTAGATCAATCTCTTTATTAATATTTTTATTTTCTATTGCGTAGTTTTTATTTTATTCCAAGTGAAAATTATCAAAATATATCAAAATATGTGTAAAAATATGGGTTTCTCCATAAGAGCAATGTCATTAAAACTCTAACTTTAACATTAAATAATTAATTCAAGACCCTCGTAACCCCTCCTGAAACTTTTATAAATGATTTATATGCACTTCAACTATATGTAAACAAAAAATCAAGCCTTAACTTTTTCAAGCTTCAGTGCTCGTACATCCTTAATGAATTTCAACTATATGTTTTTTTAGTGAATTAAACGTAATTTGATAGAAAATGATGAGACGAATTTAAAAAAAATGGTTGCCAGCTCTCCATCAGCCGCAACCTCTGGGTTGCCAGGTGTAAACAGGTGTGTTGTTGTTAATTATTTACACTCATATGTTTTTCAAGAAAATGATATACTAAATTAAAGGTTGATTTGTGCTGTATACGATAACACATGGTTGCCTGTAAAAAAACGGCCGCAAGTAGTGGTTGCCATGATTTGAATTAATCACTCTCGCTGCAGATGAGCGCATATATGTAATACTCCTATATAGATAGTTTCTATAAGTGGAAGCTGTCCCAACATTAGGGTGCCGATTATATTGATTCTCTCCATCCTACGAGATACAAGCACTTTTCGACAGATTTTGCTCTTTTTTCACAGTCTAAAAATAACGTTTTCTAATAAATCCCGAAGTTTGAGAATTATTGACCGTTTAGAACGCGAGATAATTAATATCAAAGTAATCATTCTCTCTCACTCTCTCTCATTAGAAGGATGTGAAACTTCATGCCCGCCCAAATATTATCAGTTGTATTAGAAAAAATACTCGACATAATTTTTAAAAAAAACTAGGAGAGTAAAGCTAAATATGTATTATATAAAAAAAATCGGGAGTTACCGTTTTGTATTCGAAATATAAAAGTTTAAAATTATTTTTCTTTTTCAAAATAACATTACTTTGTATATGTGAACAGTGTATTTCTCTGTGTGTTTATGTATTTGTGCTATAATAAAATCAAACTGGTTTTTTGTCCTGATTATATAACACAGTTGGACGTCCTTAATTCGAATGTAAAATGTTTTATAACTTTATGGAAAAAATAAATATTTTCAAAGATATGAATTTTTTTAAATTCGAGGAATCACAATTTTGATAGCATTTGAGCCACTAAAATAAATTCCAAAGCTATATAAAACAAGTCAAAATAACTACTTCAATACCCTGCATATACTGAGTTCATTATACATACGCTAACTGCCTATTTTAGTTTGTTTTTTTCACGGATGTAAAGTAAAAACTTGTGTAGATACAAGGTTTTGTAATTTTCAGTAATTACAGATGTTTGAGATGAAACTGTTATTTATTTATTTTTTTTATTTTTATTTTTGAAAGTAGTATGTTTAATCATAAAATTTTTCTTCTCACACTACCAGTTTCAAAGATGGATACTTTCCGCCTTAGCGAAGGGATACACGGATCCATTTTTCCTATCCACGAACTGAAAGTTAATTTGTAGTCAGGGCCGGATTAACCATAAAGATAAAAAAAACTAATAGTGACAAATAAATTTCATTTTTGTTTATTTAATTTCCCGAAGTATGCAAATTTATTTGTCTCGAATTATGCAAAAATTCATAATTCTGAATATAGGGACTGTTTGAATATTGAGAAAAGAATTTTTTTTCAAAATTGTATACATTTATTAGATGACCCCTGCCTGTGGTAGGAAATTCTATTTAGCAGTTTAATGACTGAACGGTGTAATCCGGAAATTTTTGACCTACCTATTTTTTTACTTATTTGGAAAGATTAGGATTAAAAATAATTTAAGCATTGAACAAATTGTATTTCCATGGCTCAATTTTAAATTATTCAAAATTAAAAATTGTAAATTAGCTCGCATTTCAAACGCGATGTGAAAGTATGGTAATGTTGGTGTTGTAAGCAATCAATATCATAGATAATAAATTTTCGCTATCAATATTGTCGTTGACACTTGATTATTTTAGCATTGACTGACAGGACACTGAGTAATTACGTCACGAAAAATGACGAGCTTTTTGGGAGCGATTAAAAAATACATTTTTTTTTTTTAATTTGAAATTTCGAGGTCGGGATAAGGTTTTGTAGCATAAAAGAATTTTCAACAATTTTTTTTACTTCTTTATTTATTACATTAAGCAGATTTTAGAGGTTTTCATTTCTGACCGCATTACTCTATTGATCGTTATTTAATTTAATCATTAAATATATCAAAATTTGTCTAATATTTTCGTGGATATGCTAAAATTGTTTAAAATAAATACGTCCCTTACTTGCAATATCAAGAGCTTATTAAAAGTCACATCACTTAAAAAAAAATATGAAAACAATTTTTTGTCTCTATTTAATGAATTTCATTAAAAAATAATAAATTGAATAAAAAGTTAAATAAATGCTTGCTTGAATGATGTAAACGTTACGTAATTATTGAATAGAAAGGTCAAGTTGATTATAAGAGTAGTCGTTGCTTAAAGGTCATTTAATTTTAGTAGTTCAAGGTAGATTTATTTTTAATTTGGTGTACACCTTTGTATTTAAACATTATTATTTATGTGCCTATCTATTTTGAACAACAATAAGCGTTATAGCGTCTGGCATAATTATGCCAATATTAATATTTTCTGCTACGCTAAATTAGATGAAAACTACTTTAATTTTTCAATTTTAGTTGATGTCTTTTCAGACACAATATTATATGTGATTATTCATCGAAGATTAAAGTTTTTACTCATAGTAAATACGTTTATTATTTTACAATAACAAAAAATATCAAAATAATGGTCCACACAACTAGCGCTCATTTTTTATAATGTTTTAGCTAATTCATATCTTATGCATTTGGTTTTTGGAAAAATGATTTGAGTAAACGTTGTTAATACATTTATAATAATCAATTTTTATCCGTAGCATTTTTCCGAAAACCGAATGAATAAGACACAAATCAATTATAAAATTTTTGAAAATGATCGCTACTTTTGTGGCAATTTAAACAAGTTGCGCAAAAATAAATAAAAATTTTGTATGTGTTGTATGTGCAGTGCCATCTTTGAATGAGCCAATAAATTACATTGGCTGATATTTAAGGCCATCTACTGTCAATATTTCGAAGCACTTAAATTTAAATAAATGTCAAACTGGAATGGTCAGTGTTACCGACAGAGAATAG
The DNA here is from genome assembly GCA_963920215.1 of Nineta flava. NCBI lineage: Eukaryota > Metazoa > Arthropoda > Insecta > Neuroptera > Chrysopidae > Nineta > Nineta flava. Next base: position 386,157 of record OY986045.1, read on the forward strand.
TTTTTTCTGAGGCAAATTTTTATGAGTAGACATGAATGAAAATTGTAAAAAAAGCTTGCAATATAAAGGAAACGATCCTGGAGCAACGAAGTTTGGCAACTTCATAAATTATTACCAATTCAATCCACCCTTAAATCGAATAAAAAGTTTACCACGTGACCAATGGCCCGATGTAAAGAAGAATTCGATACAAGGATTGGATCTAGGATGCAATGCTGGAGTGAGTTGTTAGTAGTAGATACTTTATTAACACTTTGAAATTAACAATATTTTGTTTTAGGATTTAACTATTCAGCTATATATATTCTTAAAAGAAATTTATCCAGACATTAACCTAAATTTAATTGGTATTGATATAGATCCAACGTTAGTTCAAAGGGCAATTGAAAATAATACATTTTTGGACAATATATCTTACATAAATCTTGATTTCATGAACAGAAAATGTCAGGAATCGTCATTAAAAAATAAAAAATTTGATTTTATCTTTTGTTTTTCCATTACAATGTGGATTCATTTAAATAATGGTGATAGCGGTTTAATAAATTTTATTAAAGATATTTGTCAAACTGCTGAATTTATTTTAATAGAACCCCAACCTTGGAAATGTTATAAGACTGCCGTTCGTCGAATGAAACGAAGTAGTAACGATGAATTTCCATTGTTTTCACAATTGAAAATTCGAAACAACGTTGATTGTTTTATACCTGAATTAATAATGCAGGAAGGTTTTCATCAAGTATTTGAAACACTTAACAGTGAATGGGGTCGTAAAATCATATTATTTCAAAAACAGAGATGAAAATTATTTTTGGAAATATTAATTTTATTAATACAATTAATGATAATCTAAAATTATTTAAAAATACATAATATTTTCCACGATTTTACAAAATATACACAGTATAAAATATATTGTAATTTCTTTTTTTTTTCCAAATGAACATTTAAAAGGTATATTATGTATACTTTACGGAATTTAATTAATTTTATGTACGCTTGATTGTTAAACCTTTACTAGATTTATATTACAAATTTTCATTGATATGATATATTGACAGGGTGTCTAGTTGTCTGGAAAACCTGGAAATGTCAGGGAATTTTGAGTTTCTGGAAAAGTCAGGGAATTTCATGGAATTCAGAGAATTTTGCATAATCGTATTTAAAATAACTAGTTTATTTCTAAAAAATTATTACTAATAATTATCTGTTTTGAGGTTTTTGAAAAAATTTTATGTATGTTACTGATGAAAAAGAATTTATAGGTTTTATCTTATTATCCATAAAAAATGAATATAAATGAACAAATGTATTCTTTTCTTAATTTTCCTATCAATAACAAAATATTATATGAAAAAATGGTCTGGAAAAATTCGAATTCAAGTCTGGAAAACCTGGAAAAGTCAGGGAATTTTTCGCCAAAATATTACTAGACACCCTAATTGAGCTTCCTGCCTGCCCTTATTTTCTTATTAAATGTCCTTATTGAGAAAAGGTGATAAAAGGGTAATTTATTTGATTTTAGAGATATTGTAACTAATATAAAAAAATTTGACATATTTTACGTTTTCTAAAATATTGTTTATAAAAAAATTCTCTGAAATATATATCTGAAGATTAAACAAAACATAATTATGTTAAACAATATGCATTATCTTATTTATCCAAATTGTCATCATAATTTCATAAGTCTACAATTTCTGTGTAAAGACAGTAAGGAACATTTGTTAAGTATACATAAACCTTGCATTATCTATAAGAATCCTCGATAAGAAAGAGGGTATTTGCATTTTCTAAACAAAATAAAAACAAGCAACCTTTGAACCCATGTTAGTCACATTTTAAATTAGCGTTGACGCATATCTTGGTATTATATGTCATAGTCTGGATTGTTTGAATGTAGAATAAAATATTTTGAATCAAAAAATGTAAATACCTCTGATAAAAGAAAAAGATGGATAACGAATTAATAAATGGAAGAAAATTTGAAATGATTTCAAGAGGTTACTTCTTCAGTCGCACCATCAAACTCTAATTTAACATCATCATGTAAACCCTCTACATCAACTTCGGATTCAGATGCGTTTAACATATTCAATGTAACTTCTGCTGATTTATTCATAATGTTTTGTTGTTGAGCTTGTTGCTGAGCTTGAATTGAACCAGGTTGTTGTGACTGTTGTAATGTTCGTACTGGTAAGCCAGCATCTTCAAATGCTTTTTTCTTTAACGTTGCCCTAATTTGTTGGCTACAATAATGAAATTGAACGGAAACAAAATAAATTCATATTATAATGAAGAAATTGAGCAACTTATATGTAAGAACTTACACTGTTCTTAATTTAATATGTTCACTAATTTTATTCAAATCATCACCGAATTTCTTAACTGCGGATCTAAGCATCTCAATTTCTTCATCAGTCCACTTTCTAAAAAGTAAATCGAATTTTAGTAATTAACCGAGTGTAATAAATATATTGCTACTACTAATTTAGAAGTTTCCAAAACTTGATATAAACTTTGGACGTTCAATCGAACGAATTCAGTGACGTAGCGTTGGGATACGACTGTCGTGGTCTATACCAGGCGACCCCATCCCTAGATGTGTATGATTTTTCATATCAAGCATTTGATGTCAAAAAATGGTATTAATGTTCAGACATATTACTTAAATGTCAAAGTAAATAAACGTTAGTCGCTTCCGTTGGTATAATATAACCGAAAGGCAACCATACTAACAATGGAAAGAAATAGACGCTAGTTTACAAAAAAACAATTTAAATAATAAATATATTGATACTACTAATTTAGAAGTTTTCAAAACTTGATAAACTTTCGACGTTCAATCGAACGAATTCAGTGACGTAGCGTTAGGATACGACTGTCGTGGTCTATACTAGGCGACACTTACGTGTCAAAAATTTTATCTACAGATATCCACTGTAGATTTTATCGGTCCACAGTTTAATCGATATCGGTTCCGAATTTAATAGTTTAGTTTGTTGACAGCATATATTTAATACTACCTAAATATATGGTTACAGCGATTATATAATATTTGTTTATTTGTGTATACTTTCGTGTCAACATAACTTTGTTTGTCCAAATTCCTTTCGGTTACGCATGACAAACTGTAGAAGACTATAGCGTATACTCCGACAAATTTCATTGTCATTGAATTTATCAATTAAATTAAATACTGATATGAAAAAATTAACTCGTCAACCAGGAATCGAACCTCGGGCCTCTGGATAACTAGTCCAGTATGCTTTCCTCTACACCAAAGACGATTGTGATGCAACAGCCAACTTTTTCATATTATTCTAATTTTTATTTATTAGACAGTATTAACTTCTGTTGATATGAAAAAGTTGGCTGTTGCATCACAATCGTCTTTGGTGTAGAGGAAAGCATACTGGACTAGTTATCCAGAGGCCCGAGGTTCGATTCCTGATTGACGAGTTAATTTTTTCATATCAGTATTTAATTTAATTAATTATTAAGCGATTATATAGTTTACACACTACAATTTGATAGTCTATCAATCACAAGAAAAAGACAGAAGAATAAATTTAAGAAATTCAGGGTTCACTCCCGTCCAACAAAATTGAACGGGAAATTCATATTATAATTGTTACTGTATGTAATATTATACTATTATACTATTTAGTAATATATACGCTTAGAATGTGACTTACTGCTTCAAATATATTGAATGGGAGTGTACATTTAAAAATCAATTTTATCTATCTCTATTGTATACTACAAAGAATAAATAATATTGAAGTCTAATAATAAAATTATTCTTATATTGAAAAGAAAAAATATTATGATTTGTACTAATAGTATAAAGAGGTAGAGTTGTTTGTACAAGATAATCTCTGACGCTGCTTATTTGATTTTGAAAATTTTATCACTTTTTGAATTTAAATGATTCTCCAAAGCATCTATCTTTATGTATACAGGCTATTTTTTTTTGAACTTTGATTTATGACTATAAAACAAATTTCCGAACCTGATAGCCATTGAGACACATTTGTCCACAACCTTATAAACTATCGATTTACCACAATTAGATTCGAATCCACATAGTGTTTTCCCATAAGATTATAGCTTTAATGAAAAAGAAAACAAGCCTACGAATTATTCCTATTGATGTGATATTAAGTGTACAACTGCTGCACAAACTTCTTTCCATGATTTATTTAAATTGACATCGGAATATTCCTTTATACTTTTTGTGTACAATGTCGACCTTTTCTCAATAACATCAACTAGATGTTTACTAGGTGGTGTGATGAATCGCATTATACAGTCGGTCGATTATTGATCGAGTTTTTAAGAAAAAGGAAATCGTGTAGCTTTCTTGATAGTTTCGTGGACTGATTTTTAATCTATAAATATTAGCTCCCTCATATAACCATTGATAACATCATGTCTATTACGAAATCAACTTTAAGATAATGGCAATGGGCAACTGCTGTTTTACTTATATATAGCTTCTTGAAATATTTATACGAAACGCAAAATACCGAATTCAACCTTGCAGATTACAAGTATTTCTATAAAAGTTATTCCGTGAGTGAGAATCACGAAGAGCCATTCTAGCTAATATGCGTAGAGTCTCGTAATTATACCACCATGCTTAAAATGGCAGTACAAATTATGATAATAAAAACAATTTGTCGACGGAAAGCTTTACAATACCAATTACACTCTGACGTCTTATATTATTAAATGTATCTTTAGTGTACTCCATCCAACTTCATTATTCTAGATTACAGAAAAATGATGAACAGGTGGTAAATTTATAAACTTTGAATGTAACGAGATTTACGCTTCCGTCACTGAACTACTAATCTGTATTATAAAGTTTTGTAATCAATCGATGCTAAAGAATAAACAAATTAAACTATGTAACGTTATAATGTAACAAATGTTCTTATCGATTTAATTTCAAGGCTTTGGACTCATAATAGAGAAAAACATAGACGTACCCTGCTGGTGAATCTGCATTTGGATGTAATTGCATTGTTAAATCTCCTAGTTTGTTAAAAGCTGCTCCAGCGGCTGTAAATATTTCGCCAACCTATATACAAAATAGAGGAAAGTTAATTATTTTAGGTTATGTTAACTCAATAAATTGGTGCAAAATAAGCTAACCGTAAGAGCGTTATTCATCTTGCAATCGTTACACAATAGCACCAATTTTGTTGAAATGCTATTTAAAAAGTGTGTAGATCGCCAATTTCAAAAATAATTCTAAGAAATCTTTACCTTTGTAGCCGAATTCATTTTTGTTGTTCGTTAATGGAATCTGATGTTGACTTCACACTTATTTTAATTAAAAATATCTAACTTTAAATTTATAAATTTATTATAAATGATTTAGGAGGAAAATAGATTTAGAGTTAAGATATTTTTAAATTTCTATAAAATAGTAGTTTGAAACTTTTGTAATTGAGGTTTATTGAATTTTATATTACAACAAAAGTTAGGGACTTTATCTTTTACGTCTTATGTCAAACAGTTTTCAAAATAAACTTTATTTATATTTATTTATTGTGATTTATCGTTAATACGATAAATTTTTAAATAAATTTTACAACAATATACTAGGAAATATGATTAATTTTTAAAAAATAATCACTTTACTTTTACTATTTGTTTATATCTCAACATGCAGAATAAAATAAACACAACTAAGTTCATGATATTTTAAATGAGTAAAAAAGAGGGGATGGCATCTGGTGAAGTAACATTTATTCTGACAGAATAAGTCAGAAGATTGAAAACACTATGCTAAGGAACGTGTTTTGTGTTCTGTGTAGTTTTGAATATTGTGTTTGAATATTAATTTGTGTTGTGTTCACATTAAAAACAATGAGTTTAGAAGGACAAACGCTACTTCCTGGTGAATCGACAGGCTCATCTGGAATAACAACAGATGAGGAAGAAGCGGGGTGTTGTGGAGCAACAGCTTGTTGTAATCCAAGAAGCACATGCCATAGATTTATAGCAGGATTATTAATGTGTTTTCTCGGATTTGGTACGTTTTTTTTTATATATATTTACTTTGCATAAATGATTCAAAACTATACAAATTTTGTATAAATTCTAAACAAAGGCTATTGTCATCAATATTAATTTGTACTTAGTTATCAAAATTAATGTTATATGATACCAACCTACACACCCCTAGAAAAAAATCAAATCAAAATAAAATAATATTCTCGCGGAAATGTTATTAAAATTTAATCAGTAAATCAAGTGTTAAAATTATCGTTTATAAATTGTTCATAAATTCAACAAATGGATTAACATAAATTGAAATGAACTTTCAAATTAAAAAAAAAAAGGTTATCTACTAATGTTTACAAACATTGAATTTGAACTGGCTGAAAGGACGTAAAATAAAAACATTAACATACCAATTAAACACAATAAAATAACTAATATATCATATTTGTATAATATATTTTATCTAATTTTTATAATATTTTATGTAAATAACGCAACTACCCTACTTTATGATACTTAAAACAAATTTTCAAATTTATCGATTTTAACTTATTGTTAATTTAGAATTAAAATTTGTAATAAATTGCCTTAAATATCGGACGATTAGTTGAAACGTGTCACTTTTCCAGAAATATAAATATTGACCCATATTTTAATTTTAATGTGACCTTGAAATACCAATGATAATGGGAAAGTTAATTTATTTAGAGTGTCCAGTGTCCTCAAACTGAAGACTTTTTATCGACCGATAGATTAGTCGGTATTGGGACATAATATATTGTATATAGTAATTGTTAATCGGTTGGTGTGCGCACTTCCATACAACTATATGTCTATTAATCAACCAATTAAACTATCGGCCGATAAAAAATTTGCAGTGTGCGGTTACCCTTATTCCCGTGTATTTTTTCAAAATAAAATGTATTAAAAATTAGCTGACCCCGTGAACTTCGTACCGCCTCAGAATCAATATAATCAACAAAGCCGTTCTATACAAAATGTATGAGAAAATGAATTTTCTTCATAAAATTTTCTCGTGAATTTACATAGGTTTTAATAGTTATCCTGCTATTCGGTGCGGAGACAAATCCAACAAATCAAAGATCATAAAAATCGGTTCAGCCGTTCTTGAGTTATAAATGGTGTAACTAACCCGACTTTGTTTTATATATATAAATAAAACATAAAAAATAAAAAAAAACATTTAAAAAAAAAACATATAAAATAAAAAAATATAATAAAATATATAATAAAAATATAAATAAAATGTTGGACATAGAAAATTGATATTTATTTAAGAAATGTTATTTTTTCAAAAAAAATTGTTTTGGTCAAAATCAAACAAAATAGTGTTCAAATTCAACACCCCAAAGAGTTAAAAGGGCAAGGAATGGGCTGTGTAAAAAAAATTTTGTTTATTTAAAAATTTTTAAAAATAGTTCTGCACTTTTATATAAATAAAGATATGATTTTTTAATTTAGTTTATCTTTTCTTTTTATTTCTATTTAAAGAAAATTTTGAAAAAAGATCCTGACACAATGGGATAAACTACATTTTTTCTCCGCCATTCAAATTAAGAGTACGTTTTAGAATATTCTTAGGATACAAAATGAATGTCTTCACAAAAATCCTGCTTAGATCTAATTTTTTAGAAGTCTAATTCTAATATTGATACAACTGCAAGACATAATTAATTAACAATAAGCTAAATTTAAACCATTGGAGCTACTGTACTCATTGGTAACCGACATCTATAAAAGAGGCCGGTTCTATATTCGAATACATACGCGATTTCACGAAAACATTTATAGCAGGGGTGTCAAACTCAATTTTCCTCATATATTAAATTTAGAATGTGTAAGCGGGCCAGATTCAAATTTAAAAAAATTAACATTTTATTTACTTAATTATATAGTATATAATATACGGTTGTTAAAAATCATATCAAAGTTATAAAAGAGGGTAATTATTTTGAGCTCGAGGATCCAGATACCTGACTTCTCTTGTTTTTGACAAGCTCATTGATGTCAGGTATCATATTCGTTGTAATTATTTTAAGAATTGATTGGAGATGTTCATTCGTAAGTCTTGTGCGATGTTTGTTCTTATTTATTTTCATGACGGAAAACATCTGCTCACATAAATAGGTGCTACCAAACATGCACAGAATGCGTGCTGCATGCTTTTTTAATTGCGGGTAGTTATCCAAACTCTTGAAATATTGTGTATAAAATGTAAGAGCGTTAACCTCTTTAAATTTTTCTTTCAAAATACTGTCTGATTGAAGATCTATCAACTCCATTTGCAAATGAACTGGTGCCTGTGAAGCTTCAAAATTGAATGGATTGTTGAAAATTGGGAATTCCATTTCATTCATTGCCATTCATTTCATTCATGCCCTGGAAATTACTTATAAATGTTGTAGTGTGCGCATTTTAAAACTTCCGTAGAGGAATCGAGTGAAGTCATGATTCTTCTGTCTGTCACACATTGCGATCGCGGGCCGTATATTTGACATCCCTGATTTATAGTCTACTATCAAACTAATAAAATCACAACAAAAATAAATCAAATTAGTATGTTTTAATTGAAAATTTTTGTTCATTTCACCTAGTTAATTTGGAAAGAAAAATTATGTATGTTAAGTATATGAAGATTTCGATTCTGGGGGTTAAATTTAAGGATAAATTGAGATACGGAAAAAACCAATATTTTGAAGGACATTGTGTAGGGTGTCAAATGAAAGTTTATTGAAGGACGAATTCAACAATATATATGGTGTATCTTTTAATGCAATTTTTTTAAACATTTTTCTGGATAAACGCTTAAAAATTGCTGCCCCCCTTATAACCAAAAGGGTTGTTAAAGAAAATTATTAATATTGAGAAATAGGTGTAGATTGAACAAAAATTATCAGAATTGAAAAAAAAATTCTAACTATATCATTTGTTTATAATTTAATTATTTTGTAGTACACATAGTCACAAAAGTAGCGCTCATTTTTTATAATTGATTTGTGCCTTAGTCATTCGGTTTTCGAAAAAATGCTTCGGAAAATAGTTGTTCCATTAGAAATATAATAAAAACTTTTTTTCGAAACTTTTTCCCAAAAACTGATTGAACAAGGCAGTGATGATGAGGATTTTTAATTTTTTCCTTATAAATTTAGGAAGAAAACCTCTAAGTTGGCATGACAGATAAGTACACAAATACGCTTATTAGTCCAGTCATTGAAGGTAAAATACGGCGATACTGTATAATTTTGCCAAACAGCACCGATTTGCACAAAAATTTGGATTTAGGTTCTACTTACCCTCTACTTCAAAGTTGATCCTGTGCCAGGGGTTTCTTTTTATTTTTTAGGGGTGAAAACTACTTCTATTCGAAAATATCGATTAAATCATCTTTAAATAAGTTGAATGAACGTCAATTGATATTAAAGGACATAATTTATGATTTAATTAACAGTTTCAACCCCTAAAAGCCTCCCCCCCCCTAGAATAGTTATCATTAAAAAATAATGTGTTGAAAAATGTTATTCAGCAACTTGGAATGATTTATTCATATAGTGATATTAAATTAAGATTTCTTTACTGTTTTAATTTTTTATCACATATTTATAAGTTTCAACCCTTATAAACATCTGGAATCTAAAACAGGTGTAAGTATGCCTGTGCCTAAACTATAGGTATAATGTGTATTCATCAAAGCTCCAATATACGTGTTCTCATATCTGCAAAAATATGTGATTGGTTTTTTACTTAAGCTATCAAGTCCTTCAAAAAACATTTTGTAGGTTTTTTCAAGAGCTATAAGTTCATATAAATTAAATTTTTTTTAGCCCTTATTTTTAAAAGGGTTTGAGCTGAAAGGGCTTGAACAAGTTACTATTTACTCAATTTTTATCCTACAGAAGAAAACAACGAAAATTAATTTTTAAAAAAGCAAAACCTACAATTGTGTACTCTACAAAAATTTGCGTATCATTAATAGTTTTTGAGTTATTTTGAAGAAATGGCAATTTTTTTGCAAAATTACAAAAATGCTCTCTTCACTTCAACCTCAAACTTTTTCAAAACTAAGCACTGTAAACCGGTCAAATTTCTAGAGCATATTACTAGTATATTAATATAGTGAATTGTGAAGTAGTACCGATTATTTTCAATTGGGGGGGGGGGTAATTAGGGGGTGATTTTCACATTTTTTTGTCGCCGAAAAAAATAGGGACCAACTATATTTTTGTCATAACTCGCTTAGTTTTAATGCTAGGGACTTTTATAAAAAACAAAAATAAAGGTTTTTTTCAAGCAATTTAAAAAAGGTTCTATGAGATTCCCCTGAAAAATGCATTGTTTTTTGTAAATTTCACGATGAAACTTTCAATTTTGGCGTTTGACGAATAAGAACCAACCTTCAACTAGCTATTACTCCGTTTTTATTAGGTCTACAGATACCATAAACCCACCTTTTTCCGATAAATACTTTTTGAGTTATTTGCGAAAAACCGTCTGAAAACGTGGTTTTTTTTGGTTGAAAAATTGACATTTTCACTCGCGAATAAGTTGAAAAGTATTGACTTTCAGAAAAAACTTTATAGAACAAAAGTTGCTTAGAATTAGTCAATCTATCGATTCCCGGACTTATTTTCAATGAAACATTTTTCACCCCCGAGAAGTAGTGGCATCCACCCCAGGGTAAAAGCAACCCCCGGCACAGGGTCAACTTTTATGTAGAGGGTAAGTATAACCTAAATCCAAATTTTTGTGCAAATCGGTGCTGTTTGGCAACATTATACGGGAAAACGGTCATTGAGACTGGACTATATACAGTATTCGTTTTTCTGCCCTACCTCGATGGATAAAGCGCCTGAAATCTAAAATCACTGCTTAATGGCGCTTAAAGCGTGTAAGCATCAAAAATGAATACATCCTATTTGCAGGAGATTTCAAATGAAACCGAAGACAAGAACTGTTTGGGCATGTAGTGTTCAATTATTAATTATGCCTCAAAGGAATACCTGCAAGTGTGTTTTGTTAAAGTCGATTATTTTTTATTTTATTTATTTACTAGCTTAAATCCGCGGCTTCGCTCGCATTTTATTATTATATCTCCGTCTCCCCCCAAAGTACATACCAGTTTTTAGTCAAATCATAAGCTTTTAAACACAAAAAGTTTCATAAAAAACAAACGGACAATTACAATTTTATAGTAGAGATTTATTTTTTAAATTAATAAAAAATCGTATCGAAAGACTATTTAAAGGTTTAAAGTTCAATAACGTGATATGAATAGAAAGTACACATTTTCTTTTTATCAATATTAGATACTGAAAAAAAAATTGTTAAACGACCTTCACAGACAACAACGGAAGCAGAATGTGTGTTTATAATACTTTTATTTGATTTGACTAACGACTATCTCGAGAGTTCATATAGTATGTTGTTCTTATAAGACGTTGCGAATTTATATCAGAAAAACTATCGATTATATAAAAACTGTTTCTGTTATATAAAATAAAAGTTACACGATTCTTTCATGTAAACGTTACCAGAATCACTTTATTTTTAGCGAATTTCCTCCAAAGGAACTGCAGCTATTGTTTTTGTACCAATGTTGGAATTTCGTAAAAATTTCTTCAAATGTCCATCGATCCTACCTACTAGATGTCCAAAATCACTATCGTTAAAATTTTTATATATATAACGGGTGGGCCATTTAAAAATTGGAATTTAATTTTGCTATAAAATGAAAACGCATGGATATTTTTAAATGGTTGTTGGCTTTATTGAAAAGAATATACTTTGAAATTAAACATGGAACACAACATCGTTCAAATGACTGCCATGGCTGGCTCTACAGTAGCCCATTCTGTCGACCCAATTTTTCAGTACATTTTCGATTGTTTGGGCCTCTATTTCGTCAATGGCAACTTCAATTGCATGTTTCAAGTCGTCAATCGTCTCTGGATGGTTAACATAACACTTGTCCTTAACGGCTCCCCTCAAGAAAAAATCCAGCGGAGTCAAATCGCAGCTTCATCTGGAAAAATGATTTTTCGGTAAAAATGCTCATCTTCAATCAAGCGGTCTTCGACCCATTGAGCGAACCGAAAACGCACCGGATAGTCATGTGGCTTCAGCTCTTGCACTAATCGGACTTTGTACGCATTCATACCGAGGTCTTTATGCAAAATTCTTCTCAAAGAAGTGCGTGAGCAACTCTGAGCAACAGCAGCGATGTTTTCGATTGAGCGCGCTGGATGAGTACGTACACGGTTTTTTTTATCCAACAACGATCCAGTTTCACGAACTCGCTTCAAAAATTGATCCACAAACTGTGTTTTTTGCACATCCTTTTTGTCAAATTTTTTTTGTAAATTTCTTACAGTTTGAGTAGAAGACTCACCATTTTGGAAATAAGTTTTTAATATTTCCCAACTTTGTTCAAGCGAAAAGCGACCCATTTCGTAAATTTCAAACAAAAAACTAACTTTCTGTCTCATCGGAACTGTCATCAAACCTTCCAACATCGAAATAACCTATAGTTCAAATTCCAAACGTTAGATGGCCCACCGTGTATATATATGTACACATAAGTTTATGTGGCTGTGGACTCTCTAGTGGTCACTGTTTTATTCCGATTGGAATGAAATTTGGTATTTGAGGCGCTTTTGGTATTCAACAAGTCAAGTTCGTTGATGGGTAAAATCGTACGAGGGGAAAGGGGGGTTTAGAGGGAGGGGGAAACACAAAATTTGAAATATCTACCTAAATATTTGAAAATCGAAAAATTTATCAGGAGTTAAGTTGTAGGTACTAAGTTTTACTGTAATTTTGTTTCTTATCATTTTTCTGTTACACTAATATTTACAGAAATATTTACAATTAAAGATTGAAAGTTAAAATTCTAAATACTCTACACATTATTAGAGTTTGGAAAAACTTTACTTGTCATACATTTTTTGATTGTTCCAATATTAAGAGATATATTATATATTTTGTGTTTTCTTCTATCTTAATGGCCCTCTTTCCCTTTGACGTATGCCATTTATTAATAAAATTGGCCTTGAAAATACTAAAATGATATCAGATACGACTTTTCATTTTGATCAGACTAAAATTGTGTCTAGAGGGTGATTTATGTATTCTAAGGAAATTCGCTAAGTTGACGGAGCTACTGCGTAACGAATTTTTATTATTTTTCTTTAGTGGAAGCGCTGGAAAGTCTTAATTTTTTTTTTGAGGGCTAAAATTTGAAATTTTTGTTTAATAAATTTTTTAAGTCAAAGTAAATACTTATTTTTTTAAACAATTTTCAATTTAAAACACTACTTTCAAGGACAACAATTATGTAGATAAGTTTATATACCCGGTATGTGTATAATATGTACACTTGGCCACTAAAGTCCATGCCATTTTTTTAAATTTTATAATTGGTTTGTGATTCAGTTGTTACTATATTTATAATGAACAACTTGTATCCGAAACATTTTTTCCAAAACCAAATAAGTAAGACACAAATCAATTATAAATTTTTTTTAAATGACGGACTTGAGTGGCCCATAGTACAAAGGTATGTTAAGTTTAGTGTCGACTTTGTTTTTAGCATAGGTGTTCATAAAATAACGTAAGTATTCCATTTACGCTTTCGTTCCGCCTGTCCGTCAACAATAACTCAAGAACAAAAATAAATAACCAGCTGAAGTTTGAATGGTTGAGCTACAATTTCGGCTCAAAAATCTGTACATTACAAAAGCATGTGTATGAGTATATATATATATATATATATATATAACATATGCTAAAATAAACAAGTAAAAATAATAACTAACTGAAATAATTGCTTAAATACCCAGCATACTGAGTTCCATTATCAATACGTGAACTGCTTATTTTACACGTTACACATGCACAGATGTATAAAAATACAAAGTAGTGTATAATGGTACTGAATACAATACACATATATGCATTTATAATCAAGAGTAATTACAAGTGTTTGAACTGAAATTGTGGTTTCAAACAAAAGTTGTTTGTTTTTAAAAAAAAGGTATATTTTTTATCTACAAAGGAGTACAAATAAGTTTCCGCCGTTTTCAGAAAGATGGTGCTGCACAAGGTTTAGGTTAAAATTGTCAAATTAAAGAAGGCATAAAGTAAGTTTGGTCATTTAGTAACAACATAACTTTAAAGTATTTTTGACTTCTTATCAGCATCATATAATTTTTTTCGTCCGAAAATGTCTAAATTTGTGCCAAATAATCATCATTTGCGGGAACTTTTAATTTACTTCTTTAATTTAAAAAAATCTGCAGCTGAGGCGCATCGATTGCTTGTAGAAGCATATGATAAGGCTGCTTTAAGTGAGAGAACTTGTCGTGAGCGGTGAGTGGTTTCAAAAGTTTAAAGACGGTGACTTTGGCGTAGAAGACAAAGACAGAATATTCACGGAAAAAACTCATGCTGTGTATTTGGTAGAATCAGCTGAGTGTCGTGTATTACGAGTTGCTTAATCCGAGCGAAACCATTACTGGAGCCCTCTACCAAACACAATTGATGAGACTGAGCCGAGCTCTGAAGGAAAACAATACTACTCATTACTACTCCAGACATGACAAAATTATTCTCCTACATGATTCTCCTACATGTTCCGGTCAAAAACCGGCATATTTCTATATTTCTTAAAGAAAAGCAGGATAAAATCCGTCGGTATTTAATTAGAAAATAATATTTTTATAATTAAAATACAGCTTGATTAAATTTATCAAAAAGAGACAAAATTGCATCTAAAAAATTGCAGTTCCAAGCAACCTGCCTGAAAAGTGCTAATTTGACTCTAGTATATTTATATAATAACATTTTTTTGCAATCCGAAACACGCGGGCCGTTTTCGCACTCGCGAATTTAGAAAAAATAAATAAAGTTATGAGGTAACCGCTCCAAAATCGGTGAGCTTATCACTATATATTGTTAAAAAAATGCCATCCGATACTGATGAGCATTTTCAGAGAAACAACCCTTCAAAGTCGCCAAAAAACCCTCTTTTTCGAATTTTTTAAACAAAAATTGAAAAAAATAGTTAAAATTGTTTAAATCGGATGGCATTCGAAATTTAAGCTCTAATAAGTGCAAGGAATTGTGTGTATCAATGCCATCCGGTTTTGATAAATTCACCCTCATTTTCGCCATCCCCAAACATCGTTATAATTGAAATAATGTCATACGTTGCATATAATTCTTGAAACTCCTTACCGATGATTAAGCGAAAACGAAGGTAAATTTTATCAAAACCGGATGGCATTGATACACACAATTCCTTGCACTTATTAGAGCTTAAATTTCGAATGCCATCCGATTTAAACAATTTTAACTATTTTTTTCAATTTTTGTTTAAAAAATTCGAAAAAGAGGGTTTTTTGGCGACTTTGAAGGGTTGTTTCTCAGAAACTGCCCATCAGTATCGGATGGCATTTTTTTTACAATATATAGTGGTATCAATAAATAAGCTCGCCAATTTTGGAGCGGTTGCCTCACAACTTTCTTTTTCTTTTCTAAATTTGCGAGTGCGAAAACGCGTGTTTCGGATGGCAGAAAAATGTTATTATATAAATAGAAACTTCAAAGCAATCGGATTTTCATCCGGTTACCTCGTCAAAAAATTTTACGTTTTGCCCCTCCGCGTCTATTTGGGATCCATTCGGAAGGTACGGGGAAGTTCAATATCACTTCAACACCCAAATTACCACTCGCCATCCTCCGGTTGCCTCTCCGTTCAAATTCTGACGTGCCATTGCCTTAAATAAAGTAGGTTTCTTATAATTATGTAAAGGTCAGTATGGATATGCAATTATAACCGCAATCTTTTATCACATGACAAATTGCACCACTTTAATACCAAGCCAGACAATTTATGAATTACTTGTATTCTTTTTTTTTTTGTTTGATAAAAAATTAATATGTAATTTTTTTTTTTTAAATGTAAATGCGTTTTAATTTTTTAAAATTATTTTTTTACATAATTTACATATTAACTCATTATTGAAACTTTGATTGCAGAATTAAGTTACTTTAATTTTACTTTGGTTGTGTAGTTCATTTACAGAACTAAATGTGTATTATGTAGGTTGTGTGTTCTCCCCTCTACTTACTACACTTATCCTTAGAGTATATAGTACTAAAGCCATTATATAGAGATAGATATAAACCATATTTTGACAAAATGGAAACCCGACTTCAAAAATCAAATATTCTATAACAAAAAATGCACTAAAAAGTAAATAAATAATTGCATATTCTTGTGCCAATTTTAGTTCACCTAAGCAAAAATTTTTAAATATATATGTACAATTATTGTTATTTTTGGATGTCCAAAAGTTATGTGAATTTCTCTATGCTGACACCGCCTCCAAAAATAACAATCATTGTACATATACATTTAAAAATTTTAATTCTAAAAACTTCCTTTATAGATATACAGAGTGTGTTGGAATGCTTTTCCAATAGAGAATTAATGTTAAATGTTATTTATTACTGGCAGGCCATGTGGTTACTGTGCGGAGTCAGTCAGTACACATGTAATGAGTCAGTACACACAGTCAATGAGTCAATACACACTCTTAAATGACAAACAAACTACTATACGCATATGAGATGACTCTCATTACATGTGTACTGACTGACTCCGCACAGTAACCACACGGCCTGCCAGTAATAAATAATATTTAACATTGATTCTCTATTGGAAGAGCAATGTAGTTAGGACTTGTTCATAAATAGTAGAAATAATAAATAAGTAAATACTTTTATTAAATAATAGCTTATACCCGCGGTTTCGCCGCGTTTTATTGATATCTTCGGCTCCCGTAGCGAGATAAAATACATACCGGTCATCGTAACGAGTTAAAATACATACCAGTATTTAATTCTAATTATAAACTTTAAAGTATCTAAATCAGACCAGTTGTTTTTGCGTGATGCTCAAACAAACAGACAATAACAATTAGTAATTACATTAGTAACTATTAATACTTACCGGTAAATATAATTATTACAATTTATTACTCGCAATACTTATTTTCCGATTTTGGGACATGCCTCTGAATGAGGATCAACAGTTTGCCCTATGAAAATCTAGTCCCAGTTTTTTCCAACTAATCCGAATGACCGGATGTTTTGACCCGAAAGTGAATTTTTAGATTTTTTTGTTGACCATTTCTGAGTTATAAACAATTTACTGTTTGAAAAAACTCTAGGTTTTAGTGGCAATGAATGAATTTTTCATGTTATACATATTAGGACGTATCAGCAATTTTCCAAATTTAATTTTTGCTAATACTAAAGTCATATGAAATATTATATTTCATTTTGATCACACTAAAATTGTGACTACTAGAGAGTGATTTATGTATTCTGAGGAAATTCGCTAAGTTGACGCAGGTCCTGCGTAACGAATTTTTTTAAACATTATTTAGGCATCAATGTTTTAATGTGAAAAATCTGACTGGGAAATGAATGCAGTTAAGAAAGTTGAAAAAACTTTGGCAAAAACATGCAGCTCCTAAACAACTCCAAATCAGAATAAATGAATTTTTCTAGATGCATTTCATTGTACTGTTCATTTCTTATTCATTTCTTATCCTACAAATAAAATAAATTTTATTTGAAGAAATCTTTTTACATAATTTTATAAGTTAAAATGTACTTTAACATATATTCAAGTAATTGGAAAGAAACAAGTGATTATTATCTTCTAGAATTACTCTTAGTTATTATTCTAAAATAATTGTATTTCCAGGAATAAATTGATTCCCCTGATTTATTAATTGGGATTATAATTCGTTTTTTTTTATGTATTTTTCTACAATATTAATAAATACCCTTATGTAACTATATTATCATTAAATTTAATTTTATAATAATGCACCCCTATTGCTATCAATTATAACAATATTCTAAAAAGTTGATTATTTGTTTAATTTTATTATTAAGTTCGCCTTCATTAATATGACTTTGCCACTGGTCAATCTAACTTTAAAATTGTCATTTTCTCTATTTTTTTTTTTATCCTTGAAAGATTTTTTTAGACTGATGAAATTATCTATATTTTCTTCTTTACGTTTTCACAATCTAAAAACGTGAATTTAAAACGGGAACGAAATAGTTTCAATTAATTCGAAAAATTATGAGATTTATTGTAAAAGGTTTTAAAAAAATTAAAGGACATTAAAGTTTGAATAAATAAGGATCTCTTACATTTTTGGCTAAGGTGAATGTTTGCGAAGATATAAATTTGTA
Source organism: Nineta flava (assembly GCA_963920215.1). Taxonomy (NCBI): domain Eukaryota; kingdom Metazoa; phylum Arthropoda; class Insecta; order Neuroptera; family Chrysopidae; genus Nineta; species Nineta flava. The sequence continues at coordinate 404,472 of OY986045.1, forward strand.
AAAATTTTGTTTGAGCGTACGGTAGTGCACCGTCAAGTTCCAAGTTGGGTTGCTACTCTTTACCCGAATTACTTCGCAGCTATTACGACACCTATATCTCTGTTCCGAAATGTACTGGCAATCTGATATTTCTAATTGAGGACATCTAGTTTCTATCTGTAGTGGTTACCGAGATATTCAACATAAAAAATCGTTAACTTTGCTAACTAATTAAATCAAGAAACTTGCAATTTGATAGAATAAACATTTAATTGTGGTGCATCTTATATTATTTTTAACCCGACTTCATAAAGGAGGATGGTTCTCAATTCGTCTGTATTTTTTTTTTTAATGTTTGTTACCTCAGAACTCCGTTATTTATGATCCGATTTTGAATTTTTTGTTTTAAAGGGTTTGATTTCCGATTGGTCCCATTTTCACCAAATCGCATTCTGATGAAGGGATCCCCTGGAAATCGAGGAAAACCCTCATTTTATATGTGGTCACCGATTTCTGCGAAGATTATTTTATTTGTTTGAAAGGGTATACTCGTACATAATGGAAAAATAAGAAACTTTTTTAAAAACCGACTTTTTACAAAAATTTAGAAAATTTTTTTACAAAAAAAAACCGATCCCAAAAAAAATTTTTACAAAAAAAAAAACAAAATGCATGTAAAAAATACTCAAAATCTGTTATGAAAAAATGCACTAAAAATTTAAAAAAAAACGAAAAAAAAATGTGTTATACAAAAATGCACTAAAAAATAAAAGTTAGTAGGTCTACTCATATTCAGACAAATAAAATCAGTTATAGAACTTGAAAGTCACTAAAAAGCGAGAAATAAAACCTATTTTGACAAAATGGGAACCCGACTTCAAAAATCAAATATTCTATAACAAAAAATGCACTAAAAAGTAAAAAAATAATTGCATATTCTTGTGCCAATTTTAGTTCACCTAAGCAAAAAATTTTAAATATATGTGTAAAATTATTGTTATTTTTGGAGGCGGTGTCCAAAAGTTATGTGAATTTCTCTATGCTGACACCGCCTCCAAAACTAACAATAATTGTACATATATATTTAAAAATTTTTGCTTAGGTGAACTAAAATTGGCACAAGAATATGCAATTATTTTTTTATGTTTTAGTGCATTTTTTGTTTTAGAATATTTGATTTTTGAAGTTGGGTTTCCATTTTGTCAAAATTTTTTTTATATATAATAATGAGGTTTTACCTCCGTTTCTGAGACACCACGGTCTATAACAGAGGCCACCCACATCATTATTTGTCAACCTTTATTATTTTTTTAAACTGTAAATTTTTTATGATGTGAGTGGAGGACAAGAATTCATATGCATACTTAGGAATCGGTAGGTTGTGCGTCTGAAGCCGACTATGATAGGAACTATGCCGACATTCATCTGGAGTTCGTGAAGGAAAACTGCAGAAAACCTTCTCAAGCATAGCCGGTTACTTCGTTCTTGTCCATACGCCGACAGTTTAGTCAATTAACCGCCCCATTAATTTTTTTAATTGACAAACTTTCGATGTTGGGATTCAAACTCATAACCTCCTGGTTCCAAGTAGAACGCCTTAACAAGCGCGGCTATTTATACTCGATATATGTACAGTGTGTTCATTTGAAAAGTTTCCATATAAATATTTGTTTAAGTATGCATTTTAGAAAAAAATGTTTTAAACAAAAGTTGCTTAGTGTAAAGACGGAAACATAATGCAATAATTTCATTTTTATCCCATGTATCCGCCCCCATTTATCATTTAAACGGTGCAAGACAGAGAACATCTTTAAATACAAAACGTGTTTATATCATTTAATCAAACAACTTTTGTTTAAGACTTTTTTTCATACATCCCTTAGTTTTGGAGTAAATGCGGAGTAAATTTTGTATTTACGCCAGAAATATCGAATGCATGAAAAAAAGTTTAAACAAAAGTTGTTTGGTTTTTTATAAGAACTCATAAAAACAAATAATTTTTTTTTTAACAAGCAAATTTTAAAGTATATTTAGGTGGAAACTTTTCAAATCAATCAGTTGAAAATATTGATCCAATTTAATTGAGAACTTCTTTCCCTTTTTTGAAGTCGATTAACAATATATGTTTATACTTGCTATTTTTTCCTTGCTGTAATCCATAGACCGTTACACCCATTTCGCAGTGATTATATCTAAATTTAACTTTAATGATGGCGATGGATTGATTCTAGGTGATGATTCTACTTTACAATGATTCTAGGTTAAAAAATATGCTGTCATTTGTTGAGTATACAGAAGTTGCTAGTTTGTCGATCATAAAAAGTTGCTAGTAGGTAGAATAAGAGTATTTTAAAAGTCCCATTCTTTGACTTAAATATCGACTAAATTTAGGAATAAAATGTACCATAAAGCTCAAAACTGGTGTAAAAGTGGTTATACAAATTATAATAACATTTTCGAAATGGAATAAAATCGAATATAAAAATTTGTACAATATACACTATGGGGGTGCGGCGGACCAGGGTCCCCCCGTAGGTCAAGATCAAAAAGCTTCACTTAAAAATTAAGATACTATGTAGAGATAAAAAATTTTTGTATATGTAAATTCGGCCTTTTTTTTAGAAGCCAATTTTCTACAGGAGGGTCTTCGAGAATTTTTTGCACCGGTGCTCCCAAAAACATCGAATCGCCCCTGATCACAATAGTACGCTCAAAAATATGACTCAACAACGCAATGAGAAAAACTAATTAAATATAAACCAGTGAAAATAACAACTAACTGAGTTAATTGTTTAAATACAACAGTATATATTGTGTTTATGAAAAAAAAGTTTCAAACAAAAGTTGTTTATTTTTAAGATCATTCTTTGTCGTTAAATTTTTATTTTATCTCCTACGCTTTCAGAGATAGATATTTAACCCATCATGGAAGGCACGGTTCGATTTTACCTATTCACCAACTTGACCATACACACAAAATTTCAGCCCGTTAACTCTTTTCGTTTTTGAGTTTAGGTATGGGTAGGCAGATATGCGGAAAGGGACGAAGTAGGTTGTTTTATGAACACCTATACCAAAATTTTATTTCTGCGATCAATATTTTTAACCGTTACAAAGTCCGAACTAAACTTAATTTACCCTGGTATATTATATATACCGGGTATAAAAATATGAGGTTCAAAACTACCCGATAGTGCTATACATCTTTTTAACCCGACTTCAAAAAGGAGGATGGTTCTCAATTCGTCTGTATTTTTATTTTATTTTTTTTTTATGTATGTTACCTTAGAACTCCGTCATTTATGAACCGATTTTGAATTTTTTTTTTTGTTTTAAAGGGTTTGGCTTCCCATTGGTCCCATTGCCACTAAATCGCATTCGGATGAGGGAATCTCCGGGAAATCGAGGAAAATCCTCATTTTATATGTAATAACCGATTTCTGCGAATTTTTTTTTTTTTTTTTTGAAAGGGTATACTCATTCATAATGGGAAAATAAAAAAATTTTTTTAAAACCGACTTCATAAAAATTTTTTACAAAAAAAAACCGACCCCAAAAAAAAAATTTTTACAAAAAAAAAACAAAATGCATGTAAAAAAAACTGAAAATCTGTTATAAAAAATGCACTAAAAATTAAAAAAAAAAAAAAAAAAAAACGGGTAAAAAAAATGTGTTATAAAAAAATGCACTAAAAATTAGTAGGTCGTTTAGTAGGTCTACCCATATGTAAACAAATAAAATCGGTTATAGAACATCAAAGTCACTAAAAAGCGAGAAATAAACCATATTTTGACAAAATGGAAACCCGACTTCAAAAATAAAATATTCTATAACAAAAAATGCACTAAAAAGTAAAAAAATAATTGCATATTCGTACCAATTTTAATTCACCTAAGCAAAAATTTTTAAATATATATGTAGAATTATTGTTATTTTTGGAGGCGGTGTCCAAAAGTTTTATGGTCGCAATGTAAATTTGAGATGGGAAACAAGCAAACTATATTATCAAACTACGCATAAACCTTGTACTAAAAACTAATGTATTCATTTCAGCCAATAACAAATTCTTTATTATTTCCTTAAAAAAAGTTGTGTATATACGTATTTTATAAATTTGAAATACGTCACAACAAACATATCATCACTTAGTTAGTCATGTGACAGATACACCGATGAGAGACAAAGATGTGTATGTAAAATGATTAATTATCAAATTCTTAACATTTTAATGTAAGTTTAATAATAATATTACTCATTAATCAGTAATCAGTAATGTTATTAGGATGAATGACATTTTATATAATTTGCTGATTAAATAATTTTGTTTTGTTATTAAAATTATCATAATTCTTCACTGACCTCTATATATAATTATTAGAAAAATAAATGCATTATGCATAACATCAATTTTTAACCCGACTTCAAAAAGGAGGATGGTTCTCAATTCGTCTGTATGTTGCTTTTTTTTTAAATGTGTATTACCTCAGAACTCCGTCATTTATGAACCGATTTTAAATTTTTGTTTTTTTGATTTCCCATTGGTCCCATTGTCACCAAATCGCATTCTGATGAGGCGATCCCCTGGAAATCGAGGAAAATCCTCATTTTATGTGATCACCGATTTCTGCGAAAATTTTTGTTTGTTTGAAAGGGTATACTCCTTCATAATGGATAAATAAGAAACTTTTGTTAAAAACCGACTTCACATAAAAAAATTTTTTACAAAAAAAACCGACACTAAAAAAAAAAAAATTTTTACAAAAAAAAAAAAAAAACAAAATGCATGTAAAAAAAAACTGAAAATCTGTTATGAAAAAATGCACTAAAAATTAAAAAAAAAACGGATAAAAAAAATGTGTTATAGAAAAATGCACTAAAAATTAGTAGGTCTACCCATATTCTGACAAATAAAATCAGTTATAGAACTTCAAAGTCACTAAAAAGCGAGAAATAAAAAATATATTGACAAAATGGAAACCCGACTTCAAAAATCAAATATTCTAAAACCAAAAATGCACTAAAAAGTAAAAAAATAATTGCATATTCTTGTGTCAAGTTTAGTTCACCTAAGCAAAAATTTTTTAATATATTTGTACAATTATTGTTATTTTTGGAGGCGGTGTCCAAAAGTTATGTGAATTTCTCTATGGTGACACCGTCTCCAAAAATAACAATAATTGTACATATATATTTAAAAATTTTTGCTTAGGTGAACTAAATTTGACACAAGAATGTGCAATTATTTTTTTACTTTTTAGTGCATTTTTGGTTTTAGAATATTTGATTTTTGAAGTCTCGGGTTTCCATTTTGTCAAAAATTTTTTTATTATATTGAGTGTTCAAAAATTTTTACGTTTTTAAGTCAAAACGTAAAATTTATATAAAGTAATTGACGTACGTGTTAAAATATTCAGTATATACTAAATCCTTTATTAGTGCGTATACTACATATTTTACTTCTATATATGTATAAAAACATGTATTTTTGTATGCCAAGGTACTATACAGCTTGTATTTTAAAATACACCCAATGTGGGACCAATGTATAGTGTATCTATCGCTGTCTATATGCAGTGTACTATGATATGGTGTCTTTGTTACACTTAAACTTATATGGATATGCTATATGTATGGATATTCATACGTTTGCTTCTACAATCTACAAGTAATTACAAATATTTTAACTGAAATTGCTAAAAACAAAAGTTCTTTAGTTTAAAAAGAGTAATCTTGAAACAAACGAACATTTTTTGTGTCTTAAAAAAAGAATAATTCTATCTTTTACGATTTAAAAGAAAGATTGTTGGGAGAACATCCTTAAGATATTTTAGCACGATACCTATATCTGTTATGGTCTAAGATCCGGCATTAGAAAAATCTTCCCTCATCTGTTAATTGAATGAAATAATGTTTAAAAGGCAGATAACAATATTATAAATGTATGAGTGCAATGCTTGCCACCGTAGTCCTGCTTGCTATTAAGATTAATTAATTAATATGATATAGTGTCTTTGTTTGTTGCTCGAACAAATATAATTGTCTCTCTCTCTGCGTAGAACTTATTTTTTGAAAATTTTATTAAATTGTTTTATATAGGCTGCAAATAATTTAATTATATATTTATTATATAAAATATATTTTATAATATCACAGTAATAAAATTTTCAAAAAATGTGTTCTACTCAGAGAGAGAGACAATTATATTTGTTCGAGCAACAAACAAAGACACTATATCATATTAATTAATTAATTAATCTTAATAGCCAACATGACTACGGTGGCAGACATTGCACTCATACATTTATAATATTCACATGATTTGTCACGTGTCAGCTGCCGATTTAATATGAGCATTATGCATGGCCAAGATTATCTACATGGCAATTATTAGCCTGTAAAATTTTTGAACACCCCATATTATAATATGAAATTAATTATAAGTTAAATTGTTTTAAAATTCTTTATCATCAATATATTGGAAATTTCAATAATTTGACATGTAATGTAAATTTAAACAAGTATTCTATTTTTTTTATAAAAATTAAATAACTTTCAATTTAGAGAGTCAAAATCGGTGCCTATTACGACCTCATTTCATTAAAAACTAATATGCGCTGTGCTCGGCATTTATTCAGCTCGATCTTCGAAACGGTCAATCGTAAGAAATAAAACTTGTCAAAATCAAATTTGTTTTGTTTCTACAGCTTAACTGATTAAACATTTGTAGCTTGGTGTTGAAAAATATTTTAGAGCAGAAAAAACGGAAGTGTTTTCGGGATTTTTGACATCTTGTTTTTTATCGTAACATCGTGGCTCTTCACCTTTATCTTTTGTATTCCTCACTATTAAAAATAATTTTAAATTGCAAAAAAATGATGCTAGGGGTACCGAAGTTTTAATGTTAGTTTTCGTTTCTTAAAAAATTAATTTAATAAATTTTTTTCGAAACAGCCCCTTTTTGGACTGTTTTTTCTTAATTTGCTTGAAGCATACAGATTCACAACAGTATTGTTATTGAAAGTGATTTTAAATTGAAAACTTAAGATTCTTGATTCGTGTTTTTTTATAAAAACTAAAAATGACATGAATTGATAAATGTCATCAAATAATTATTATTATTCCACAAAAATAAGATTTTATAAATATCTCGTTTAGCGAAACAAAAAATTTAAAACAATCTGGTATGAAACACTCACACGACCTCTACACACAAATGGCGTTTACTTAATCAACTAATTCTCAAAAACTACATATAAGTGTTTATAAATCACGAACTTTAAAGAAATATATATATATTATTTGTGTATACTTGGGCGTCACAATACAATACTTATGTCAAATTCCATTAAAGTTAGTTACGTAAGACATAGTAGGAATGAACTATTGTATACCATATAGACAAACATGTCATTTAGGTTTTATACGTCAGATTGTTTAATAAGTCAGAATCATCTTTGGCGTAGCGGTAAGCACACTGGGCTAGAAATTCAGTCTAGGCTATAAGCCTGAGGTTCGATTCCTGGTTGATAAGTTAATTTTTTCATATTAATATTTAATTAAAACATATATATTTTTGTCATAAATAATTTTGTAGTTAAATTTTTGCTTTATGTTTTGAAGAAAATTTCCAGAAATAAAAAAAAGCCAACAGTAAAATGCCACCCAGTTTCAGTTTCCGGTTTCAGTCAAAATCTAGATTTTGTATCCTCTAATGCTTTATCTCTAGCACGTCAGTGCGTATGATAAAGTTCAAGGGGGTGTGGCCATGCGTACTTGCAGGAACTATTACTACAGGAAATATTATAGACTAAGAACTGGCTACATAAAAGTGAACTGATAAAACATAGTCGTGATTTTTTATCATAAGTTTCCCATGATATCGTCAAAGCAATTGAGCCGCAATTTGCAGAAGTCTCAGTTGAGGCGGAGAGTGTGGGTGGGGGGGGGGGTCAAACGTGTAGAGTTTTGATTTAAAAAAACCGATCGAACATAGTTCTGGAAATTGATGTTGTATTACATATTGAAAATAGAAATTGAAAGAAAATGTTCCCAGAAATGTAGGGTGAGGCCCAACCGCTCCCAGAAGCGATAAAGTGGTTAACTTTGAGTTGAAATTGGACTCATAAAACATAGTTCTGCAAATTTGTTTACTGCAAGTTTACGATACAATTAGACTTTTCCACAAATTTGCAGAAAAGTTTAATTGTATCGTAAACTTGCAGTAAACAAATTTGCAGAACTATGTTTTATGAATCCAATTTCAACTCAAAGTTAACCACTTTATCGCTTCTGGGAGCGGTTGGGCCTCACCCTACACTTCTGGGAACATTTTCTTTCAATATCGAGCGCACGGTAGTGCGACAGGCCGAGATTTAGGGGTTTTTTGCCTTCGCGCTTACAGTACTATTACTACACCCCGAAATAGCTTCTGAACGAAACGAGCAATAGTGCTGATTTTTCAAATATAAGCTATTTAGGAAATTATAAGAGACTGATTTTCAATCACCGTTAAGAAATAAACGGTTAAAAAGTTATTCGCATTCAAAAGTCGTTAAAAAGCGGGAACGCCCACAATTATTGACCATACAGGATCATAATTCCAGGGCCTAGACCATAAGTCCTTAAAAGTTGATATTTGCCATACAGTTAGATACAGTGACCAAACCGAAAGGAAAATTATCAAACCACGAAATTTATATCAGGAAATGGGAAAACTTTCGCATTTTTGTTTTGATAAAATTAACATAGGAAATATTGCTGCTCTATGTTTGGCCCATATATTTTATATTTATACTAAAATGTAGAACACACCACTTGTGAGATTTGTGCACGATTTTTTAAAACTTTGTTGCTCCACTTCCAGAAATGCTAGAAGGATGCGGTTTTTTGCATTCGACGAGGAATTTTTGATACCTTAAATAAGAATCTTTGGGAAAATTTAATTTTCCCAACGGAACATATGGAAAATCAAAAATTAAATTTGTGTTTAAGTATAAAGAATTTCCAGACATTTGATAAGGACGCGATTGTTTTCATTCGACGCGAAATATCTCAAAACCTATTTGTAGATCGAAAAAATTCTATTTTCCCAACGGAAGATCCGAAAAAATGGGGAAAAAAAATTTGTTGATGTAATTTATAATATTTAATAATTTGTCAGATGTTAGGTATCAACCAATAATATTACAATATTAAACTAAGCCAATCAGCTTACAGCATTCGCGTGTATTGTAAAATCTTTTACCATATATATATATATATATATATATCGTGTCGAGGAAATTGAATGTCATTTGTAAACTATAATTACTTTGTGAGAATATCGATTGTTAACAAATATTTTTAATATAACAATCAAAATTTCTGTTTTTTTTTTAAATGAAAATTTTTTGATGGGCGTAACACAGTATATAAAGTGACATTATTCTTAATCCAATATGGCGGCCGCCGCAAATGGCGAATTATATCTAATGAAAGAGCTTGATGAGCAAAACACAATTAGTAAAGTTAAGTCATTCTAAATCCAATATGGCGGCCGCCGGAAATGGAGATTTACAATTTCCACACTAACCCCTATGATATAGGTATCAAATGAAAGGGCTTGATGAGTGAAACACGATAAGTAAAGTGACGTTATTCTAAATCCAATATGGCGGCCGCCGCAAAAGGCGATTTATATTTTCCATATTAACTTATATGATATGGGTATCAAATGAAAGGGCTTGATGAGCTATAAAATTTTAAAAACATACTAAGAGAAAACTTACGAAATAAATTATTTCAACCAAATTTTTTTTTTCATTTTACTTTGCACTTACATTCTTACATTTCAGTTTTCACTATTTAATTTATAAATAGCTCGGCTCTTTAATTGGGGTATCATCACTTTTTAAGGAGCAACTCTGCCCTTTTTTACATTTATGTTTTTGATCGGATGTAATACTACTCCAATTTTCAGAGCTATGTTCGATCGGTTTTTTTTAATCAAAACTCTACACGTTACATTCACATAGACCACTAATGGCCAAAAATGGGACTTTGGTATCAGGGATCCTTAAAACGTAAAGATTCGTTAAAGTCGCAATATCGATTTTCAACATCGTAAACAAATTACATATTTGTTTAACTTTAAATATTTTTAAGCGTATTTAGTAACACGGTTCGTACAACGATCGTTATTCAGTAAAGGAAAAATATTAAGTCTAAAGTCCTAGTGTTTGTGATTAACTAATTAAACATGAAAATAACTTGATAATAGTGAAGAATCTTTTTTGTGGTATGTTATCTTATGGTTAATTATTATAAATTATAGAAAATTTTATTTAAAATAATTTTTTTATCTCATCAAAAACATAAATGTATACAAGGGAAAGTTTTCGAGGATATCCTTAATATAATAATAGCCTTAAGGTTGTTCGGACAATTAGGCTATGTTTAGATAAAAATCTGTTTAAATAGTTGTTTATTTTTGAAAAAAGGGACATTTTTGTCTTAAATTTTTTTTTCTATCTTACGGTTTCAAACATAGACATTTTTGCCCATTTTTCCCATTCACGAACTTATAGTTACTTTTTAGATTTAGAACACACACACAACATTTCGGCTCGTTATTAGCGAATTTCCTCCAAAGGAAATGCAGCTATTGTTTTTGCACCAATGTTGGAATTTCGTAAAAATTTCTTCAAAGGTCCATCGATTCTATCTATTAGATGTTAAAAATCACTGTTTACAGAAATATTTACAATTAAAGATTGAAAGTTAAAATTCTAAATCTCTGTTCACATTAGAGTTTGAGAAAAATGATCAAGTAATGAATTGTAGCAAACTTGATTTTCTACAACTTTACTCCTTATACATTTTTCGATTATTCTAATATTAAGAGAGAGATTTAATATTTTGTGTTTGTTTGACACAAATGCATAAAATATATTTTATTGTAAAAAATTTTGATTGTCGTTTCCATAGTAACTATAAACTATAATCGTTATACCGTTTTTTTTTGGGCTATTAATAAATTTAATTTTTGCAAATACTAAAGTCATATCAGATATTATATTTCATTTTGATCACACTAAAATTATGACCGCTAGAGAGTGATTTATGTATTCTAAGGAAATTCGCTAAGTTGACGCAGCTCCTGCGTAACGAATTTTTTTCTTTTCGTTTTCGAGAGTTATCGTGTCTACGGGCAGACAGGCAGACAGACGGACGGACATGCGGAATTGGATGAAATTGTACGTTTGGACGTTCGCCCTCAAAAATAGTGAAATCTATGTAAGATCCAAGTTTTTTTTAACAAAAATGAGAAAATGATTGGTATATATTTATTGAGTAAGTTTCTCAGGTGCAGGGTTTTCATATATTCCTTGGCAAGTGGTCAGATTTTATTTTATTTTTGAACACTTAATATACATAGATATAAATTTGCCAAGTAAAATATGAAGACCCTGCAACTGAACTTACCCAATTAATATATACTAATCATTTTCTCATTTTTGTTAAAAAAACTTAACTATTTTTGAGGGCGAACGTCCAATTTCATCCAATTAGGAGTTGATTTTTGAAAAATCCTTTCTACTGCACCTCTACACTCTCTAAGGAACACATCTTCAAATTTAAGGTTTCTGATTCCAATAGTTAAAATGGAAACTCTGACTCAAGGGTTGATTTTCTAAAAAAACTTGAACACATATTACATTGTTTATTATTACTAGCCTAAAAACCTTTTTTTCATGCTTCTAATTTTAAAAATAACGGGAATCCAATACCAACTGTAACGCTTAATTTCACCCACTTAGGAGTTGATTTTTGAAAAACTCTTTCTTAGTGTATCTACACACTCTCTAGGGAACATATCCTCTTAATTTCATGTTTCTAACTCCAATAGTTTTGCCTGGGCGATGATGAGTCAGTCGTTAGTCAGTGAGTGATATTTGACTTATATATATATAAATTCATCAAGCCCGAATAGTCTAGTCAACAAGTGCCATTTGGTCGAATTCGGGTCTGAATTCACCTAAAATTATGAATAAGGTGTCATTCGATTCGTAATGACGTCTAGAATGTTTTCGGATAGCTATGTGGGGCTGGTGAAAATTACAAAAGTTATTATCAATTTAATGCAAAAAAAAAAACGGTTTCATATTTTACAAATATCTCAAAAACTATTGCAGATATCGGAAATAAGAAAAAAGATTCTTAAAGAGCAGGAAATTTCCTGACGAAAAGTCCCATCTCCCGGAATTGTACCACTAATATTTATAATTTTAATTAGAGATGAATATAGAGCTTGAAAACGGGTGATTCGGCACCCGCGCGCGCCGCTTGATTCCGACACTGGAACAAAAAATTTTTTTTAACCCATTAAATATGAATATTAAGGAAAGAAAAAAAATCAGGTATTTATTTACTGGATACTTAAACAATAATCCGTCGGCAAAAAATTTTTACCCCAATTTTTCCATTAACTATGCTTTTGTTAATTAAAAAGTTTTTCCAATGTGATAACAACAAAAAACCCCGATAATTTTTAAAATAAAAGTTTGGAATTTTTTTTACTTTGAAGGATTTAAAAATTTTCCATTTTTTATTTTTTTATTAACAAAGATACGGAAAAATTGAAAACATAAATAAATTAATGATACAAATTTTTGATAAAAATAATGATTATTAAGAAAAAAATCGTTTCTTAAAAAAATTTTTTAATTGCTTATAAACCCATTTGTTAACTAACCCATATAGTTTATTAAATAATAAATTTAAAAATAAAATAAAAAATTATTATTTTTTTAACTAGAAAATAATTATAATAATGATAACTAATTCAAAATTAATAACTGTGTAAACATTTTAATGCTAAAGCAATAGAAAACAATAACAAAAGTGAAAAGCAACAACAACAAAAACCAATAATAAGCCATAGCAACAATTCAAACCAATATTAATGAAAAAAAGACTCTCAAAGACTTAAAGATCAACATTTTTGTAAAATATATACCATATTTAAAATCAATAAATGTATAAATAAACAAACAATCCGATTTAAATTTCGATTTTTGCCTCAATTTTTAGATCAAAATTTTTGTATTTTATAAATATGTATTTCGACTACAAAGTAGTCATCATCAGTTTGAATTAGCTAATTGTATTTATTCTCCGAGGAGATGTTACTTGTTGCTAATTTTGTGATGGTCTGCACCAAATTAGCAACCGTGCAGACCGTCACCAAATTAGCAACAAGTAACAACTCCTCGGGAGGGCACATAGGACCCCTTGATCTAGGTGCTAGGGACCCGTATGCGGTACCCCTCTTTTTTATTATTATTAACATCTTTTCGGAGAATAATTACAATTAGCTAATTCATACTGATGATGACTACATTCTAGTCGAAATACGTATTTATAAAATACAAAAATTTTGATCTAGGAAATTGGGACAAAAATCGAAATTTAATTCGAAAAATCCTAGAGTTCTCTTTGATATTATTTATAAACAATCCGATGTTTTTATAAAATTCTAAAATATTACGAATATAAAATAAGTGAAATAAAGTTTTAACGTATCGTAAAATTTAAAAAATAATACATTAATAAAACGCTATTTTTTTTTAAATATAAATTTTTTTTAAACTTAAAATTTAATTCAATTTGCTAAACTTGGGACGCTTGTACTGATAGAAAGAGTTTTTGTAATAGGGAATATGCATGAAAATTTTTTTTCGCTTGAATTGAAGCATGTTTACTTGACAAATATCAAGGTAAAATTACTTTTTAAATAACTTTAAAAATAAGCGAGATATGAATATGAATGATTGAAATTCCCGATTAGACAAAGAGAGTGATAGCCCTCTTGATATGTAATGTGACGTCATATTACACTTTCACCATTTAAAATACACGTAAAACTCCGTTTTTAGTATTTTTGCAAGAAAGAGACAGATAATAATCTTTAAAAGCTTATAGCTTCCTTGATATTTGTCGGATTTTAATTTCGTTTTTAAATATGATTACAGTATTAACAGTATTTTCATATTTTGAAAATAAATGTGAAACAAAATTTCTTGCATTAGCTATTTAATTATTTTTCGCTTTTTAGTGCTTCACTTAGGTGACTTTCATGGCATGATAGACAAAATTTTATCAGCGGGCAGTTGATTGATTCCTAATAAATGGTTTATGTAAGAGAAGAATTTTGCGGTTTTCGTGGCGCCACAAATGAGAATCCCAAATAAAATGTATAAACAACAAATTGATAAAAATCTGTTAAAATATTCCTTGTGCCTTTTTGTTTGTTTGTAAATGACTACGTAATTGATACCAGACTTTTATCAATTTGTGATTTACATGTTTTATTTTGTATTTCCATTTGCGGCGCCACCTTATTCTTATTTTGCCGGCAGAATTGCATATATCCTTTCAAATCGATACGATATTAGAAGTGGATGGAATTTTACTTCCAAGATTTGATTACAAACTTACTTTGTTAGATGAAGCTAATATAATCGTGTTAATAAACAATAAGCATCTGTTATATGCAACCAGGGCCGTGCCTGGGTATATGGCCGCCTGCGTGCCAGTCTGTATGGCCGCCCCCAGGATAACATTAAAAAAAACTACTTTAATTTTTAATGTTTATTATTTTACACAGGGCATCAAACCGGGAAAAAAATCAGTTTTTGGTTAACCGAAATCGAGAACGAAAAAAAATATTGGTTTTGTTCCCAAAACCGGTTTCTGAAAAGAAAAACCGGCTAAAAACCGGTTTTATGAGATTTATATGTTTGGATGAAATTTAAGACCGCTTACGCGACGCCGGTCAATTGAAAAAACTATTTCGGCTCGTCGCTCGTGCAATGTTCGAAAAAATTCGGATTCGCTGCATGACTAGGTATATAAATACTACAACGACCTAATCAGTTTTTATACATTTCTTATTTCTGAGAAACTCTTTTTAGATAGATTAGATTAGAGAAACTGTTTTTACTTCGTATCTTAATGAAAACAAACCGATTGTATTTTTGCCCAGTAAACAACTTGTAACGATTTGGCCGCCTCTTAATTTCGGCCGCCTGCGTGCGGTGCACGCAATGAACGCCCGTCAGGCACGGCCCTGTATGCAACCCGCCTGTTATCAGTTGATTCGTTTGACCATAGACACTAAACAAGGATACATAACTCCATGTAAACAAATAATTGGCAGAAATAAGATGTCAGTAATGTTCCTTCGGCACCGGAAACAGAACAGAGAGTATAAGGCGCGAGTTTTAATTGAAAAACATTACGCATTTATAGTATTATAAAAATTATTTCCAGCCAAAGTATTTTTCCAATAAAATATTTTTTAAATAAATGATAAGTAATTTCAATTTTTCAATGAAGAATTAGTTGAAGTTGAAGTGATAGTTAAAATTCGCAAGATAATTACATAAAAATAAAAAACATCAAATAATTAAATAGTAACCTGTAATGTTGGAATTGTGAAAATGAAAATAAATTATTGATTCAAATATTAAATTAAACTTTTATTTATTAATAATAATGCTGAAAATTAATATTTAATATAATGTCATACAATTTAATTAATTTTGGAATATTTATACTAGCTTTTGGTACTTTAAAAAGTCCTGGTTTTTTAAATCCAATTGATCCCGTTGCTTGTTGTCACAAGCACTACCACTTTTACAATTGTCTACTGCACATACTTTTCCCATTTTAAATGTTTTTTAAACAGTTTTTTATTTAATAAATTTTTTAAAACAAAGTTCATACTTCAAAATAATAACTTCGAAATAAAATTAGTTACTTTTGGCTACTTCATTTATTATACAATACCGCAGAGGTGGGCACAGACAGCTCGTCTGAGCCTTACGAGCTCTCCATAAGCTGGGTGAGAGTAAGTAAAGAAGGTATGTTTTGAAGCAAGACGGAACGATGTTTCAATACAGGTTGTCCTACCGATTATTGCCCAATAATTTATTCAATCAATTTAGAAATAGTTTTATAAAATATTTATTGTTTAAATAATATCTTTTACAGTATGGAGAGATACACCAAAAAACATAATAATAATAATAATAACAATAATGATAATAATAACAATAATAATAATAATAATCTGAACTTATCCAAGACTGCTTGCGATGTCTTCTCCATTATTAAATTCACTACTTTTATTTTTTTTGAAAAACAAATTATGCGAAAAATAATTTCCACTACTACAAATAGTACTTTTCACTTTTTCAATTCAAAGTAGGCTAGCTCGAAGAACTCAAATTCCCACTTTATGTAAAATTTAACTTCATCAAATTCCCATGACACTATACTGAGCATACTCCATACGAAGAAAAAATAATTAAATCAGGTAAATAATTCTTTATTAGTTCTCGGATATGAATAGTAAAATATTTAGACAAATCATTTGGAATTTCCAAAACTTTAATTCTATTTAAATTATCCTTTGCAAAAATTTTCCTCTTTTATTACAATGGTCCAGCGGTAAACTTAAAGGTTCAAAAGATTTATATATATTTTTTATATATTTTTATTTTATTCATACACAAATATGATATATACTAAAAAGGTACATTTTATGACCCTAATTACCAGCCCAAAATTCCAGAGTATGTATTGAATGATTGCTTGTATTATTTACTTTGTATAATAGTGACCATAAAAAAGATTTGGTATTATTATATTTTTTTCAGAAAATGTTTTAATTAAAAAAAGAAAATATTAATAATTGGTAGGTTACCCTGTATTAACTCTATCTCTCTTCCCTACCTCTCACTCAGAGCTTGGCCGAATCATCTCCTGCCCACCTCTGCTATACCGTACGTTTAGTTTACATCTTCACATAGCAGATCTTTCACGAGTATGAGAGAGCACATATGTATACATTAAGACCTCCTTCTCATACACATTGCTTAATGTATACATATGTACTCTCTCATACTCGTGGGAGATCTGCTATGCGAAGATGTAAACTAAACGTACGGTATTTCACTTCGGTACGGATGAGTTCCTATCAACAACTAGCGACCCTAGCGGCATAAAAAGTAAATATAATTTCTACCATTTCGTTGCCATATTTTGTCAATTTTCCCGTTTGAGTTAGATCTCCTTCATATAGTCTCCATGCGTTTGACCATCAAAAACGTAACTGTTATGTAGTTTAGTCTATAAATTTTACTCATTGAGAAAACAAAGTCTTGATTTATGTTGATAAATCAGAATCTGGGATTTCTAGGTGCTACGTATTTAATAACGTATTTAACTTAAATGTCAAAGTAAGTAAACGCTAGTCGCTTCCGTTGGTATAATCTAACCGAAAGGCAACCATAGTAACAATGGAATAAATAGACGCTAGTTTACAAAAAACAATTTAAAATATGTTAATAGTAAATAAACAAAATTAATAATACAATGGCATCAAAAATGATAGTGAAAAATCATATGCATAGCACTACCATAACATCTAAGGTAGCTCAGTTGGTAGAGCATTAGTCTAGAATGCCAGAGGTCGTGGGTTCGATCCACATCCCTAGATGTGTATGATTTTTCATATCAAGCATTTGATGGTTAAAAAATGTTATTTAATTTAATATTATTTAAATTTGATTGCAGGTTCTTATTTTTGTTATGACAATCCGGCAGCATTACAAGATAACTTTATAAAGGATTTAAATATAACTACAACAGAATTTATGTTTTTATATTCAATATATTCATGGCCGAATGTAATATTATGTTTTGTGGGTGGATTTTTAATTGATCGGTAAATATTTTTTAAACACGTATATTACGTGGAGTATATTTAGATAAATAAGAATCGTCATTTTAATAAAGAATAAAAAGTGCAATTTTTAGTAAATAAAAGTCTTTATGGGCTATTGGATTATAATGTTGCTTAGTGTACCTACATTTATAAGAAAAAATTACAGAATGTTAAATCGCATGACCTTATTGGTCATTACTGATTTCTAAAACCGGAGATTATAAAACTTGGTATACGAGAATACTTGAAGATTAAAATATTGCCAATAATCCATATAGGGATGAAGATCAACATTTGCACTGTATTGTAAAAAAAACAACAAATAATGGACCCGTGGTATTCCAAAGCATTCAAATTTAAGTTTTCACGATTTTGCAACCCAATATTGAAGGAATTTAAATAAATATATTGGAGATATAAAAATATATTCGTGTAAGAGCTGTAAAGTTCAGGCAGTATTTTCGCAAATTTGAGAAACAACTCTTAAATGTAGCCAAAAACCAAATAATATTTCAAATTCGTCCCCTTTACCTAGATCAGTTTTTTGTATTATAAATACGTATTTCGATTACAATGTAGTCATCATCAGTATAAATTAGCTAGTCGTAATTTACTCTTTGACAATTAGAAATAGATAGAAAATCGAGATCAATAGACAAAAATAAAAATGAATGGAAAATTAACTAAATTAAAATATACTAGATTTAAAATATAATAAATTTTAAATTATGTTGAAATTACTCTTGTAAAAATTTTTTCTTCATATTTATTCCTGTTAACTTTACTCTTATTAAAATTACTCTTATATTGTCTCAGGATATGTTACTTGTTGCTAATTTGGTGACCATTTGGTAAAATGGTCACCAAATAAGTAATTTCAATATAATTTAAAATTTATTATATTTTAAATTTAGTATATTTTAATTTAGTTAATTTTCTATTCATTTTTATTTATGTCTATTGATCTCGACTTTCTATCTATTTCTAATTGTCAAAGAGTAAATTACGACTAGCTAATTTATACTGATGATGACTACATTGTAGTCGAAATACGTATTTATAATACAAAAAACTGATCTAGGTAAATGGGGCGAATTTGAAATTTTATTTCAAAAACCTAGAGTTCTCACTGATTATCATTCGATAATAAAATGTTTAGAAACCAAATGTCAAACACTTTTTCGTGCTGTCTTTGCTAGGTCCTAAAATATCAGCTAAACTTCTTCTAATAAGAAGTATAAATTTTATTCCGATAACAGCTAGAGATGGAAACTTAAAATTACAAAGTCATACTCAAATTTCTGTCCAATCTTTTATTTTTAAACATGTTAACAATTTTATAAGAAACAATTTTGTAGTTTTACAGTACCTCTTGCCATTTTCGTGATAAAATTTACACTCTTAAAGGCAACTTAAATAATCCTCAAGTCAGATTATACCCTCAGCCAAATCGTATAAAAGGACAGAATTTTTTAATCTCATTGTGACACAGGCACCAAATTAGCAACAAGCAACATATCTCTGAATCCATATCCCAGAAATAGTTACGATTAGCTAATTCATACTGATGATGACTACATTGTAGTCGAAATACGTATTTATAAAATACAAACAAATGTTCTAGGAATAGGGGCAAAATTTGAAATATAATTTCAAAAAAACCTAGAGTTCTCTTTGATTATTTTAATAATCTTTATTGTAGATTTTATTTAGATAAAATCAAAGAGCTATTAAACTCTTAAATATAATTAATTAATTAATTCTAATTTAGGAGTATTTCGAAGAAACGATGGGCAATCCCAAAAAAAAATCCCCAAATCAGTGCATTATTAAGTTGGATTTCTCGACAAAAAAAATACCAAATTATATTAAATATGAGCACAATTTGAATATTTTGTTACTTTTTTAAAATGTCGATAATTATTGAAACACCACCCTTTCCAGGTCTTTTTAATCAGAATCATTTAAATTTGTTTCAGTGTATTTGGAGTTCGTAATGGTTCAAACATTTATATGTTCATTGTGATGATTGGTCAAGTAATATTTGCAAGTGCTGGATTTTATGACATATATTGGTTAATGATTATCGGACGTTTAGTTTTCGGGTAAAATATCAAAGCCATCATATCTCTTATCATTTTAATTATTGATTTTATTAACAAGTTAAGCATTAATTGATTTGCGTGTGTCTACTTGATCGTTTAGAAACATATGTGTATTTCTGTTCAAGAAATGACATGAATGCACGAGCACGAGAGAGAGAGAGAGAGAGTCAGTGGTAATTGGGAATATGCATGAAAATTTTTTTTCACATTTATTTTCAGAATATGAAAATACTGTTAATACTGTAATAATATTTAAAAACGAAATTAAAATCCGACAAATATCAAGGAAGCTATAAGCTTTTAAAGATTATTATCTGTCTTTATTGCAAAAATACTAAAAACGGAGTTTTACGTGTATTTTAAATGGTGAAAGTGTAATATGACGTCACATAACATAACAAGAGGGCTATCTCCCTCTTTGTCTAATCGGGAATTTCAATCATTCATATCTCGCTTATTTTTAAAGGTATTTAAAAAGTAATTTTACCTTGATATTTGTCAAGTAAACACGCTTCAATTCAAGTGAACAAAAATTTTCATGCATATTCCCTATTAGCGAATTCATACGGATAATTATTACTTAGTCGAACTACATATTTATACAATGTAAATAATTATCTAGGAATTGATGCAGTAAAAATTTTAAAAATTAAAATATTATCTTTAAAATAGTACATATCAATCAAACATCAAATTTTAAAATTTATTTAAGAAGAAAATACGTTTTCGGTTTCCACACGCACGTTTTGTAAATAGGAATAAATATGACTATTGAAGCCCATATTTGATTTTAAATTTATATATATATATGTATTATATGTATATATATATATATATATATATATATATATATATATATATATATATATATATATATATATATATATATATATATATATATATATATATATATATATATATATATACCTGTTTGTATAATCAATTATTAAAGCCAAACATTTAACGAATAAGGGAAAAGCTATATAACCAAGATGAAAAGTCTTTTCTTTTGCAGTTTGCGTTTTAAATCACGTACACTCCCGTTCATAAAAAATCGAACCAGTAAGTCACATTTTAACATTTTAAGCGTTCATATTACTAAATGTATGTATAATATTATATTATATACAGTAATACTTAAAATGTTTCAACTGGTTCAATTTTTATGAATGGGAGTGCACATTTTTGTAGTCCGAGAATTCAAAAGTTTTGTTGAACACAAATATGATGAAACATTTTTCGTAATTTTTGCTAATTTTATGCCTGATTTATATATAATATATACGAGGTATATTAAATTTAGAATGTGATTTTGTAACGGTTAAAAATATTTATTGCAGAAAAAAATTTTAATATAGATATCATAAGCATGGCTTAATTTCCATATATTCGTCTGTCTGCCCGTCCGTTAACACGATAATTCAAAATCCAAAAGAGAACGACTTGAAATTTTGCGTGTCAGTCAATTTTATTTTGTGGGTTAGGGAACGAAAACTGAAAAAAATGAAATTTGGTCATGATTATATAATAAATCTCACTTTGAATTCGTTTTTTAGCGAATTTCCTGAAAGGAAATAGAGCTATAGGGTTTCTTCAACTGTCCATCGATCCTACCTAGTAGATGTCGAAAATCACCGTCTGTAAAATTTATATATATATATATATCTATGGATATACATATATATATATATACATATATATATATATATATATATACATATATATATATATATATATATATATATATATATATATGTGTCTGTAATCGCTGTATCGGTTACAATTTTAATCTGATTGGAATAAAATGTGGTACTTGAAGCACTTTTGGTATTCAAAAGGTCAAGTTCGTTAATGGGTAAAATCGAACAAGGGGAAAGGGGGGTTTAGAGGGAGGGGGAAACACAAAATTTGACATATCTCCCTTAATATTCGAAAAATCGAAAAATATATAAGAAATAAAGTTGTAGGTATTAAATTTTACTGTAATTTTGTTTCTTATCATTTTTTCTGTTACCCTAATATTTACAGAAATATTGACGGTTTAAGATTGAAAATTAAATTCCTCACTATCTCTGTACACATTAGAGTTTGAGCAAAAATGATAAGGTGATGAATTGTAGCAAACATGATTTTCTCCAACTTTATTCCTTACGCATTTTTTGATTGTTCTAATATTAAGAGAGATATTTTATATTTTGTGTTATATTTTATATTTTCTTCTTTCTTTATGCCCCCATTTCCCCTTTACGTATGTCATTTATTAATAAAATTGGCTTTGCAAATGCTAAAATCATATTCGACATTTCATTTTGATCAGACTAAAATTGTGACCGCTAGAAAGTGATTATGTATTTTAAGGAAATTCGCTAAGTTGAAGCAGCTCCTGCGTAACGAATTTTAATTTTTTCAAAATTGAGAGATTTATTATTAAATATTTTTAGTATTGGAGCTGAATCATTAGCTGTAGCACAAAATAATTATGCAGTTGTATGGTTCCGAGGAAAAGAATTAAATATGGTGTTTGGCATACAATTAAGTTTTGCTCGAATTGGATCAACTGTTAACTTTTGGATAATGGAACCCATTTATTCATATGTGAATAATTTTTTTATTGGCCCAGAATGTATTGGGATAGTTTTATTTATTGGTATGTTATTTAAATGTAAAATGAATTGATAATTTAAATAGTTAATTTAATTTAATTTTTCCAGCTGCATTGACGTGTGTTTTTAGTATGCTATGTTCATTAATATTAGGTTGTATGGATAAAAGAGCTGCACGTATTTTACATAGAGACGAAAATAATACAGAAGTTGTTCGATTAAAAGATATCAAAGATTTTAAATCTACATTTTGGATAATTACCATTATTGTTGTTGCATACTATGTGGCTATTTTTCCATTTATCGCTTTGGGGAAGTAAGTAATATTGATGTTAATTAATCAATTATTTAACAAATATTTCACTATCATTTTTTTTTACTATTGTGGATAACACTCTGTGAGATTAGGGGTAGGATTAGATACGTCATTTATCTTGTAAATTACCATATTTACCATTATTTCGTTATATTAAATAATTATTATTTAAATAAATAATAAATACATGAAAAAGATATAATTGATCTTTATTAATTTGATTTATACAATGTTATTATTTTAATATGTAAATTACCATGGTTGTTAACATTCAAAGCAACCGTGATAATAGAGGGAAGTTATAGTTGTTATGCAACAGATAAAAATGATGAACAAAATTATAATAATAATTTAATGAAGAAGCGATACCGCTACAATCTAATTTTATGCAAGTAACATATTTTGTAATATATTCATTAATTTTTGTACGTCTATTATCTTACATTTTTATTTAATTAATGGTATCATCAAGATCTATTTTAAATCCCACGTGGATTGGAGGGATTGCAAAATTTATAAGTAGGAAACAAGTTTTGAATTTGTCATTTCGAAAATTATTTCTTTGTAAATATTTATAAATATATCTTTTAAATATACCTTATAAATATTTCTTTGTCAATTATTGACTCCGCCTGATGTAACTAGTTTCATATTGGCTCCAGGATGCTAGCACCCCATCCACGGAACTTCGAAAAACCAATTATACCATCTAATTGGTCACTAATTAGTCATAAATGGTCAGGTAGCCTCATTATTTGGTCAGTGGTAGGAAACTTTTTATTGTTTTTTTAATTTTTTCATCGCAAATACTAAAATATTTTGATCAGACTAAAATTGTGATAGAGAGTGATTTATGTATTCTAAGGAAATTCGCTAAGTTGAAGCAGAGCTCCTGCGTAACGAATTTTTTAATGTTTTGTTTGTTTTAGAAAATTTTTTATGATAAAATTCAACTACAGTCCACATGAAGCAAATAACGTGAACAGTATTGTGTATTCGATATCAGCTGTAGCATCACCAGTATTGGGTTTATTAATTGATAAAACAGGACGTAATATTGTTTGGGTTATATTA
This sequence comes from Nineta flava, assembly GCA_963920215.1. Lineage (NCBI taxonomy): Eukaryota > Metazoa > Arthropoda > Insecta > Neuroptera > Chrysopidae > Nineta > Nineta flava. Next base: position 428,322 of record OY986045.1, read on the forward strand.
TCGATTGTATTCACAATGGTAGCGCATGCTGTGTTAACATTTACCGATATAAATCCTTATATAGGCATGGTACGTCATTATTTTTGGCTATTTTTTTTAATGGAGTAATTCGGAAATTTTTGACATGCCTTTCTTTTTTACTTATTTGCAAAGATTAGATTAAAAATATAAAAAAAGCATTGACCAAATTTTTTTTATTGATCAATTTTAAATTGTTTACTATTAAAGTTGTAAAAATTAGCTCGCCTTTAAAACGCGACGTGATAGCAGCATGTGACGTAATTAGCCACTGTGCTGTCAGCTATCAATATCAAAGATTTACGTTGTCAATATACAAGTTTTTATACCTTAATCAATATTTGTAGTTTATTATTTTCGTGAGTTTTCCATGTTTATCGCTTTGGTTTATCTATAACCATTGTTTATAATTTCGGGATAAACTTTTGTAGTATAAACAATTTTTCTACTATGTTTTTTTCCCTAGAATACATTAAACAGATTTTTAGAGGTTTTTATTTTTGACCGGACTACTTTATTTCTAAAAACATGTATTAAAATTTTGTATATATTTTTTCAAGGTTACAATGGGCCTAGCTTATTCATTATGTGCTAGTGGATTATGGCCATTAGTTGCTTTGGTTATACCAGAGTATCAATTAGGAACAGCATATGGAATGTAAGTAGAAATATTTAAACTTTTCTTGTATAAAGAATTACAACATTTACCCGCGATTTCATAGCATAAACAGGTTGTTTAAAATAGTCAATGAAAATTTCTCAATTTTGATATAGTCAGAAATCAAATTTCAGATTTAAAATTTGTAGCAATAGGGAATATGCATGAAAATTTTTTTTCACATTTATTTTCAGAATATGAAAATACTGTTAATACTGTAATAATATTTAAAAATGAAATTAAAATCCGACAAATATCAAGGAAGCTTTAAGCTTTTAAAGATTATTATCTGTTTCTTTCTTGCAAAAATATTAAAAACGGAGTTTTACATGTATTTTAAATGGTGAAAGTGTAATATGACGTCACATAACATATCAAGAGGGCTGTCACCCTCTTTGTCTAATCGGGAATTTCAATCATTCATATCTCGTTTATTTTTAAAGTTATTTAAAAAGTAATTTTACCTTGATATTTGTCAAGTAAACATGCTTCAATTCAAGTGAACAAAATTTTCATGCATATTCCCTATTGTAGCTATGCAATAGTACTAAAATAAAAGTTTAAATGAAATAAGAGTACATGTAGGAGCTCGTTGTAACGCAAATAATCCATTTTAAGATGTTTTGTATGCCTTCGAACGACTTAGTGGCGCACAATGCCGAAGTGTGCTAATGCTTAATTGGAACGTGCATTAGTTTTCAAGTGTACCAGCAGAATGTACTAGGTTGGGTGTTGAAAGAAAAAAAACATTCATGGACTTAACCTCATTAATGTATAAATAAAGTGGTATACAATAACAATTGGTCGAAAACTGTTTACGATTATTTTAAGTAATTTCGATTTTTATTATTTCAGTAAAATTTTTTTGTGTTTACTAATAATTTTTTTAGATAAGCTCTAAAAAAATTATATACTTTTTAATTGAATCATCTTATCCAGATGATAGTGATCATGAGGATTTATCGACTACTCCAAGTTTAAACCAATGAATTAGTTCATCATCAAGTGATATATTTATTGAAAATATTAAATATTTTTTGCTACTGAGTTGGTATCCATTGCGCGCATTACGCGAAAGCAGTACTTTCCAAAGTGCTCGATTGTACGAAGCGTTGCTGTAGTTGAAACATTCAACGTTGAGCATTATGCCACATAATGCGCTTTAGTGCTGTAATTGGAAAACGCACAATATGTCAGTAACTGTGGGACTTGATATACAGGTGTATCGGATTCAAACAGTATTTATTACATCAAGGTTCCAAACATTCTGTATATGATGATTTAACAATTAACTACATTTTGAAGCTACATTTAAATCATTTATGTCTATTTTCACCGTTTTTATTTAAATGTTTTTTTACTAAGAAATACTTTAAAATTTAAGACCTTCTTAATTATTTCCTTTGTTGTATCGTTATTACATAACTAGTACTTACTAAAGACATACTTGTAGATTATCCACATGTAAACAAAGTATTATTATAGTAACTTTCTAGTTACTTACTAATAACTTTTTATTTTCTTAGGTTGTATTCAGAAATAGAATATTTAAATTCATAAATGTAAGCAATATTTCCATTGATGATTTATCTTATATTATATTGCATAAATATCCTTACATAGTATAAAATAAAGTCCCCCAGCCGCGCCTGTCTGTCTGTTCGCGATTTACTCAAAAACTACTGCACCGATTTTCATGCTATTTTCACCAATAGATAGACTGGTTCTCGAGGAAGGTTTTCGTATATAATTTATCAAGTTTTTGTATACATTGGTTAAAATATAATGATATTTGTTGGAGGTGCCATATTATAAAACAAAGTTCCCCGCCTTTCGATAGATGGCAGTAAGCAACCAATGTGTTAAATATGATATTCATAGATAGCGATGCATACAACAAATACGTTATACCAAAGAATACAATATACATAGAAGCGTATAAGTACGATTTTTGTGTCACCTAAAATTTGTAGTACGTATGCTGACCACTAGACTATTTAGTGCCATTACCAGCACAACCAACTGTATTCTTTGGTTATACACAACATGAGTACTTCAAAAATTTTGCCAATAGGTGGCAATGCATACAACAAATTTATTTCAAAAATTAAACGCAACTTGACGGGAGAAAATATTATGTTACTTGGTTATAAGGGCGTTACAAAATTTTTGCGGACGTAGCCGCGACGGATAATGCTATTATGTATAACGAGGAAAGATGATTGATTTTTTGTTTGTTACGATTTAACTCAAAAACTACTGAACTAATTTTACCGAAAGCTACATCTTCTCGGAGTAACATAGGCTGTTTTATATTTTCTGTAAAGAACCCATGCGAAGCCGGGTCTAATGTATTGTATAAATTAAGAATTTCATTCCATTCTGGTACATAAAATTTTAATTTCAGCAATACAAATAATACCAAAAACAAAGATACATTAAACAGAAACATTTTAAACAATTATTATTTTGATTATGTTATATATCAAATAAAATAATAATAATTAAAATAATTATTGATTGTAGCATCCCTAACATAATATATATTTTCATTATTAACTACAGAGATATCCGGGACTTGATTGATCATATACAACATTTCTTTGCGACATTTTGAATTTGACATTTCAAAAGTATTCAGAATGGTTTAAGTAGTCGATATCGGGGGCTTAAAATTAAGAACTACTTTATCTGTTTAAATACAGTTTGTCTAACGGTGCAATATAATTTGTTAATTTAAGAAGTACTAAATTGAGTCTTACTTATCTGATTCGGCGCCGCAAATGGGTATTTGTGGAAAATACACTCTTAAACAGCTGTTATACCCTTGCATAAATCATTTGCAGCTTTTTTTAACTTTACCAGTTAAAAACTGTTAGCCTCTAGGTGCTACAGTTAGTGTTTGTTCTACGGGTCAGTATTTTTATAGAAATTACATAGGCTCAAATTTCCGCAGGTTACAGAATAAAGAAATTTTACCAATTGTATAATATATAGATGATGTTATACTATAGGTAATTTCAGTTTGCGTAAATGTAAAAAAATTATACTGAAATTGAAATTATTGTAATTCGTAGTATCTAAGCTAATTAAAAATCACCTCTCATATCATTTATTTTAACTTTCATAAACAGTGAAAAAATTATCATTACAAGTCAGTACCCATGTTATGTTGCTAACGTAACTAACATGGTAAGCATGAAGAATAGATATATTAAGAGATCGAACGACATAGGCAATTCGTCTGTTTTTTCGTACTCAAAAACGTCTCAAAACCATGAAGAACAGATATATTAGGAGATCGAACGTAATGTTAAATAAACGTCCATGAATTGGTGTAACTATCTTTTATCAGTAGGGGTCACTGGTGTCAGTGCCGTACGGAATTTAAATGTTTAAATGTAGGCGCCAAGAAATCACTTTCACATTCAGTTTATAAGAAATCATAGTTTTATAGATAATAAAAAAATGTTTTCGATTATCAAATAATGATTAAATAAATATTAATAATAGAGAATTATTAATAATCTGCAATAAATTAAAAGATGAAGAATCATAGTGATAATTTTGCAATTAATAATAATATACAAATATATGTTTACAATACTGATATATATTAGATAAAGAAAGAAGATGACAAAACCGGTAATTATAGACCATATTCCTTTCGTAAATGCAGACACGCATTCCTAACCTTAAACAACCTTTCACTCATAGATATATAACAGTATATCTATGCTTTCCCTGTACAACATCGTCCCATTTTTTCACATTTATAAAATTAAACAATTTTTATACTTAAAATTTTTATTTGTAAGATGCGATAACCGTTGACTTTAATATGTAATAATAATAATAATAATTCCGTACGGGCAGATTCACACTGCCGCTAGTGGCGAAAATAATAACTATGATCTCTACACGTTTTTGAGGACGCCAAAACAGACGAATTGTTTATGTCGTTCGATCTCCTATTTATCTATTCTTCATGGTTAAAACACACGCAAACCTGACCAACTCGGGATACTGCCGATGAATTATAAGATTGTAGTATTCGGTTGGAATAGTTAAATTATTTAATTTCAATAGTTTTTGCCACGATATCTAAAATATATAGAACTTCTTTTATACGGAGGCATAAAAACTTGCAAACCTGACCAACTCGGTATAATGCTGATGAAGTCAAAGATAGTAGTACTCGGTTGGAATAGTTACATTATTTAATTCCCCAGTAGTTATAAGCGCCATTGCTTAGAAATTACAGCTTAATGTAATGATTTTAGGTTGGAATACCTTTTCTTATGCAAATAGCCGGACGAAAACAATTATATTATTCGTCCGGTAGCCGGCTGAATAGTAAATTCGTTAAATAAAAAACTAAATTTATTAAAGTTGTTGTAAATGTTATAGGTTTATTAAATGTTTATAATATACATTTGTTCAATTAAACTAAGGACCCGCTGGAATTAAGAATGACATAATCAATGTTCAATGTTGTATTATACTGAAATTTAGATATTTTACGTAAATTACTTTTATGATGTCATAAACTGTCGTCGCATAGCCCATTCGTGATTATTATTTAAGTAAAAATTTTCAACCAAGATTAATGAGCAATGCTTATTTATTTTACAAAGATAATGTAAAAGATACATCGAAGCTCTGGATATTATTAGTATCCGATTTAAAATGGAAAAATTAATTATTTAATTAAAAAAATAATAATTAATTTCGGCATATATAACTTCTACCATTTCCAAAATAATTTGCATGATTAGGAAGGCGTGAGAAAAGGGAGTTTCATCATGCACAATTATCTATTTAGAAATTCGTTCCGATTTTCTTCTTAAAATGGGATATAGTTTGGATTATAATTTATTTAACGTTATTTTCAGATGTCAATCTGTTGAAAACTTGGGACTTGCTGTAGTATCAATTGTTGCTGGAATTATTGTCGATGCTGGTGGTTATTATTGGTTAGAAATGTTTTTCATAGGATGTTTAACATTTGCCCTTTTGAGTACCTTTTTAGTATGGATAATTGATAGTCGAGCTTATGGTGTTATGAATATGACTCCATATGAACGAGATATTCACGATTGCAATCGACAGTTAGTAGTATTTTTTTAAGTTTAAAAAGTGTATCTATGTATAACTTGTAAAATAATAAATTATTTTTTAAAGGGCTGCGGAAATATTAGAACGTGAAAAATTATTATCATCTAGTCGTAGCCAAATTGGTCCAAATGATTTACTACAACCAACAAATTCCGAATTTCATATACGAAATCGTTATTTATCACGAATAGGTGCCTCTGTAAGTCATTAAAATAATTTTAGATAAAGGATTAGTTGGAATTAAATTTTAATATTTAAAATTATAAAAAAACTTGCATGTTTTTATCCATGTGTGTGTGTGTGTCGTTGTTTTTATATGTGGGAAATAAGATAATAAAGCCAGTTTTACGTTTATAGTTTTTGTTGGAAAGTATTCATATCAATTTGTTTATTAATTAATAATTATGTGATATTTTTACAAAAAAAAAAGGAATAATGAGAAATGTGATGTTAAAACTGGCTATATTTGATAAAATATAATAAAGCCCATCAGTATTTTAAGTAGATATACAGTGGTTTGGAAACATTTTGTTTACAAGATTTACAATCAAATAAAACTTATAATTGACACTTTCACTTTAGAATGAAACCGAAATTTTACTTTTCTTAAATGAAGTCAATGCGGGTAAAGAAATGTTACACATAGAAATAAATTATGTAAAATAATACATATTTAAAGCACCGGTTATTGTTTTTAACAGTCGTTCGCTTTCCTTTGTGTACAAAGTGGGTCAATTTCGATGCTTTTATGGGGTAACTCGGTAACTATAAAAGATAGAAAAAAAATGGATGGCACATTCTCGATCTTTTTTTTCGAGACTAATTCTTTGGTGTCAACAAACATTTGCTAGCATCTTTTGTTTGCGAGTTATAAACAAAAGTTAGATTTTTCGACTTATAAACAATTGTAAATATCTCGGTTGTTTGTAAAGCTAGATGAAAATAATTTTTACATTCTTAAGACACTTTTTTTGGTATAATCCAATGGCGTCGTGAAAGTTTGAGAAAAAAAAGTTAATTTTCGAGATATGATCTAAAGTTGTCTTTTTTTAAATAGGAAGTATAATAGTTGGATTTGACTTAGTTAGAACGGATTTTTTTTCCTCTTTTTAACCATGTATCATTTATCGGGTCGCTTTTCATCCGTAAGTCTGAAATAGCAAAAATAGTAATTTCCGAGTTTAATTTTTGCGTTTTTTATGTTTATTTCCTCTTGAAAATACGTTTATCAGGTTGTCTTCTTTCTGGATAGCGATTGAAATATATTTCAGATGCAATATTACAATTGTTATTACTTTAAATAAAGCTTTCTAACATATCAAATTTCTTGTAATTTTCGTAAGACATCTTTTACATTTACGATTAAATGAGCTTATTATTTTTATGGCGGAAACAAAATCGTAAATAATCATCGTCTCCTTGAAATAAATATAAAAAACGCAAAAATTAAACTAGGAAATTACTATTTTGGCTATTTCAGACTTACGGATGAAAAGCGACCCTATAAATGATACATGGTTAAAAAGAGGAAAAAAAATCCGTTCTAACTAAGCCATTGCCAACTATACTTCCTATTTAAAAATACACAACTTTAGGTTATATCTCGAAAACCAACCTTTTTTCTCAAACTTTCACGACGCCATTGGATTATACCAAAAAAAGTGCCTTAAGAATGTAAAAATTATTTTCATCTAGCTTTACAAACAACCAAGATATTCACAATTGTTTAAGTCGAAAAATCGAACTTTTGCTTATAACTCGCAAACAAAAGATGCTAGCAAATTTTTGTTGACACCAATGAATTAGTCTCAAAAAAAGAGATCGAGAATGTGCCATCCATTTCTTTCTATCTCTTATAGTTACCGAGTTATCCTATAAAACCATCGAAATTGGCCCACTCTGTACATTAAATTAAGGACCCGCTGGAATTAAATGAAAACTAGAGATTAGAGAATAATATAAAAACATTATAATGACATAGAATCCATTGATATAGATTTAGCATAGACGAGTTGCGACCAATGTCAATACAACATATCACAATGAGTTTAAATTGTTTGAAAGTTTAGATTTTGAATTTCTTACCTTTTAAATCACGTGTCCCCAACCTATTTATGCACATTCTAGGATAGCGGTTGGGCGCTATACACGATCTAACCATTTGCCTAACAGCGTATTTGTGCAACACCATGTTTGCGTAAACGTAAATATACTGTACACATGGCCACAAAAATAGCGCTCATTTTTCAAAATTTCGACAATTTTTAAATAATTGTTTCATCGCCTCAAATATAGAAAAGAGGATACAAAAGGTGTCTCAGATTTAATCCGGAAAATTGAATAGGCGGTAGATCTCCCAAAAATAAGAAGAAAAGTTTATATGAACTTGAATATTTTCAAGCTTCTTTTCCGAAATACAGATTGTTAAAGTTAATAAAAGAAACTTTTTTTCTTCAAATTCTCCAAAAACTACTTGGCTGATTTATTAGTAATAAGGAAGTGACTTAATTTGATGTAATTAGATTTAATTTAATTATTCCAGGGATGGCGCTGGGACATTTAAGTATTCCACTGTTTTTTTCTAAGTTTTATATTATTTTTAGATTGAAAAAATAAAATTTCCCTGGAAAAGTTAATTTAATTTAATTAATCAAATGAAATAATAAATAACAAGTAAAAAAATAATAATAATGAATAAAAAGTAAACTCATTTTCGCCAGTTTCTGGAAAATGATTTTAAAAATTGTCTTGACTTTGTTCCATTGGAAACAAGAAATAATCACTGGTACCAACTTGAGGGAGAACTACCCCACTTCGGAAAGATTGTTCGAGAACGGCTGGACGAAAATTCCCTCAAGCGCTGGATTAGTAATTTAGAATCTGTTGCTTGACTCTCTAAGTCTCCTGATATTAACACTTTGGATTGGGAGGGAAGGGATTGAAAAAAGTTGTCGACAATCTACGACACGATAATCGAAGAAAACAATGAGCAATTGGTATCATTGTTATTTGCATCTTCTCGGCTTTCTTGGAAGAGCTTCTACCACTTATAAACATTTTTTTTACTCACCGTATGCCACGGTCAACATTTCAAGTGTTTTGGAGCACTTAATTTCATTTTTTACACAAAATTTGATGCAAGACAAACAAACTCTCACAAACAAACAAAGAATGCTATATAGTTGAAACTGTGAACACATGTTCGGGCCGAGTGTACCAACACAAAAAAATAAAAAAATCGAAAATCGAATGTACGTAGCCCGCGAAATTTGAAAAGTCACCTTACTTTTTGAACACACCTAGTGTGCTAGCTTGGTGACAGTTTCACCTAGTATGTAAAATATATGAACTATCGTTTTAAGATAACTAAAACAATTATGAAATTTAGCGTTTTATCAAATAGAACTCTTTACTCATAAAGAATGCAGTCCTCACAACTTTTAATAAACAATTTTGTTTATTTGTAAAATACCTTCCTAGGATTTAATGCATTCTAAACTCACCCAATAACAACCATATTGATTTGGAATTTAATATAAAGTGAAATTTTCAAATTATATATTTATTATTATTTTATTTATAATGGGTCTGTTTAGTCGATTGTTCATAATGGCAAGAACGTTTACACGCTGGTAGACACTTTACACTCTACAAGCGTGGGCAAATATTTATATATACAAAATTTATAAGCACATGAGCACCTTACCGTCGTGATAATAATATTCAGTAAGGTGTAATTGGGATCTTATACACAGGACTAGAAACTCCGCATAAAAGATAGGTCGCTTAGTAAAGTTAATTTTATTACGTTAAAGATGGCGGAGCGGTGCTGTTAAGAAGAGGAACATAACATTATTATTATGTACACCCTTCAAAGATGGTGTCACCATTAGCATTAAACTAAAATTGACTTAATAAACATTCTTTTTTTATTTAATTTGCTACGCAGTTTCCATATCTGTACATACGACCGTGGGTCTAATTAACGACTATAAAAACTCTCGTATTAATAATACCATAGACCAGGGGTGTCAAACTCAATTTTGCAGAGGGCCATATATTAAATTTAGAATGTGTAGGCGGGCCAGATTCAAATTAAAAAAAATGTACTGAATTATTATAACATTTTATTTACTTAGTTATATAGTATATAATATACGGTTGTTAAAAATCATATCAAAGTTATAAAAGAGGGTAATTATTTTGAGTTCGAGGATCCAGATGCCTGACTTCTCTTGTTTGTGACAAGCTCATTGATGTCAGGTATCATATTCGTTGTAATTATTTTAAGAATTGATTGGAGATGTTCTTTCGTAAGTTTTGTGCGATGTTTGTTCTTATTTATTTTCATGACGGAAAACATCTGCTCACATAAATAGGTGCTACCAAACATGCACGGAATGCGTGCTGCATGCTTTTTTAATTGCGGGTAGTTATCCAAACTCTCGAAATATTGTGTATAAAATGTAAGAGCGTTAACCTCTTTAAATTTTTCTTTCAAAATACTGTCTGATTGAAAATCTATCAACTCCATTTGCAAGTGAACTGGTGCCTGTGAAGCTTCAAAATTGAATGGATTGTTGAAAATTGGGAATTCCATTTCATTCATTTTGTGGAAGTCTTCAAAACGATTGTTGAATTCCGTGATCAGATTTTGTAGAAGTTGAGAATATTGATCCAATTTATTTTGGTTCACCGTGCCAAATGATTTTAAATGAGGGAAATGATCCAAAGTTTGATCTTTTACCTGATTTTCCTAAAACTAAATTAACTAAAATCTTTCTTCGATCGTATCGCTTCGATTACTCTACTCAACTGACTAACGTCGTGCCGACGCACTCCTTTTATATCAATAAGGAAGGTTCTAGTCTAGACTCGAAGCGCGTGGAAGATTCTAGCCTTCGTGGTATTTCCGCTTGTTGTTAAGAGATGGCGTTACTGTCTACCTCTCTCGCTTGTCTAGGCACGCGCTGCCCTTGAAATTACTTATAAATGTTGTAGTGTGCGCATTTTAAAACTTCCGTAGAGGAATCGAGTGAAGTCATGATTCTTCTGTCTGTCACACATTGCGTTCGCGGGCCGTATCTTTGACATCCCTGCCATAGCCGATTAATTTTAATTGAAATTAAAAACAAATTAAGATGAGATATTGTTTATAGTGAACAAATTTTTCAAATATCGCAGAAAAAATACAACAGATATATGCTATAGGAATGTAAGCGCCACTAAGTGAATTCGGTCAGATAACAAACTTTTAATTGCACGTGCAAACCTAGTAAGCTTCGACTAAACAAATCTATTGTGATTACTTATCTTAAGTTGACTCTTTGATTATTATGCTATTCAAGTTTACAAACCATTGTAATAGGCCAATTAAATTAATATTTAAATACTATCCAATTCTCATTTCCTGTGTCAAAGTTAGAGATATCAAATAAGATATTTTTCATTAGAAAAAATATGTCAATAAATAAAACAATAAAATGTATATTAACTTATATAAAATAATAATATATGAGATCAATAGCACAAATTTGTAAGTGGTTGATTGCGCTTTAAAACGCAATCGTGGCTATCAGTAAAAGTAATAAAATTGATCTAATATGGGGGCATTCATCTTGGAGGCTCACACGCTTATAAGCACAAATTATTGGTGTTCATGTTGGCCTACGAGCGCTTAGAATCGATCATAAAATATCGTTCGTTTTGGACGATGTAAGCGTTAGTTTGTATCAAGCGTTTTACCAGATTCTGAATCATTTAAATCGATCGAAAATAATCTGGGTAAATAGTTAGCCATTTTTATTGATTTGTCAACGATTTTAATTTTAAGTATTTTAATAAATATGACAAAAGTTTGGTTAGCTTACGCTCACGTAGCATTCGTTTTGATAAATAGTAAGATTTGGCGCTCACGCTTTTGCTGCCCTACCAAGACACAGCGCCAAGTCGAACGCTGGAAACCACGATTGAGCGCGCTGAAAGCGTGTGAGCGTCCAAGACGAATGCACTCATGTAACATTCTTAAAATGAAAATAGGTTTTTTTTTTCTAGAGTAATTTAGTTATTTTATATAACTTTCTTTTTAAATACGACCAATATCTGTATATTAATAATTAAATAAAACATTAGGATAAGCATTTTCCAAAAATGAACTGCTATAATAATTAACACAATGTTGGAAAAATAGTGCTAATAATATACTAGATAATACAATTAATCAAAGTAAGAAAAAAAGTTCGCACGAACCATGAGTCCAAAAATGCTTTCTGTTTTATAAACCTTTGTATTTACATTAGTTCCATTACCTGTTCAATTTTTTGCATTATCATCCTTGATAATTATTTTTAATATAAACATCATATATTGAAGATCAGCAATATTGTAGCGAAAAGGGTGTGGTGCCTCTAAAGGCTAAGGGAAGAAATGCCTTCCTAAATCAAGAATTACCTGGCCCTCTTTGAGATTGGGGCTTTGGCGTGGTGTTGACTGCTCCACCTTGTACAAAATATTATTGTCCAGAAACCTAAAAGAAATAATAGAAAGGATGGATATAATGAAAAAGGACCTCTAGTATGGACTTGATCCTAGCAACTTGGAATATTAGAACAATGCTTTAGCCAGGAAAGATTACTAGAGCTTCTAAGGTAATTCATAAATTTAATGTTGACGTGGCTGTTCTTCAAGAGGCTAGATAAACTGGTCAAGGAAGTGTAGTCAAGAAAAATTACTCCATATTATATAGTGAACCTGACAAAAGGAATAGCGTGGAAGGGAACTAACTACTAAAGTATAACTACTTTTAAAACAAAAAAATGACTTTTACTTTTTGACCCTCATGGGGAATGACCCTCATTAATGCTAAAAATATTCGGCCTAGTATGGAAGATGGAGAGAGACTTGGAAGAAACAAAAAGAAACTAGATGAGCTCTGTAAAATTTCAAAATATAGTGCGATTCTTAAAGAAAACTCGGAAGAATGGAAATGAAAAAGTAGCTCAAAAATTTTTGCATGACACAATAGATTGTGTGAGGAGAAGAGATCTTCCGAATACAAAATCGCTCTAGGTGCGAAAAATGTCTTTAACGTACGTGCAGCCCAACCACGGACTGCAGTGCTACAGAATAATTGTTAAGATTTTAAATAATCTGGTAGATTATATAATCAAAATTTTTTTCTTTGATGCTCCACTCCGTCCTTTAATCGTGTTTATGACTTTTGATCAATACCTGATAAATGTAATTTGGTATGTTTTATTATTCAATTTTTTTGCTAATGCTTATCCCAATGATGTCACATAATGGAACAGTTTTCCATACTATATTTTAAATTGTTTTTTTTTTTTTGTTGTGACAATAGGGAATATGCATGAAAATTTATTTTCACTTGAATTGAAGCATGTTTACTTGACAAATATCAAGGTAAAATTACTTTTTAAATAACTTTAAAAATAAGCGAGATATGAATCATTGAAATTCCCGATTAGACAAAGAGGGTGATAGTCCTCTTGATATGTTATGTGACGTCATATTACACTTTCACTATTTAAAATACACGTAAAACTCCGTTTTTAGTATTTTTGCAAGAAAGAGACAGATAATAATCTTTAAAAGCTTATAGCTTCCTTGATATTTGTCGGATTTTAATTTCGTTTTTAAATATTATTACAGTATTAACAGTATTTTCATATTCTGAAAATAAATGTGAACAAAAATTTTCATGCATATTCCCTATTAAAATATTTCATGCAAATAATAATAACTTGGATTTTATATTAACAAATATTAATAATGTTATGTGTAGTTTTCATTTTTTTAAAATTAATAATTTTGGTATTTTATGTTTGTGTTTTGTCCTAAGGCGTAACGTAGTTTTCTATTCAAATCAAATTTTAACAAAAATATGATTATTTTTAATTTAAATTTGATTGCATAATTATTTATCGCTTATATTTATTTGTATTGTTGTTAGGCACAAATTATTAATCTATTAAGTGAATTTTTGGCCAGTTTTCAACAGTGTCATTTAACATATTTCCTTTAATTCAAAGTAATTGGTATTTTTCGTTTCAACAACAAAGTTTAACACAAAAGGTTAAGGATATTTAAGAAAGCGTAAAATAATAAATGAGTTATTATTATTCTTAGAAAAAGAAGTATAGCGTACGGCGTGTTGTGCTTATTGTCCGCACCTGAAGCAAAGCTTAGCAAAGAAGGGAGTCGGAATGCCATTCATAGGCCCAGAGCTTATTTTAGGAATTCCAAAGACTGCATGTAAACAAGTGATCAACGAGTGGTCAAATGCTAAATACCGTGATCACTGGGAAAAAGTACCGCGGCAAGAGCTCGGGAAGGTACTGCATCAGAGTGCAACAAAGAGGGTATCTCTCGATGCACTGAGACTGAACAGGATACAACTGCGGATGGTTATCGGGTTCATTACCGGGCATTATCCCATGCGGAAGCATCTGCACACAATGGGACTCCATAACGGGTCCATTGTGTGCAGATTGTGTGACGAGGAGGAAGAAACATCCAGCCACGTAATCTTTGACTGCGAACCTCTGGGTTACAGCAGATACAGGATATTGGGTGCATCTCACCCCGAATATATGAACCTTCGGGAGGACCTAATAAGCAAGCTCCAGGCTATTGCCAACATATGGGAGAAGCGAGTCTCGCCAGACTGAGGTAGAAGGGGGAGCACAATGGACCATAGGGTTGAAGTGCAATAATTTTTACCCCGATATTAATCAATCAATCAATCAAGGGCGTGTAGTGCTTATTGTCCGCACCTGGCGGCATGTTTCAAGAAGTAACTTTTAATGAAAATAATTTGCTTATAGAATGATTATATCGTTAACGAATTTTCAAATTAGGGAATTGATTAAGGACTAATTTTAAAATTATTAATAAGAAAGTGAGCAATTTTTAAAAGCATTTAAAATATAACGTCTGGCTCTTATATAAGAAAACGCGTATTTTTACTTATATTAGATGCAAAGAGTTTATTAAAAATAATTTTTAGACCAAATTTTTACGTAGACCCTATATTTTATATTCCATAAAATTAGTTCAGGAACATACTTTTAAATTAGTGTTTCTCAAGTAAGTGTAGAAAATTCAGTGGCTCATATCTCTGAACTAATTTTATGAAAAAATTGTTTAACTTTAGTCGAAGCGATGTTGCTGTGACAAGTGGCTCAAATCGAAAAATTCCATAACTTTGAATTATCGAAACATTCAAATAATTTTTGTTGATCTTACAACAATGCTTTAAATATATATTTTACTTAAAATACGTTGCGCTTTTTTTTGGAATAATCTTGTATGTTAAGTAATTTTAGCTAAAATTATTCGTAGTCACATTATATTTTAGGTATTTAGACGTGAATTTTCTGCAACTAACAGGGTTAAAACTAATTGAATTTGATTTAAATCTGATATATGTATTTTCTTTTTTTCCAGTTACCATCTCACTATAATGTGAATCAAAAGTATTTAGCGTATAGAGCGCTTCGATGATTAGATTGTTAATATTTTTGTGTAACTTTAAATTAATATGACGCAATATTATTTTTTTATATTAACAAAAAAAAAAAAATTAGATAACGATTTATATAGAATTAATTTGCTCACATGAAATAAACACTCATAATATTATCTGTAGCTATGGGCGTGAATTGTGTGAAAGTTGTTGCTGTGATTTTTTTTATTAATTATAACGGTGATGAAATTTAAGCAAGAGCTATATGTGTACATACATTGATCGATTTTAACGAATTTTTAAGTTGTAGTTATTTATTTAAATTAAGCAAGATAAAATTAGAATTTTTTTTAGATGAACAAATTAAGTGATTGAGAGTATGGTTGAATCCTGATTAATCACATAATTTAATGTATAAAATAATTAGTTTCATCTTTTAACATAACCAATAAAAACAATCAATACAAATGGTGTAAAGATAATCAATAAAAATTCAACTTGCCGTAATTCCTAGATCAATTATTTTGTATTATAAATATGTATTTCGATTACAAAATAGTTATCCTTACTCCTTACTAGAAGTAGCGAAGTAGGAGATATGAGGAGCATTTACATAGATAAATCAGGTAAACAAGATGTGAATTTGTATACTTAAACTATATCACAATCAGCTGATTGAACAACTCATAGACACTAAACAAGGATACATAACTCCATGTAAACAAATAATTGGTAAAAGTAAGATGTCAGTAGTGTTCCATCGGCACCGGAAGCAGAACAGAGAGTATAAGGCGCGAGTTTTAATTGAAAAACATTACACATTTATAGTATTATAAAAATTCTTTCCAGCCAAAGTATTTCTCCAATAAAATATTTAAAAAAATAAATAATAAGTAATTTCAATTTTTTCAATAAGGAATTAGTTGAAGTTGAAGTGATAGTTAAAATTCGCAAAATAATTACATAAAAAAAAAACATCAAATAATTAAATAGTAACCTGTAATGTTGGAATTGTAAAAATGAAAATAAATTATTGAAGCAGATATTAAATTAAATGCCAAACTTTTATTTATTAATAATAATGCTGAAAATTAATATTTAATATAATGTCATACAATTTAATTAATTTTGGTATATTTATACTGGCTTTTGGTACTTTTAAAAGTCCTGGTTTTTTAAACCCAATTGATCCTGTTGCTTATTGTCACAAGCACTACCACTTTTACAATTGTCTACTGCACATACTCTTCCCATTTTAAATGTTTTTTAAACTGTTTTTTTATTTAATAAATTTTTTTAAACAAATTTCATACTTCAAAATAATCACTTCGAAATAAAACTAGTTACTTTTGGCTTACTTCATTTTTTTTATTATACTATACCGTACGTTTAGTTTACATCTTCGCATAGCAGACCTCCCACGAGTATGAGAGAGTACATATGTATAGATTAAGCAATGTGTATGAGAAGGAGGTCTTAATGTACTCTCTCATACTCCTGGGAGATCTGCTATGCGAAGATGTAAACTAAACGTACGGTATAGTATAATAAATAGAAATTGAGTAGCCAAAAGTAACTAGTTTTATTTCGAAGTGATTATGTATTTTGAAGTATGAAATTTGTTTAAAAAAATAAAAAACTGTTTAAAAAACATTTAAAATGGGAAGAGTATGTGCAGTAGACAATTGTAAAAGTGGTAGTGCTTGTGACAATAAGCAACGGGATCAATTGGGTTTAAAAAGCCAGGACTTTTAAAGTACCAAAAGCCAGTATAAATATACCAAAATTAATTAAATTGTATGACATTATATTAAATATTAATTTTCAGCATTATTATTAATAAATAAAAATTTAATTTAATATCTGATTCAATAATTTATTTTCATTTTTACAATTCCAACATTACAGGTTACTATTTAATTATTTGATGTTTTTTTTTTTATGTAATTATTTTGCGAATTTTAACAATCACTTCAACTTCAACTAATTCCTTATTGAAAAATTGAAATTACTTATCATTTATTTAAAAAAATATTTTATTGGAAAAATACTTTGGCTGGAAATAATTTTTATAATATTATAAATGCGTAATGTTTTTCAATTAAAACTCGCACCTTATACTCTCTGTTCTGCTTCCGGTGTCGATGGAACACTACTGACATCTTATTTTTGCCAATTATTTGTTTACATGGAGTTATGTATCCTTGTTTAGTGTCTATGGGCCATACATACAATACTATAAATCCAATTGTAAAATACTCATGAAACAACCGCCAAATTAGTAGTCGAAAGACTTATTTATAATACAAAACAATTGATCTACATACACACACAAAAATACTAGGACACAGTACAGCACGGTTTGTTTTAATGATTAATAACAGTTATTCTTTTACGAGCTTCATTAGTCACTATCATCGAGAATTTTCGCGAGAGAAAAGTTGGGCGTTTCGGCGAAAGAAAGCTACTGACAAAAATTTAGCCTGTTACTAATTATTAAAAAAAAAACCGTGCTGTACTGTAGACTATACAGTTGAATTGAGAATCTCCACCTGTTTAGAAGTTGGTTAAAATCAGAAATTAAGAAAATAATTGCTGATAGACAATTGGTTGTCCTTAATTAAACTGGGATTTGATTTGTTAAAAGAGAATGAAATATTAATACATAAAAAAACAAAAACATTTTACCTTTGGGTTGATAGGAGTATAATTTCGAGTGATACATAGAACATTCAATTATTTTCTTACTGAAGGATTAATCAACTTATGCAACTGCCTCTTAAAAAATATGATTTATATTGGTATTGGTAGTAAGTTTCAAACAAAAGTTATTTATTTTTAAAAAGGAACATTTTTTGTTCTATCTCTTACGGCTTCAAAGATGGATAATTACTCCTGGCGGTGATAGGTACGTTCTGATTTTGTTCATTCACGAACATTTATGAAATTTACATTACAACCAGTGACTGAAAAACTTGATGAATTTATTTTTAAAACAATATAATATTTTCTACGTGACAAATCTTTCTGTAAAACAAGAAATTAAATAAATAATAAAAAAAGAATGATGCGCATTAATTATAACTTTTAGTGTAAAAAGAAGAAAAATAAGTCTATTTTTTAAATTAATATAATAAAAATAATATGAATTATTTATATTTTATTGTTTAAAACTACATTATAATTTAAAAAAATAAATAAACAAACTAACAGTGTTATCAGATTTCGTAACTAAATAATATATTAAATAAGTGAAAATAACAACTAACTGAGTTAATTTCTTAAATACCCGGTATATTCTGAATTTATGTAAGTTTAAAAACAAAAGTTGTTTATTTTTAAAAAAGGAACATTTTTGTTCTATCTCTTACGGTTTCACAGATAAGCAGTTTTATGCATTTTGCACAAACATGGTCCGATTTTCCCCATTCACGAACTTGACCTTACTTTTTACCTCTATAACACACATACGCAAAATTTCAGCTCGTTATCTTTTTTTGTTTTTGAGTTCTCGTGTACACAGACGGGGACGGACTCGCGGAAATAGCCGAATTAGGCCATTTTATGATCACCTATTCCAAACATTTATGTCTGCGATCAATTTTTTCAAGCGTTACAAAGTCGGAACTAAACTTAATATACCTTGTATATTTACATATACAGTTTGAGAAAAATGATCAAGTAATGAATTGTAGCAAACTTGATTTTCTACAACTTTACTCCTTATACATTTTCGTTTATTCTAATATTAAGAGAGATATTTAATATTTTGTGTTTGTTTGACACGAATACATAAAATATATTGAATTGTAAAAAATTTTGATTGTCGTTTCCATAGTAACTATAAACTGTAATCGTTATACATCGTTCTATTTTGGCTATTAATAAATTTAATTTTTGCAAATACTAAAGTCATATCAGGTATTATATTTCATTTTGATCAGACTAAAATTATGACCGCTAGAGAGTGTTTTATGTATTCTAAGGAAATTCGCTAAGTTGACGCAGTTCCTGCGTAACGAATTTTTTTCTTATTGAAGTATGAACCTCAACACAATTAAAATTAACAATAAGATTCATCTTAACAATTAAAAAAAATGGAAGAATATTTAAATAATAATTTCGTTTTCCAGCTATTTTCACGGATTGTATAACTTGATCAGCAGTCTTCTTCTTCATCCTTTCATCCACCCGGTATATACAAAACTATTCACTTTATGAAAAAAGTTTCAAACAAAAGTTGTTTATATAATTAAAAAAAGAACATTTTTTGTCTGAAAATTTGTCTTCTAGCTCTTACGGTTTCGATAAGATGGAAATTTACCTCCTCCTCGTTTCGTTTTTGAGTTATCGTGTTTATGAACGCGCAGGCAGGCGGACATACGAAAATGGAAAGGTCATTTTTCATCTAATTAGGTAACTTTTTTCCGTGATGAATTTTTTTAAGCGCTACAAAGTCGGGTCTAAACTTTATACACCCTTGTATATATTCTATATACCGGGTATAAAAATGGAGCAGTATGTAACTAATAATTTCACTTCCAGATATTTTCACGGAAAATCAAGGAAAACTAGAGAGACTTTGTACGTAAATATTGGTTATAAATATACCATTATTAACTAAAAATTTAATAAATAGGAATGAATTCACAAAAGTCATTTTATCCGTATCTCTGTGGTTTTCCGAGATTTTCTGTAATTGACAAGGGGTAAACAAAAACAAAACCTTAAACCAGATGAGAATACAAACAACAAAATTTTAATGAAATGATAATGAATTTAAAAAAAAAGTCACTTTCCCCTTCACTCTTGGGTTTCCGAGATATAAGTGGCAAACAAAATTGGATGTGGGATTAGGGGTTGGTTTAGCGTTTGATATTGGTAGCTCTTGGTCTAATTATTGTATTAATTTAAAAATAAAACAGTTAAGTATTTATTTTATATGGCGAAGACTATACATATTTATAGATGATGGTCAGAAACGTACAAATCTGACAACACTGTACAAAAATTAACTATGCCGACACGATCTCATTCCTAGTTCAAATTATCTAGCCCAATTGAAGAGTTGAGATGTGAACTTGAGACATCATTTAACGATATATCAGCTGACACAGTCATTTATGTTTTATGATGAATCTACCTACCTACCTACCTTTAAATATATTTTTATACAAATAATTACAAAAATGGTACAACTAATGTATTTGTTAAATTTTACTGTTTAGTTTAATTGTTTTGTAAAAAATGTATGGTATTGTATTATTAAATAGAAATATATATTTTTAATTTTATATTGATTTTATAAGTTCTTCTGTTGTAGACTAGTATACATGTGCCTTTATTCGAATTCCACTTTGCCTTCTCAGAAAATTATGACCCATTCAATTCGTAATTGCATCTAGAAAGTTTTTGAAAAAGTCCCGTATACAAAAATTGCACACATTTTTGTGAAAAGTAATTTTTTATTAATGTTATTATATTATTATGCAATAAATATAATAAACTGAAATAATATTACGAAAAACAAGTGGTTACTTTCAAGTTTGCTGCCTTGTAGAAGGTCGGCTTCACAACAAAAAAACTCAAAAAACTTCTCAATATTCGTACTTTTTTCAGTTTTTTGCTTATTTCGAAATTTATGCATTTTCCCGAAGATGATTACTCTTGTCAAAATTAAAGTAGACAAAATTTCCTACAAAATGAATTAATAAACTTGGTATTTCTGACGAAATAAAATTCAATTTTCTCATACAGGGGAAGGGAGCAAAGCGAAGACTACGAAAAATGTAGTTTTATAATTGTCATTGGCGCTATACTTTTGATGTAATACGCTTAAAAGAGATTGTTTTGAATGAATTGATGGCAAAACATTAACAAATTATATTTACAACGTATTAGGTAGACTTCCGTTCATAAAAATTGAACCAGTTGAAACCTTCGAAGTTACTGGTTCAATTTTCATGAACGGGAGTGTACATTACACTGAGTATAAGCTGAATATTTTTTATATCACCCTAAGTTTTTCTAATATCAGTTCTAACAGAACTATAAATAGAGCGATAACCAGAAAAACTCATGAATTGTAACTACCTAATGGTAGGCACAAAGTGGAATTATATACTAATATAATTAAGTAAACTAATCACTAAAATATCATAAAAATCTGTATTTAAGTTCTAAAATATTAAGTTTATCAAGTCTGTTTAAACTATCACTGTTGTCTCAGAAGATTGAGCACATACACATTTGGATGCATTTCTAGTCGGTAAACATAGTTTTCACTAAATCGCACTATTTCTTCGCGCACTGTAGACACATTTAAGCTACGATGTATATCATCGTTCCGCACATACTTATCACATAGGTGAATCACTTATCGCACGTAACACTTTAGATTGTAGGATAAAATAGATAGATAGCAGCGGCTGCCCTGGACGGGCTGCACTTAAGGCCATAAGGTCCATTGTGATGCCTAAGGATGTGAGTGGAGTGGAAGGAATTTTTGTGTGTAGACTAGGAATTGGTAGGTTGTGCGGCTGCAGCCGACTCTGATAGGAACTATGCTTATATTCATCTGAAGTTCGTGAAAGAAACTGCAGAAAACCTTCACAAGCATAGCCGGTTACTTCGTTCTTGTCCATACGACGACAGTTTAGTCAATTAACCGCCTTTTTTTTTCTTAATAATTGACAAACTGCCGATGTCGGGATTCGAACCCATAACCTCCCAGACCGCTACACTAATAGTTTGTTATCGAGAGATAATGTAGAATAAATTTAGTTGTTTTCTTTTAGCCCATATTTGCTTTCGCCAAGTAAGCTTTTCGTCCAGATGCATACCCAAATATTTCACTTCCTGATTTTGTGGTAATATGACGTCATTTAAATTACTGTCGGACAGTTTCTTTTTCGTAAATGTAATTTGGGCTGATTTGTTTGCATTGACACGAATTCGCCACTTGCACAGCTATTGTTGAATTTTATTTAAGCTACATTGTAGTTTTTCTGACGCTGTTTTTGGATCCGTATCGGATGCAAGTATTGCGGTGTCGTCTGAAAACGTAGCAGTGATGTTTTCATCATGAACTGGTAAATCGGATGTGTAAATAAGATATAATACAGGACCTAGAACGCTTCTCTGAGGCACTCCTGCAAAGATACGGTGTATGTCGGATAATTCATTTTGAAATCTTACTTGGTAGTATCGGTTTGTCAGCTATGATTTCAAAAGAAGACATCCCACGAACACATGCCATCACAGTCTTCCTGCATTGAAGTGCTGGTCATGAAGGGAAGAAACTGCTGACCCTAATTGAAGCCCAGAATGAGGGACTTAACACTTCATCCTGGAGAATAATTAGCGGCAAAAACGAGGGTCAAGGCCAACTATTTAACATTAGTATTAACGGCCAATCCGGTGAGACTGTATGAGATTGGATGAATATAAATGATTTCAATATGCAAAGGTTTCAAAAAGAATATTTAATTTTAGTAGCGAGACCGCTACAAGACCATTAAAACGGGTGGGCACGAGATCTACTATAGATTCGGGTAAATTCCCGCCTATGACTTAAGGAAAAGAAGGGAGGAATAGGAGAGCAAGAAAAATGAGAAGGCTTTACAAGCTTCAACGAATGAAGGGAGCAACGAGCAGAACTAAACGAACTCATACATAGAGGGCACAGACCTCTCTGCTTCCAGCGAGGACACTCTCACCAGCGACTGGGTATTCAGGGAAGGCACAAAGGTAGCCCAAGTGAACATCCATCATGCTAGGGAGCAACTGCCACCATTTCAAGGATGTTCGCCAAACAATATATTGGGCTCGTGCTCATTCAAGAACCTTGGGTATACAAGGCGCAGATCAAAGAACTGTCATGTAAGGATGGTAAAGTACTATGGGACGTTATACATCCCAGGGCATGTATCCTATTCAGGAACAATATTAATTATATTTGCCTTTCAGAATTTATGACGTGGGATATGGTTGTCATTCAGGTTGACCAGAACGAGGCCATTGACGAGGTAAACACAGCGCCATTGTTATAGTATCCGGCTATTTTGTCGGAGACGAACAGACTATACCACCAGCACAGGTTCAAAGGCTTGTGGAATACTGCAGTAGATCAAGCTTCAGCTGGTACTCGGGTGTGACGCAAATGCCCACATCATCTGGGGTAGCACAGATATTAATCAAAAGTGTGAGTACCTCTTGGACATACTTAATGTAGAGAATAAACCTACGTATGTAAATAGGGTGTGAAAGTCAGTCAATCAGAAACTGGAGGCTCTCAGATGAGCCTCCACTGTCAGACCACAGGATAATTATGTTCACACTGAGGGCACACATCACAAAGGCATCCTCTAAAAGAAACGCCAGGAATACGACTGAGGTACATTCCTAGTGAATCTGAAGTACAATCTAGCCCAAACATACACTAGAAGAGTACCCAGGCGTCACTTAAAACTAGAAAACAAACTAAAGGGAGTAAATCGAGCAATAATGGATGCATATGAATCCAGTTGCCCCATAAGCACGAACAGGGAGCACGTTGATGCCCCATAGAGGAATAACTAAGTATCAAGCTCAAGATCCGAGGTACACTCTCTTTTTGACAAAGCACAATACAACGGAGACTGGCAAACCTATTAAAACAACCTTACTATCTACAACATAGAAATCAGAAAAGCTAAGTTAGTCAGCTTTTGGAAGTTCTTTGAAAACATAGCTTCTACTCCTACGGCAGTTAAAAGGCGTTAGCCAAAAGTGGGGTTGAAATGGCAATGTCACTCAAGAGACCGGATGGCAGCTACACTGAAGGAGAAGAGCAAAAGGCTCTTCTACTACTCGAATCACATTTGCAGCTTGCCATCCGAGGGCAAGGAAATGGCATCTACTCCCAGTAGACCAAACAGGAAAAACTGGGAGAAAGCAGTGTCCATATTTACAGTATAGAGGTTGTAGCGAGCTATAAACACTTTTCAACCGATTAAAACACCAGGTGTGAATGGCATATTTCCCGTCCTTCTTCAGAAAGGGCAACAGGAAATAATGCCACACCTGGTAAACTTAAGTGGAAGTAGCTTGGCATTTGGGTATATATCAAGTACTTGGAGAAGCACCAAGATTACATTTATTCCTAAGATAGAGAAAAAGGATATAAGTTTGCTACAGTCCTTCAGACCCATCAGCTTTACACATTTTTTACTAAAAATGATAAAAAGGTTGTTGATAATTACATAAGAACAGAAGTTCTGGAGAGGGTGCCACTGCACCCCTACCAGCATGCTTACAGAGTGGGAACAACAAAAGAAACCGCTATTTTTTAGACAGAACTTATCCAAAGAACACTTAAGGATAAGAAAATAGCTATCTGTTCCTTCTTGGACATGGAGAGCCTCTGACAACACCTCACACAAGATCGTGAGAGAAGCCCAGACAAGACGCGGGGTGGATGATAGATACCATCTCAAAATGGATGTGCGCTATGTTGACTGTAAAGCCGGTCGAAACTCAAGTGGGAACGACCATCAGGGTTGATAAAATTCGAGGCTGTACATAAAGGGGAGTGTTATCCCCTTTAATGTGGTGATTGACGAACTTTTCAACAAACTGACAGACTCTGGCTTTAACTGCCAGGGCTATGCCGATGACATAGTAATCATAGCAAGTTCGATGAAACGCTTTGCAATATTATCCAAAACGCGATAAATAGTACAAAAGATTGGTGTGAACTAGTAGGGCTAAATATTAATCTAGGAAAGACCATACTGACACCTTTCCCGAGTAAACTTAGAGTGAAAGAAAGAAGTTCAATATCTACGTGTAACACTAGACAGTAAGCTTCTACGAAAACCGGTAGTAGAAGTAACAAAGCTACGTGAGCATTAATGGTGTGTAGAAGCATAGCAGGAAAACATGGGAGTGCAACCCCAGTTCCCTGCGATGGATGTACACAATGATGGTGTGACCCATAATCACGTACGGGGCAGTGGCTTGGGCCAAAAGGGTCAAGCTTGACACTACGAGGTGAATCCTTGATAAAATGCAACGGATGGCCTGTCTATGCTGGAGCTATGAGGACATACCCCACAGAGGCAATGGAGGTCATTCTTGATCTCACACCTCTCCACTTGGTGGTTAAGGGAAGCGTGAAAGGGGCTATCTTTTGAATGGGAAAAAAGGGTAACGAAAGAGGAAAATGTGTCGAAAACATAGATCGTGAATCTCTTTCCGATTATGGTCCTCTCCTGGACCAACCCAGACATGGAATGGTGAAGAAATATAACTTCGAGAAGCGATTCATCACGACGTTAAGAAACAAGAGTGAGTGAAGAAGTGAATCCGAGTATTCACTAAAAGAAGATCAAAAAATGATTTACTGATGGGTCAAAGACTCTAAAAGAGGTCTCAGGTCGAAATACATGCTATTGAAAGATGCGCCCAGTTTAACCTAGATAGGAACACTCGTGATATAGCGATCTTCTCCGGCAATCAAGCGGCTATCAAAGCGCTGAGTTCTTACGTCATCAGCTCAAAGATAGTTTGGTAGTGCCTAGACAAACTCAATACTCTAGGCAGAAGTAATAGTCACTCTCCACTGAGTCCCAGGACATGTGGGAATAGAGGGGAATGAGATAGCGGATGGTCTTGCAGGGAAGGGAGCATCGACATCCCTTACAGGACCGGAGCCATTGTGCGGACTGGGATCACTTCTATCGAGAAGAGATTAAAAAGGAAGAAGATACCAAGAGAGTCGCACTCTGGAGGAAAATTCTGGCGCTCAAGCAGGTCATGAAACTTCTCGGGAATTATAACCGCAAAAGATTCAAAACCCGCAGTGACCTGAATAAAAATAGACTGCGGCTTCTTACGGGGCATTGCAGACTCATTGGACACCTTAGGATGCAATGCTTGGAAAATGAAGGCAACTGCAGGTTTTGTGGAGAAATGGAGGAAACACCGGAGCACCTCCTAATAGACGTGACTCCCTCATACATAAAATAGTAAAATATCTAAGAGTCTATCAGATTCGTGCAGGGGAGCTACAATCTCTAGACCCAATCCAGATTATGTACTTCCTGAAAGAAGCAGGGCTGGACGATGTGCTCTAAGACGGAACCACTCCTCGTTAGGCACCAGATGGGGGAGCACAATAGATCTTATACCCCCATTATCATTCATTCATTCACATAGGAATCCAAAGAGGGGTGGTAGAGGGGTAAAACAGTTTTTTCCAAATTCTTTGAATACTTCGAGATTTATCGCAAAAATTGGATGTTGAAATGAAAGAAAATTAATTTTGCATAAAAATAGTATTTAGTTATCTTGATTGAATGAAAGATTGCGAACATTTAGAAGAGTAAATTTTATCGAAATTATTTTGGAAGTTGTTGAAATCAAATCTAGATTCAAATTGGTAAATGAACCGACTTTCATTAAAGCAGTAAATAGAGAGAGGAGCTACCTGGAGAAATGCCTTGACTAGTGTTGCTGATCCAAATGGCAAGCTTTCTACCAACCCCTACACCCACGGTAAAAGGGGTCGGATTAAGTAAGTAAAGTATCTACCTTGCCCACATATATGCATTGTTCTTTAACAAAACTTTCAACTATTAAATATTTGTTTAAAAGAAGAATCAAAGCAATGTATTATTAAAATACACCACGTGAAAAATTAATCCCTAATCGATTAATAATTATCGTGGTCGTACGTCGTACTACCCTTAATACAACGAACCTTTGTAATGGAATAATGAACTTAATTAATAAGTTTTATTAGTTTCTATATTTTGATGATTTCATCAATGAATGTAAAAATATTTAGGTATACAAGAAGTTTATCAATATTTTTATCTACCTGTGATCATTTTATGACAAAAATTTTAAGGGTAGTAGGGGGTAACTTTCACTTAAATATTCATTGAATACCTCAAATAACAACTATTTTGTGAGATTCAGATATAAAATACAACTCAAAATGCCAGGTAAATAAATGATTAAATTTTGAATATTCTCTTCGTAACGTATTTACATTTTCAGGTCTCAATCATTTGTTACTACTTTCAATAATACTAACAAACTGTTTATTCATGTTATCAGGATCTCCGTTGGGGTAAGATATTAAATTTTATAATTAAAGGATTATTTTATATTAAAAAAATTTTGTTATAGTAATTCTACATCATTAGACGAATTTGACAATGAAGTAAATTTTAATCAATCCGACAATGAAACAAATTTGGCAATATCTTCCCATGATATACTTCAAAATATCCTTGGATTAATAGCTAGTGGTGGAAGTACTTTTGAGAGTATAATAATTTTATTACAACGATTAGCAAACTTATTGTTAAGAATATTTGATGGTTTACGATTTAAATACACATGGGTGAAACCCGAAATTGATTACATCCAATGTGGAGCAAATTCATTGTTACAAGCCAATTTTACAAGTCGTCATTTAACAGTATTGATAAAAATATTCTACGAATTTTTAGGTTTTATTAAAAATGTATTTGGTGAAGAAAACGTAGATGACATTTCAGATAATCTGTTATCGAATTTGGATGCACAACGGTCATCGGAACCAAGCCATCAACTTAAAATGGCAGCTCTATTTGAAGCCAGTGAATTAATGAGTAATAGTGGATTTATAGATTGTAGTAAAACTTATTTGGTATCATTTTTTGTACGATTTTTGGAACTTTTATATGGAAATTCAACAGCTTTATATTCAGATGGAATTTAATATAAGATAAATTTAATTAAGACTAAAGAAATTGGGAATCACTAGAAAACTGTTTTGTAAATTAATTTATTGGGTACGTGTACATACGACAAGCTTTTAGTAATCATTGTAAATTATTTTGAAAGTAATATCAACTTCAAAAGTGGTGTTTTTTTCAAAATTTTAAGTTGATTTGTGCCAAATCAATTCAGTTTTTGAAAAATGTTTAAAACATATTTTGTTGTATTATTATGGCAAACAAATTTATTCGAAACCAAATGAATTTGGCACAAATGGACTGCAAAAATTTGTAAGAACGCCACTTTTGTAGGCGATAAAATTAATTTAAAGCTTAGAGGATCCCTAAATTTGATCAATAATGTGGGTTTCAGCTTTTTATTTAAATATAGAAGGCATATTTATTATTACACCATTTCATTATTATCAGGGTTTTTAGATATTTAAAAAAAATGTAAATTAAATTTTTTCCCAATAATTCCTATACCTTTATTGTCAAAAATTTAAAAAAATTACATACGTCTTCACCATTCCAAAAAATCACATTGAAATATTGTCATAAAGCCTAATAGTCCACCACGGTTTTTTTTAAAATGATTAGTAAAAGGTTTAAATTTTTGTCAGTAGCTTTCTTTCGACGAGACGTCCAAATTTTCTCTCGCAAAAAAAGCTCGATGATAGTGACTAATGAAGCGTGTAAAAGAGTAACTTGTTTGTTTGACGATAGCAAAAATTTTATCAGTAACAGTTAATTTGTTAAATTGAGAGATAATGGGCTTATTCCGTAATGGTAACATCAATAAATTGTAAGTTGGCATCACTTAAAAAGGAGGGGAAGGGATGGATGGAGCTGTGTTCCACTATCATAAACATCATCAATCATAAATCTTCTGCTGTAAGAATCATGCAATGACTGAGAAACAAAAAATTAAATAAAATTGAATAAAAACAAATAATTATATTAAATTTTGTTTAATAACAGACTCGGCCTTGCGCACTACCGTGCTCTAGATAAGATTACCTAAGTATAATTTATAAATAAATAATAAAAATGATTCCTCTATCATTACAATAGCATACGTCATACGACTTTTGATGATGTTTATGATGGTGGAACACAGAACCATCCATTCTACCTCTCCTTTTTAAGTAATGCCAACTTAAAACTTATTGATGCTATCATTACGGAATACACTCAGTGCAATAAAGACTTCAAAAAAACTTTAGTCGTACAAAATGGATGGTGTGACAGGCAGGTCCCCACCCCAAAATGTTCAAATATCGGGAATATCATGAAGAATAGATAAATAGGAGATTGAACGACATAGGCAATTCGTCTGTTTTTTCGTCCTCAAAAACGTGTAGAGATCATAGTTATTATTTTCGCCACTAGCGGCAGTGCGAATATACCCGTACGGAATTATTATTATTATTACATAATAAAATCAACGGTTATCGCATCTTACAAATAAAAATTGTAAGTATAAAAATTGTTTAATTTTATAAATGTGAAAAAATGGGACGATGTTGTACAGGGGAAGCATAGATATACTGTTATATATCTATGAGTGAAAGGTTGTTTAAGGTTAGGAATGCGTGTCTGCATTTACGAAAGGAATATGGTCTGTAATTACCGGTTTTGTCATCTTCTTTCTTTATCTAATATATGTTAGTATTGTAAACATATATTTGTATATTATTATTAATTGCAATTATCACTATGATTCTTCATTTTTTAATTTATTGCAGATTATTAAGAATTCTCTATTATTAATATTTATTTAATTATTACTTGATAATCGAAAACCATTTTTTATTATCTATAAAACTAAGACTTCTTATAAACTGAATGTGAAAGTGATTTATTGGCGCCTACATTTAAACATTTAAATTCCGTACGGCACTGAGACCAGTGACCCCTACTGATAAAAGATAGTTACACCAATTTTTGACCGTTTTTTAAACATTACGTTCGCTCTCCTAATATATCTATTCTTCATGATCGGGGTATACATAGTTATTACTTGGCGCTACTTAAATAACCGTTACTTGGCGCGATTGAGTGTATTCACGATAAAAACAATATTAGTAGTCTTTTATGAGCTATAAAGGTTGAAGAAATGAGACCTACAATATGTATAAACGTTGTGTGTCATTGAAATAAGTAAACATTTTTCTAATTTATAAATTAAATTTTTACATTGCCATGTTCAGAGCGTAGGATGGGAAATTGAACCACTGAATTTGTAGGACAAGGTGGCCATCAAATTATACATATCATCTTTTTTTGAAGTCTTTATTACATTATCTCTCAATTTAACTAAAAAATTAACTGTTACAGATAAAATATTTGCTATCGTCAAACAAATAAGTTACTCTTTTACACGCCTCATTAGTCACTATCATCGAACATTTTTGCAAGAGAAAATTTGGGCATCTCGTCGAAAGAAGAGCTACTGACAAAAATTTAGCCTGTTACTAATCATTAAAAAAAACGTGGTGTACTGTGGACTAAAATAACTTCATAAATAAAACATCGGAAAAGTAAATTAAATTTTCAACTTAGTCAACAGAATTAAAACAAATTTCATAAAAACATGATAATTATGATGTCATTTAGTAATTTTGATGCACTTATTCTAAATTTATTCATGATTTTTCTAAAGAATATAAAATCACCGTAGCATGACTTTATAAATCCGTCTCCGTGGTTCGAACATATATATCATATTTCGAAGTATTACACATATGGGTTCGAATCAAATTCGAGCGTGAATTTAAATATATTGACGTAAATACAATACGTCATCTTTATTTCTCATAGGGTATGTTCCAATATACACTGCGATCACTGTAAGGTATGACGTCAACTTAGTATACTGTGAAGTCGTTCCTTTATAGCTATACTGGTTACTGTGTGAACGGAACATAGTCCAGTATACTGCTATCTCTACAGTGACGCGGGTTTTCAAACGAAAACAAATATTATATTTATGTAAATAAAAGAAAAAACAAGTGAAGAAAAAAAATGGCCGAGTATTGTTATAATTAAATATTTGGCATTAAACTTAATTATTAAGTGAATTAATATCATACTAAAATTAAGTTTATATTTTATCATAAAAAATGTTATATTTAACAATTTATATAAGACTTATAAAGCCCATTACACAATGAAAAAAATAAGGTATAAGAATAAGATATAAGCAATAAAATATAAGATATAAGGAATAGTGGAATCCAGCAGATGGCAGAACCGTTGATCAATTCACAATTCAAAAATAAGGAATAAGAAATAGGATATAGCAACAGAATTTCCGTCGCGTTGGATATCTATTCCTTATTCCCAGCCAATCACAGTGTTATGCGCAGAATGCTATGCGCAGTCGACTCTCCGACTTATGTTTTTGACATTTGTACACACAAGCAGCTGGCATTCAATCGCTGTGATTGGTTGAATATTATATCTTATCGCCCATTGTGTTTTGGTTGCTGTGCTATATCTTATTCTTATATCTTATATTTTATTCCTTATTTTTTTTATTGTGTAATGGGCTTTACAAACTACCTATTTACCGCTGATGAAAACTTAAGACGTAAAATTCTAGTCGCTGTTTTTTCTCATTATCACGTGATCAAAGCACTGGGAGCATCTAACCTCGAAAACGTCAGTACTCGCTGTACAAAAATGGCGTCATATATTTCCCTAGGGCACTGTGGCAGTCAGTCAATAATGGAACGAATTTCTCCGCAGTAAGAGCACTGAACAGTGCTCGCATTGTATATCGGAACATACACCTAAATTATACATGTAATACTCTATGTATGCTACTTCATATATGGAGTACTACATATATGCACCTAATATACAAATTTCACCATCCACCAGGTCATGGATAACTTTTCTTTAGTAACCATACTTTCGCTGGTACTTCCAAAATTCATTTTTTATAGAACACTGGTTCACAGGTAATCCTGTGAACCAGTGTTTGCTGTATGTCTGGGTAAAAATATTTGATATTGATGTTCTAAAGTCAAATTAAATGATTTCAATAAAATTTAATTATAAAAAAATAAAGTTTATTTACATATATTTATAGTGTTTTTTTACAAAACATAACATCATTATTATTTAATGTAGTGGCAACGATAAAAATTCTATTTATACATTTTTTTATTTCTGGTCCGTTTAAATAAAAATATTTTAAATGCTCAAATTTAAATTACAAGTATTATTTAAACAATAATAAAAAATAATAATCAATAGTAATTAATTTAAAAACTTGCATATTTCGATCAAGATTAATGTCCATTTTGTGTCCATTGAGTTGTTAATCTATGTGATTTTGCGTATGATGGAGCAATTTCTTGTAGCCATTCAGGATTTATTGTTGATATTGTCCTTAAATAACATTTTGTAGTCATTACTACTTCTGAAAACACTACACAATGTGGGTATGTTCCATGCAATACAGAACTTGGATGTATATGTACGGGCGTTTTAGCTTCAACCTATTGGAAAATAAAATCAATAATCATATATTACAGTATTTGTCTAAAGGTTAGGTTAGGTTTTAGTGGCTGTCCTGGACACGACACACTTAGACCATAGGGTTCATTGTGATATCTAGGGATGTGAGTGCAGGGCAAGGAATTTGAGTGTAGATTAGGAATCGGTAGGTTGTGCGGCTGCAGCCGACTTTGATAGGAACTATGCCGATATTTATCTAGAGTTCGTGAAGGAAACTGTAGAAAACCTTCACAAGCATAGCCGGTTATTTCTATATTGTCCATACGTCGACAGATTAGTCAATTAACCGCCCTTGTTTTTAAATAATTGACAAACTGCCGATGTCGGGATTCGAACCCATAAACTTCCAGTCTCAAGTAGAGCGCCTTAACAGGCGAGGCTACTTGGTCGGTATTTGACTACAGTAACGAAAATATTATTCTATTCGTTTTTCAAAATAATCTTTCGAAAAAAGTAGTTACATGAACAACTTTTCTTGAAAACTGTTATTTCAGAAAAATCTTCAAAATAGCATTTTGGCCGCAATATTACGATGTTGCAGCCGTATATAAAACATCCCAACTTATTGCAAAATTGTTGATATGTACAAAATTTGATTCATAAATAATAAAAGTAGCGATTTTAATTTTAATATGATTTTGAAGTTTTAAAAGTATATTTTATTTTGAATAGAGGTTTGAAATTACTGAGCATGCTCTAGTTAAATTTTTATATTATTATTGTGATCATAAAATATAAACCATATTTTGACAAAATGGAAACCCGACTTCAAAAATAAAATATTCTATAACAAAAAATGCACTAAAAAGTAAAAAAATAATTGCATATTCTTGTGCCAATTTTAGTTCACCTAAGCAAAAATTTTTAAATATATATGTACAATTATTGTTATTTTTGGAGTCGGTGTCAGCATATAGAAATTCATATAACTTTTGGAACCGCCTCCAAAAATAACAATAATTGTACATATATATTTAGGTGAACTAAAATTGGCACAAGAATATGCAATTATTTTTTTACTTTTTAGTGCATCTTTTGTTTATTTAATTTTAGAAGTCGGGTTTCCATTTTGTCAAAATAGGTTTTATTTCTCGCTTTTTAGTGACTTTGAAGTTCTATAACTGATTTTATCTGTCTAAATATGGGTTATTTGTCTAAATATTTTTTTATAACACTTTTTTTTTTATCCGTTTTTTTTTTAATTTTTAGAGCATTTTTTTATAACAGATTTTCAGTTTTTTTTACAAGCATTTTGCTTTTTTTTTTGTAAAAATTTTTTTTTTTGGGGTCGGTTTTTTTTTTGTAAAAAATTTTTTTAAAGTCGGTTTTTAAAAAAATTTTCTTATTTTCTCATTATGAATGAGTATACCTTTTCAAAAAAAAAAAAATTCGCAGAAATCTATTATCGCATATAAATTGAGGATTTTTCTCGATTTCCCGGGGATTCCCTCATCAGAATGCGATTTGGTGGACCAATCGGGAATCAAACTCTTTAAAACAAAAAATTCAACATCGGTTAATAAATGACGGAGTTCTGAGGTAACAAACATTTAAAAAAAAAAAAAAACAGACGAATTGAGAACCATCCTCCTTTTTTGAAGTCGGGTTAAAAATAAGAATATAACGTTTGAATAATATATTTGTTAAATTTGTTGCATTCCAAAAAGGTTTTTGTTACTTACCGTTACGTATTGTTTAGTACCATGTAATTCAGCAATATTCATAAACAAACCAGTTAATAAACATTTCCGTACTTGATCCAAAT
Organism: Nineta flava; assembly: GCA_963920215.1. NCBI lineage: Eukaryota > Metazoa > Arthropoda > Insecta > Neuroptera > Chrysopidae > Nineta > Nineta flava. Next base: position 462,650 of record OY986045.1, read on the forward strand.
TTTTACCACATGATGATTTTGCAAAATTATATTTTATGCAAATATCCATCAATTGTGTTCGAACTTCTTTAGCATAATTTAAATTCTTTGCGTTAAGAAAATTTTCTTTACACCATTTCTTTTTCTCATTCGCACCATTATATGCTCGAAATATTGTTAATAAACTTAAATGATCACCTAATGTTGACATATACTTATGTCTCGTCTGAACTGCTTGTTCCTTTTTGGCAACTGGAGTGTAAAATATCGAGTCGCATGATAGTAAAGCAACAATTGATAAAATTTCTTCTAAGCATCCATAATTTTTAGCTGATATAATCATTTTACTGTAGCGGGGATCTAGTGGAAATAACGACATTTGTTTGCCAAGATCCGTTAGTTCAGGTGATTGAATACTATTTATGGCATTTAATTGAAACAATTGTTCTAATGCGGACGATAATGATTCATTAGATGGTTTATCCAGGAAATCGAATTTAACAACATTAATACCCAACGACAATAATTGTAAACATACATTTGAAAGGTTGCATCGTTGAATTTCAGGTACGGAGGATTTTAAAAATAATTCAAATTCTGATTTTGTATATAAACGATAACAAAAACCATCAAATTCTCGTCCGGCACGACCAGCTCGTTGCCATGCCTGTTCTTGAGATATCCGTTGTATACGTAACACTTCAAACCCAGTGCCTGGATTAAATTTTCTAAAAACAGAAGCTTTATTTATTTATGGCTTGAAATTATAAGTAAAAAAAATTCGTTACGCAGGAGCTGCGTCAAGCGAATTTCCTTAGAATACATAAATCCCTCTCTAGCGGTCATAATTTAAGTGTGAAATATAATATCTGATACGACTTCAGTATTTGAAAAAATTAAATTTATTAATAGCCGAAAAAAAAACGGTATAACGTTTATAGTTACTATGGAAACTACAATCAAAATTTTTTACAATAAAATGTATTTTATGCATTCGTGTCAAACAAACACAAAATATTAAATATCTCTCTTAATATTAGAATAATCGAAAAATGTATAAGGAGTAAAGTTGTAGAAAATCAAGTTTGCTACAATTCATTACTTGATCATTTTTCTCAAATTCTAATGCGAACAGAGATATTTAGAATTTTAACTTTCAATCTTTAATTGTAAATATTTCTGTAAATATTAGTGTAACAGAAAAATGATAAGAAACAAAATTACAGTAAAACTTAGTACCTACAACTTAACTCCTGATAAATTTTTCAATTTTTCAAATATTAAGGGACATAGTCAAATTTTGTGTTTTTCCCTCCCTCTAAACCCCTTTTCCCCTCGTCCGATTTTACCCATTAACGAACTTGGCCTTTAGAATACCAAAAGCGACTCAAATACCAAATTTCATTCCAATCGAAATAAAACTGTGACCGCTAGAGTCCACAGACATTTAAAAAAAGTACATAAATATATATATGCTGATATATATATATATATATATATATATATATACAAATTTTAGCGATAGTGATTTTTAACATCTAATAGGTAGAATCGATGGACATTTGAAGAAATTTTTACGAAATTCCAACATTGGTGCAAAAACAATAGCTGCATTTCCTTTGGAGGAAATTCGCTAAAAATAAGGGAGGCATGTTTATTTATTAAAAAATTCGTTACGCAGGAGCTGCTTCAACTTAGCGAATTTCCTTAAAATACATAAATCACTTTCTAGCGGTCACAATTTTAGTCTAATCAAAATAAAATGTCGTATATGATTTTTTGCAAGGCCAATTTTTTAAAATAAATGAATACGTCAAGGGGAAAGGGGGCAGAAAGAAAGAAGAAAACACAAAATATAAAATAACTCTCTTAATATTAAAACAATCGAAAAATCAAATGCGTGAGGAATAAAGTTGTAGAAAATCAAGTTTGCTACAATTCATTACTTGATCATTTTTCTCAAATTCTAATGCGAACAGAGATATTTAGAATTTTAACTTTCAATCTTTAATTGTAAATATTTCTGTAAATATTAGTGTAACAGAAAAATGATAAGAAACAAAATTACAGTAAAACTTAGTACCTACAACTTAACTCCTGATAAATTTTTCAATTTTTCAAATATTAAGGGACATAGTCAAATTTTGTGTTTTTCCCTCCCTCTAAACCCCCTTTCCCCTCGTCCGATTTTACCCATTAACGAACTTGACCTTTAGAATACCAAAAGCGACTCAAATACCAAATTTCATTCCAATCGAAATAAAACTGTGACCGCTAGAGTCCACAGACATTTAAAAAAAGTACATAAATATATATATGCTGATATATATATATATATATATATATACAAATTTTAGCGATAGTGATTTTTAACATCTAATAGGTAGAATCGATGGACATTTGAAGAAATTTTTACGAAATTCCAACATTGGTGCAAAAACAATAGCTGCATTTCCTTTGGAGGAAATTCGCTAAAAATAAGGGAGGCATGTTTATTTATTAAAAAATTCGTTACGCAGGAGCTGCTTCAACTTAGCGAATTTCCTTAAAATACATAAATCACTTTCTAGCGGTCACAATTTTAGTCTAATCAAAATAAAATGTCGTATATGATTTTTTGCAAGGCCAATTTTTTAAAATAAATGAATACGTCAAGGGGAAAGGGGGCAGAAAGAAAGAAGAAAACACAAAATATAAAATAACTCTCTTAATATTAAAACAATCGAAAAATCAAATGCGTGAGGAATAAAGTTGTAGAAAATCAAGTTTGCTACAATTCATTACTTGATCATTTTTCTCAAATTCTAATGCGAACAGAGATATTTAGAATTTTAACTTTCAATCTTTAATTGTAAATATTTCTGTAAATATTAGTGTAACAGAAAAATGATAAGAAACAAAATTACAGTAAAACTTAGTACCTACAACTTAACTCCTGATAAATTTTTCAATTTTTCAAATATTAAGGGACATAGTCAAATTTTGTGTTTTTCCCTCCCTCTAAACCCCCTTTCCCCTCGTCCGATTTTACCCATTAACGAACTTGACCTTTAGAATACCAAAAGCGACTCAAATACCAAATTTCATTCCAATCGAAATAAAACTGTGACCGCTAGAGTCCACAGACATTTAAAAAAAGTACATAAATATATATATGCTGATATATATATATATATATATATACAAATTTTAGCGATAGTGATTTTTAACATCTAATAGGTAGAATCGATGGACATTTGAAGAAATTTTTACGAAATTCCAACATTGGTGCAAAAACAATAGCTGCATTTCCTTTGGAGGAAATTCGCTAAAAATAAGGGAGGCATGTTTATTTATTAAAAAATTCGTTACGCAGGAGCTGCTTCAACTTAGCGAATTTCCTTAAAATACATAAATCACTTTCTAGCGGTCACAATTTTAGTCTAATCAAAATAAAATGTCGTATATGATTTTTTGCAAGGCCAATTTTTTAAAATAAATGAATACGTCAAGGGGAAAGGGGGCAGAAAGAAAGAAGAAAACACAAAATATAAAATAACTCTCTTAATATTAGAACAATCGAAAAATCAAATGCGTGAGGAATAAAGTTGTAGAAAATCAAGTTTGCTACAATTCATCACCTTATCACTTTTGCTCAAACTCTAATGTGTACAGAGATATTGAGAAATTTATTTTCAATCTTAAACCGTAAATATTAGGGTAACAGAAAAAATGATAAGAAACAAAATTACAGTAAAACTTGATACCTACAACTTTACTTCAAAATTTTTTTTCGATTTTTAGAATATTAAGGGAGATATGTCAAATTTTGTGTTTTGGAAAAATTCAAATTTACTTTTTATGCCGTACACAAACAAAAAGGTTAAAAACCGGTTTTTCGAGTAAAATAATAGGTTATTATTTTATTATTTAAAACGATTACGGTTACTCAAATATTTAAAACGATTTTGACGAAATTCCCGTTTCAGTTTGGTTAGAATCCCTGTTTATAACTGTGCACTTATTATATCATTTAGGTGTCTATTATGAATATCAAATACGATTGAATATGACGAAATCGATAAGTTGATTTCAAGGTGACTGTCCCTGTTGCCAGGCCCTAGTACCGCGGCTGCTTCCACTAGTTCAAACACACAGAACCTAACATACTAACCTCGATTTAACCATTCCAGTGTCAATAACATGTTTAATACCACTGATAGTTAATGAAGTTTCAGCAACATTGGTACTAAGTATAATTTTTCTCATGCCTGATGCTAAAGGCTTAAATGCGTCCAACTGTTGTTGAGATGGTAATCCAGCATATAAGGGGTAAACTTTGATGGGAATTTTATTTACTGGGTGTTCATTAGCTATTAATCTAACGCTATGCGCTAGACTTTCGATTTCTTCCTGTCCAGTTAAAAAGACTAAAATATCTTCACTGTAAAATAAAGTGCATTTAAATAAGCTATCATTTCTTTTGATTGGATAAATTAAAAGCATATTTACATTTTTAATAAAAAAAAAATCGATCTTTTAGTAAATTAAAGAATGCACTCAAACCATAGTTGAGCTTTAATTTTAATTTTTATATATCAAAAATTTTAACATAGAACAAAACTTTTGCATATAATTTGCATAAATCGACTAATTTCGACCCTTCCAATAAATCTCCCCGTTCAATATAGAAATTTTTTTATAAAAACTGGTGGATGAACGTTATGTGATATTTAATATCAGCAAAGTATGATGAAATGATTAAAATCGATTTTTTTCGTAAGAAAATGTAAATAATCTTCTATAAAATATATACTTTGCAGGACGTTGTCTATGAATTTGAAATATTGTCACTAAACATGAATGTACATAATCTTCCTGAGGTTTTACAGTATAATTGATATTTACAGAAAAAGTTCGACCTTCCAAATAGATTGCAACTGCATTATTAAAATATTTAGAAAAATGATCAACATTCATTGTTGCTGACATTATAATTATCTAAAACAGAACAAATTTTTGTGAAAAAGAAAAAAAAAAAATTTTCAGATAATTGAATACCTTAAGAGAGGAGCAATTTTTGGATTTTCTGATTTTTTGTGCTTGTTTAACAATACCAAATAATACATCGGTATGAACTGTGCGTTCATGTGCTTCGTCCAATACAATTATACTGTATGCCATTAATAAGTTGTCAGCCATAGCTTCTCGTAGTAGCATACCATCAGTCATGAATTTAATTTTTGTATTTTTTGATGTACAATCTTCAAATCGTACTGTGTATCCAACAACTTGACCAACTTCTGACTGACATTCTAGTGCGACTCGTTGTGCAAGTGAAATTGCAGCAACTCGACGTGGTTGTGTAATTCCTATCTTTTTATTGCCCTCAAATCTTGCTGAGTGTATATATTGAGGAATTTGAGTGGTTTTACCACTACCCGTTTCACCAAGTATTATGACTGTTTCTCGTTTGTTGATTTCTTCCAATAATCTAAAACATTTATGAACTATAATAGACCAGAAATTTAGGCAGATAAGTTATGATTAATAAATAATCTAACCTATTTCGTGGACCAAAAACAGGCAAATTTCGTCTTTGTTGTTGAATATTTTTGTTTGTGATTGATTTTTTGTTTTGTTGATCATTTCCATTCTGATTTCCATTTACTTCTTTTCTTTTATTATTCACGCCGTTAGAATTAGATTTTAAATGATCGTCAATTTTTATTTTTTTTGGACTATTACCCGCAGGGAGCACTGGTGCTGGTTTTATGCGTTTAATTGCAGCTTTCGAAATTTTTATCCAATTTTTTGAAGAAATATTATATTTTGAATCCATATTTTAACACAAATTAACCTAGACGCACGTGCTACACATGTTTATAAAATTTTGTAGACGCAGTGAAATACACAACACCACATGCAGGCACAAATACATTTCAACGTATGATATTATTTACCAAATATTCAAACCATACAGATTCCTTTAAAACGCACAGGATGGTATTGAATTTAACCACTGACCTCCATCCGTATGGACTAACTATTCTTATGGCATAAAACATGGAGACTACACAAGGAGATCGAACTCAAACGAGAGAATTTACAAAATATGGCAACAAAATGGTAGAAATTATATTTACTTTTTATGCCACTAGCGTCGCTAGTTGTTAATCTGTACTGTCCGTACCGAAGTGAATATAGTATAATAAATAGGATTGAAGTAAGCAGGTAACCAGTTTTATTTCGAAGTGATTATTTTATTTTATTTATCTATACTAATATTATAAAGAGGAAAGATTTGACTGTTTGTTTGAATTAAATAGACTCCGAAACTACTGGACCGATTAAAAAAATTATTTCACCGTTGGGAAGGTTCACTATCCTCGGGTAGCATAAGCTATATTATATTTTCAAAAAAATTAGGGAAACTTCAATAATGTAACTCGAGGTGTAAAAAGGTGGAGGTTCTGGGAACCCAAATAACATTTTAATTCTGATAACGGAAGTGCCGGTAAAAATTAATAAAGTTGAATAATTCAGTAGTACGCTATCGACAATAAAAGTGCCGGAGCAAATCTTGGAGTTCCACGGGCAACGCCGGTGAATTCAGCTAGTTATTAATAAATAAAAGTTTAATTTAATATCTGATTCAATAATTTATTTGCATTTTTACAATTCAAACTTTACAGGTTACTATTTAATTATTAGATGTTTTATAATTATTTTGTTATTTATTGTTATGTAATTATTTTGCGAATTTTAACTATCACTTGAACTTCAACTAATTCTTCATTGAAAAATTGAAATAACTTATCATTTATTAAAAATAGTATTTTATTGAAAAAACACTTTGGCTGCAAATAATTTTTATAATACTACATAAATGCGTAATGTTTTTCCATTAAAACTCGCACCTTATACTCTCTCCACTGTTTCCGGTTAGAAGCGACACTAATGACATCTAATATTTGCAATTATTTGTTTACATGGAGCTCGATCTCCTTGTGTAGTCTCCATGGTATAAAACTTAAATAAAAAATGGCCCAATTTATCGTACACTAGAGCCATTCTATGTGTACATAGTATGGAGGTTAGAGTATAGAAGGACAGTTATCTTTTATGGCTGTTAAACCAGAGACTAGTTAAACTCAAAAAGTGTCTCCCGAAAAACGTAAAATTAGGGTTCAGTGAATGGCTACAATGGCGCTTGTGAGAAGGTGGACTTGCTCTGAAGATAGTTACTGTAGAACGAAGTGAAGTTGCCAACCGAAAGTAATATAAAATATCACAAAATAATCACAGACTTGAGTAGTTGACTTATTTTCCATAACATAAAAACTTTATTGTGAATTGTGATTGAGTTATACCATTTTTATAGATAGCAGAGAGTTTTAGCGAATTTCCTGAAAGGAAATAAATTTAAATTTAATTTATTTAAAAAAATATTTTATTGGAAAAATACTTTGGCTGGAAATAATTTTTATAATACTATAAATACGTAATGTTTTTCAATTAAAACTCGCGCCTTATACTCTCTGTTTTGTTTCCGGTGCCGAAGGAACACTATGACATCTTATTTTTGCCAATTATTTGTTTACATGGAGTTATGTGTCCTTACTCTTTGTTTAGTGTCTATGATGCTAACCTTTAAGAAATAGTGACTTAATAAAAACAACATAAAATTTTAACAAAATGGCAAATAATCATATCAATATGGAAAATATTAAACGTGAAGAAGAATTTAATACAGAATTCAAAGTTAAAGATGAAATATTAGATGAAAGTTTTATAATGGATCAAGAAGTTATGTCAGACGAAATATGTTACGTAAATGTTAAAATGGAACATGAAGTAATGGCAGACGAAATATTTAATGAAAATGTTAAAATGGAACATGTACGAACGCATGCAAATGAGAATATACAGCTTAAAAAAGAATTAAATATTGAATTACTAATTAAGAATGAAACATTCGATGAAAATGTTTCCGAACATCAACAAATTCATACTGAAGTAAAACCGTTTTCATGTGAAGTTTGGGACAAAACATTTAGTCAGCGTAGCAATTTAATTCAACATAAACGAACGCACACTGGAGAAAAGCCATTCTCATGTGATGTTTGTAGTAAAACATTTAATCAGCGTAGCAATTTAACTCAACATAAACGAATTCACACTGGAGAAAAACCATTTTCATGTGACGTTTGTGATAAAACATTTAGTCAACAAAGCAGTTTAACTCTACATAAACGAACCCACACTGGAGAAAAACCATTTTCATGTGAAATTTGTGATAAAGCATTTAATCTGCAAGGCCATTTAACTCAACATAAACGAATTCATACTGGAGAAAAACCATTTTCATGTGAAATTTGTGAGAAAACATTTAACCAACAAAGCCATTTAACTGAACATAAACGATTCCACACTGGAGAAAAACCATTTGCATGTGAAATTTGTAATAAAACATTTATTAGACAAAGTAATTTAACTTTACATAAACGAACCCACACTGGAGAAAGACCCTTTTCATGTGAACATTGTGACAAAACATTTAAGAATCGAAGCAATTTATCTGAACATAAACGAATCCACACGGGAGAAAAACTATTTTCATGTGAAGTATGTGACAAATCATTTTATCTGCAAGGCAATTTAACTCAACATAAACAAATTCACACGGGAGAAAAACCATTTGTATGTGATGTTTGTGATCAAGCATTTAATAGACAAAGTAGTTTAACTTCACATAAACGAATCCACACCGGAGAAAAACCATTTTCATGTGACGTTTGTGGCAAAATATTTACTCATCAAAGCACTCTAACTAAACATAAACGAAGCCACTCTGGAGAAAAACCATTTTCATGTGAAATTTGTGACAAAACATTTAAAGATCGAAGCAATTTTGCTACACATATGAAACGAATGCATGCGAAAAAATAATAAAAAACGAACGACATTAATCTGATGTTTGTTTTCCACATCAAACTAATTACAAAGAAAAGCTCAACTCATTGGAAGATGTAAATAAAATGTAAATCAGTTATTGAACTTATCAATGTAAATAAAATAATTAAAATTAAAAGTTATTAATTTATTAATAAAAATTATATGTTTTTTATTTTAAAAGTCAAAGTGATCGCATTATATAAAAATTCGCTACGGAGGAGCTACGTCAACTTAACGAATTTCCTTAGAATACATAAATCACTCTCTAGTAGCAAAGAATACAATATACATAGAAGCCCATAAGCCCGATTTTTGTGTCACTCGAAATTGTGAATTGTGAGCGTGACCGCTAGATGACAATATCTGTTCGATTTCGGTATTTAGTGCCATTAGCAGCACAACCAACTGTATTCTTTGTGTTTATTGTATCCGACCAGAAACATAAATGTAAGAAAGGGTCAAGTATTCGGGAAAATCCTTAATGTAATAGTTCCTTCTTAAAAAGTGATGATAAGAGAGTAAGGACCGAGCTATTTACAAAGTAAATAGCTCTAGGCTTCATATAAAAGTTGCTCTTTAAAAAGTGATGATATTCCATTAAAGAGCCGAACTATTTACAAAGTAAATAAGTCGGTAAACTATTAACTAAAAAAAATTAATTAATGTGTAAAAATTAATGTGATGATATGAGAGTAAGAACCGAGCTATTTACAAAGTAAATAGCTCTAGACTTCATTAATTTTTTTTAGTTAATAGTTTACCGACTTATTTACTTTGTAAATAGCTCGGCTCTTTAATGGGATATCATCACTTTTTAAAGAGCAACTTTTATATGAAGTCTAGAGCTATTTACTTTGTAAATAGCTCGGTCCTTACTCTCATATCATCACTTTTTAAGAAGGAACTATTACATTAAGGATTTTCCCGAATACTTGGTCCTTTCTTCCTCCCAGAGGTAGTTACGATTAGCTAATTCATACTGATGATGACTACATTGTAGTCGAAATACGTATTTATAAAATACAAACAAATGTTCTAGGAATAGGGGCAAAATTTGAAATATAATTTCAAAAAAACCTAGAGTTCTCTTTGATTATTTTAATAATCTTTATACGATGCTAGTGGCCTAATTCCTCCTAGTATCATATTCGAAAAGCAGTTGAGATTAGCATGTGATCTTCGATTTAACTACCCAGTAGATGAACAATTCGAGGTTGATGATTATGTTGAGGAATTGCAACAAAGATTGCTCACCATCAGAGGTAAAATTGAAATGGAGAGTGGCAGAATGAAAACCCGATACCATATCAAAATATCTTGATGGAACTTCAAGGAAGGAAAACAAATCGGATTTTCAATCCTGCGAGAAAGAAGAGTAGGTCTCCAAAATTACAAAACAGCTAGGAAGGTCCATATAAGGTGATAACGAAAATCAACGATCTGGTATACAGGATCTAGAAAACATCAAAATTGAAGATGAAAATCGTGACCGCAACTGTATCTAGTGAAGACTAGTGATTCAGTTCGGGACGTACAGATTGAAAAGGGGAGCAATGTAAAAAATTTGCTTGAAGACCTCCAATGGTTTTTGTAGATTATTCTGGTATTCTACAGTGTACATTCGATACATTCGAGAAGTGGGAGATTCGAGAATAAAACTCTCTTTGATTATTTTCATAATCTTTATAAATACAAACTATTTATTTCTTTGTACACTATTTACAAAATAACTATCAATCGACTCCATATATTTATTCGAAGCTACCAACTATTATGAAACGTTTCTATAAATTATTGTGGAACTCTTTACCTACCAAATAATTTTGAATAACTACCTTATTCCACCATATGTGTAGTTTTAAATAAAATCAATGACACCATATGACTCTTGAAAGTTTTCAAAAGATGGTACCACTAGTACTAAATTTACAAATGAAAATAACTAATTGAGTTAATTGCTTAAATACCCGGTATATACTGAATTTATGAAAAAAAGTTTTAAACAAAAGTGGTTTATTTTTTAAAAAGGGACATTTTTGTCATTTTTATTCTATCTCTTACGGTGGCAGGTTTGCCCATTCACGAACTTGACCATACTTTTTAACTCTAGAACACAAACTATCTCTTTTCGTTTTGAGTTATGGTGTTTACGGACGAACGGACAACTTTGCGAAAATGGACTAAATATTTACGAAACACAAAATTTGGTATATCTCCCTTAATATTTGAGAAATCGAAAAATTTATCAGGAGTTAAGTTGTAGGTACTAAGTTTTATTGTAATTTTGTTTCTTATCATTTTTCTGTTACACTAATATTTACAGAAATATTTACAATTAAAGACTGAAAGTTAAAATTCTAAATATCTATCTAAATATCTATAGATTTGTAGCAAACTTGATTTTCTACACCTTTACTCCTCATACATTTTTCGATTATTCTAATATTAAGAGAGATATTTTATATTTTGTGTTTGTTTGGCACGAATACATGAAATATATTTTATTGTAAAAAACTTTAAAAAAAATTCAACCGACTTCAAAAAACACAAAAAGTCACTATATTAAAAAGCTAAAAATAACAATTTACAGATTTCATCCAACAGACAATTCGTGCCCAAACCTATTACGTATAATTTAGTATATGAAATTATACAAGGTATATTAAGTTTGATCACCACTGTAACCCTTAAAAATATGGATCGTAGGTATGAATGTTTGGTATATGTGTTCATAAAATTTGGCCATTTCTGCATGTCCGCCTGTCTGTCTGTGGACATGATAAGTGAAGAACGAAAAGAGATATGAAACGAGCTGAAATATGTTCTAGAGCAAAAAAGAAAGGCCAAGTTCGTTAATGGGCAAAATCGGAATATATTTGGGAAAAACTGCTTATCTTTGTTTAAAAATATTCTTTTTAAAATAAACAAGTTTTGTTTGAAAAAGATTTTCATAAAGTCAATAGTTTTCTCATAATTTGTGATTATATGCTCCACGGAAAGAATTGTTAACATTTCGAATACGCAGAATTGTTAACAATTTAATCATTGATATACAACTCAGTATATACTGGGTATTCAAACATTTAAGTTAGTTGAAACATTATTTCACAGTCGAACATATATACTCCCTCTTTTTTTGGAGTTGGTTAAAATTTATGTTGTTTTTGTCATCTCCGCAGAAACTCTACTCTACTATAAGATATCTAGAGGGTTAGCGGATTCATTACCGGGCATTCTCCCCAGCGCAAGCAACTGCAGGTCGAAGTGCAATAGTTTTTTACCCCGATATAAATCAATCAATCAATCAATAAGATAATTATAAATTATTTTATTAAAATTTTGTTTTAATTTTGAAATGTCAATTTTGATTGTCGTTTCCATAGTAACTTTAAACTATAATCGTTATATACCGTTCTATTTTGGCTATTAATCAATCCGATCAAAAACATAAATGTAAAAAAGGACCGAGTTTGCGGGAAAATCCTTAATGTATAGTAGCTGCTCCTTAAAAAGTGATGATATGAGATAATGGACCGAGCTATGAGATAATTATATGAGATAATTACCAAGTGACAGTGAAATGAATATAAATTTCTTATGTAAATTTTTCCTTAGAAAATTAATGATTGATTAAATGTAAGAAAAAATTTGGTTGTAATTTATTTCGTAAGTTTTCTCTTAGTATGTTTTTAAAATTTTATAACGCGGCTAGTTTTAAAATATATGAATCAAAAGAAAAATAAATTACTTTTTAAAGAGCAACTATTACATTAAGGATTTTCCCGAAAACTTGGCCCTTTTTTTCCTTTTTTGTTCAGCCGCTTTTGGTATTCAAAAGGTTAAGTTCGTTAATGGGTAAAATCGGTCATGGGAAAAAGGGGGTTTCCAAAGACTAAACTTAATATACCATGTATATTTAGATGTACTGGGAATTAAAAGGTATTTTTTGTGTCCCTAATTGTTCTAATATAAAGAGAAATATTTTATATTTTGTGTTTGTATTATGTGTATCTTATGTGAAATACAATTGCTGTAATTTGATTGGTTCAGATAAAACTAATTTATCTGAACCAATCAAATTACAGCTTTTGTATTTCACATAAGATGCACATAAAATCGGTTTTCATATAAAAAATATACAAACATAAAATATAAAATATCTCTCTTAATATTAGAACAATCGAAAAATACGTAAGGAATACAGTTGTAGGAAATCAAGTTTGTAACAATTCATCACCTTATCATTTTTGCTCAAGCTCTAATGTGTACAGAGATATTAAAGAATTTAATTTTCAATCTTAAACACATAAATTTTTGATTTTCCATATGTTCTGTTGAGAAAATTAAATTTTCCCAAAAATTTTTATTTAAAGTATCAAAACTTTCGAGTCGAATGCAAAAAACCGCACCCTTCCAGCATTTCTGAAAGTGGAGTTTTAAAAAATCGCATACACCTCTCACAAGTAGTATGTGCTAACATTTTACTATAAATATAGAAATATGGACCAATCATAATCATATGCTAATTTTATCAAAACAAAAACGCGAAAGTTTTCCCATTTCCCGATATAAATTTCGTGGTTTTGATACTTTTCCTTTCGGTTTGGTGACTATATCTAACTGTATGGCAAATGTCAACTTTATTCCTTCTACATTTTTCGATTATTCTAATATTAAGAGAGATATTTAATATTTTGTGTTGGTTTGACACGAATACATGAAATATATTTTGTTGTAAAAAATTTTGATTGTCGTGTCCATAGTAACTATAAACTATAATCGTTAATGTCGATCTATTTTGGCTATTAATAAATTTAATTTTTGCAAATACTAAAGTCATATCAGATATTATATTTCATTTTGATCATACTAAAATTATGACCGATAGAGAGTGATTTATGTATTCTAAGGAAATTCGCTAAGTTGACGCAGCTCTCTCGTAACGAATTATTTTTTCTTATAATATATAACCGATCAAAAACATAAATGTAAAAAAGGGCCGAGTTTTCGGGGTGATACTTCATATAATAGTTGCTCCTTAAAAAGGGATGATATCCCATTAAAGGACCGAGCTATTTACCAAGTAAATATCTCTGTAAACTATTTACCAAGAAAATTAATGAGGGGTAAATTGAATAAATGTAAGAAAAAATTTGATTGAAATTTATTTAGTATATTTTTAAAACTGTATAACGCGACAAGTTTGAAAATATTTGATACAAAAGAAAGAATAACTTTCCAAGTTCTAAAATTTTAAAAACATACTAAGGGATGGGATTCTTTGTAATCACTCAAAGACATCGGTTTTGGAAACGTTGCATTTTTGCAAGCTGCGAGGCTGCAACGTGTACCCAGATGGGAGCTGCATACGTTAATATGGGGCGAATGCATGACTTGTAAAGTCGATGCTTGAGGAGTTCGTCCAAATTACTTCTAGCGTTGAGTAGTGAGTATAATCCTGAAAAGGCTGCGTTTCCGAGGGCAAGACGTTATTTGTCCAATTCAACTTTCTTTCCAGGGTTACGCCCAACTATTCCACGCTATGAGTTTGATTGATTTCTGTCTCAAACATCTTCAATACAAGCGGCTAAGAAGCGCAATTTTGCTTGCGAGAAAATAGGATTGCCTAAGTTTTGGCGCGGTTGATTTTGATTTCCCATAACTTGAAGTAAGTTTCGAGCGAGCATGGTTAATCGGGGTTGAAGGCGGCTGGAGATGAGTCTCGGTTGCCAGGATGTGCAAAATATTGCCGTATCGTCGGCGAAAAGGACAGTTGCTGTTGTTTGGTCCTTCGGAATGCCGTTAATGTAATAAAGAAACAGGCGGGGTCCAAGTATGGAGTCTTGTGGTACGCCGGCCCCGACACGGTAGCGGTTGGATGTACTTTGAGAGACATGTATTTGGGATTTTCGATTAGATAAATAGGAGAAGAGGAATTTGAGGATTTAGGTGAGTATATTGTGTTGGGTGAGTTTGATAAGGCCATCGTGCCATATCATGTCGAAACGTATTTCGATGGCCAAGAGCACCATACCTATGGATTTATTCCAATTAAATCCGGTAGCAATGTGGTCAGTGAGTCTATGAAGTTGGCTCACTGTTGAAGAAATGCAAAGAAAACGAAAAGTTATAGTATGGCATATATCGAATGTGTGTATATGAAAATAGCCGCAGTTAAAAAAGGCGAGCTACATAACATTCCGCGGGTAGCTATTCCGTTCCACACCGTAAACATCGATCATTTAGGGCCGTACCCCAAAAGTGCGAAAAGAAACACGCATGTTTTAATTTACATCGAAAAGTTTATTAAGTATATCGTTCTTAGAGTGGTTAAAAATACAAAAGCGAAAACAACGTACGAGATTTTAAACGACATTATTGGTAATTATGGCTACCCGGTACGGTCCCCGGTATCATTAATGTGAAAAATGCAACGGCAACCCCACGCGCGAATGATCAAGTCGAAAAATTCAATAGAACCGTAAATTCCAAAATAGCTATAGACGAAGAAATGGCAAAGATTGATGGGGACTTAGTGTTGGTACAACGCGAAGTAGGAACTACGGGGGAACCAAGAAAAATAGCTCTCAAGTTCAAGGGATCATATATGGTTGAAGATGTTCTGGGTAATGACCGTTGTCTGTTACAGGATATATCAGGAGCAGAGCGAACGTAACAGAGATTCGAATCCATTAAAATTTGCAGGCAATTAAAATGTATTTATAAAATATAATTTCACAGCATATAGTCGTCCAAAATTCAATAGGAAACTGTAAAATCTTTAATCGTAAAAATGAATAGTACTAATTGAAATTGTATATTATTAAATAAAGGTTGATTATATTGAATTGAATTTGATTTTGCTCTTTTTCGCTTGACTTTGTTCATACGTAAAATTTAAACATAATAACTCAATAAAATCACTTCTAACTATATACATTTTGTCTTTCAAATTTACGAACTTCAATGGCATTATACTTCACTGTGGTTATCATAGAAATCAAGGGTTAAGTAGAAAAAATTGATAATATTCATTGTTTTTATACATAAAACTTTATTCTCTTTTTACCCTCTTAGGGCTTGAATTTTGAAAAGTTCGTGAGCACTTAGGGTCCAAATGAAGCTTAATTGTGAATTTTCAAGTTTCTGAGCCTATATTTTCTGATTATTGGTAAAGTTACTCATGACGTCATATTCCAAACAATATGACGTGGGTCATTTAAACAATTAGTTGACTACTGTGTTTCTCATTATTACCACCAGATGCTTTAGTACTATTAGACTACAGGCTCATGGCAAAAATTACCCTGTGAAATGACGTTTAGAAAGCTGCTATTATATCAAAAGATAACTCTCAGCCCTATGCCGTCACTTTTCAGTGGTACAGGTGAGTACATGGGAAAAATGAAGTTTTCAGGTCCAAATGAGGAATTACGACTAATTATTTTTGTACGGCTTTCTTTCAGTTATTAAAAAACATGACGAAAAACCTACTGCCGTACAAAAGTAGTGGTACCGGAAGCAGTAAAAATTTTTATGTAATTCCTTTTCTATACTTATACAGATACATTACCTATTATACCGCCGTACATATTTCCAGTACAGGGGTGAAAAGCCGGGGGTCGTAACGCTTTTCCTAGACCCATATGATATAAGATCATTTCAAAATGTACGGCATTTTGTTCAAAATATTATTTAACACATACAATAATGTTTAATATTATGCCGTCAAAAAAATATTGTTAATATTTTGAAACGAAAAATATTTTGAAAAAATAAAATAAAATATTTAATTTTTTCAAAATAAAATAAAAATAACTATACAAGGTTTTAGTTTTATTAAATTAGAAAAATTAAAGATTAAGATAAATACATATTATTATTTAACATTAATATTAATTAAGATTAAAGATTTAATAACATTAATATCCAATACAAAATATTAATGTTACTTAAGAGAAAAAAGATAAGGGAAAATTAGTTTACGTTGATAAAAGAACAGCATTAAGAATTGTACAGTTTTTAAAAAAAAGACAGAGTGTCATATAGATCGTGCTTTGGCCCATTTAAATAATTTCTATTGTTTAATCGGATCAAATGTTACAGATCCCACAGTTGTACTGAAATTATCCCCAGAGATTCGTATTTCGTTAATGGTTTCTTCGAAACCCCCTTTTTTAATCCTTTATCCTTTTTTAATCCTTTAAAGTTTTGAGAAAAACAAAATTATACTAAAATCAATTTATTTACAACATCCAAACAAAATGTACATATATTTGCAATTTGAAACTGAATCATAGTATTCTAATTAATTCAACTATTAGCTTACGCTTTCTTTCGTGAACTAACCCAACCACATTACCGATGTCAAGAACAATAGTTACTCAGAGAACCATAATTCAATTAGGTTCTGAGTACAAGATATTCTTGAAGATTACTTGAGTCGAAACCCGTAAAAAGTGTCTAACATAAGAACACTTAAATATAAAAGTCTTTTAGACTTTTCGACGCTAAGAGGTATTTTACCATGGCGATTATCTGAAGGAGAGTGTTTCTAATTAGACTTTCCGAAGAAGAGTCATTTTAAGAACTCCGCAGTGTATAACGTAAACTCTGCTCAATAAACCATATTTTGACAAAATGGAAACCCGACTTCAAAAATAAAATATTCTATAACAAAAAATGCACTAAAAAGTAAAAAAATAATTGCATATTCTTGTGCCAATTTTAGTTCACCTAAGCAAAAATTTTTAAATATATATGTACAATTATTGTTATTTTTGGAGGCGGTGTCAGGATAGAGAAATGCACATAACTTTTGGATACCGCCACCAACAATAACAATAATTGTACATATATATTTAAAAATTTTTGCTTAGGTGAACTAAAATTCGCACAAGAATATGCAATTATTTTTTTACTTTTTAGTGCATTTTTTGTTATAGAATATTTGATTTTTGAAGTCGGGTTTCCATTTTGTCAAAATATGGTTTATTTCTCCCTTTTTAGTGACTTTGAAGTTCTATAACTGATTTTATTTGTCTAAATATGGGTAGACCTACTAAACGACCTACTAATTTTTAGTACATTTTTTTATAACACATTTTTTTTACCCGTTTTTTTTTATTTAAATTTTTAGTGCATTTTTTTATAACAGATTTTCAATATTTTTTACATGCATTTTCTTTTTTTTTTGTAAAAATTTTTTTTTGGGGTCGGTTTTTTTTTGTAAAAAATTTTTTTGAAGTCGGTTTTTAAAAAAATTTTCTTATTTTCGCATTATGAATGAGTATACCTTTTCAAAAAATTTCGCAGAAATCGGTTATCATATATAAAATGTGGATTTTCCTCGATTTCCCAGGGATCCCCTCATCAGAATGCGATTTGGTGACAATGGGACTAATCGGAAATCAAACCCTTTAAAACAAACAAAAAAAATTCAAAATCGGTTCATAAATGACGGAGTTCTGAGGTGACACACATAAAAAAAAATACAGACGAATTGAGAACCATCCTCCTTTTTGAAGTCGGGTTAAAAATAAAACACAATCGAAAACAATGCGCGGGCATGTATTTACATAATACACAAAAAATAAAAGTGTTTAAGCAAATATACTAAAGGTGACGTCCCTATGTATACTGAGTATTACAAGCGTGACCTCCGTATACATGGACGTATAAAAATAAGTCTATAATTTCGCAACGATATGTTTCACATATCAATTTGTATAAATAAATAATTATCTAAATTTTAGGGTCTACCGAGTTATTATTACTGTAAGGTCATAAATTCATGTACGGCAACTTATTTTTTGATATAATGTTACTAAATATTATCGTTGTACCTTAGAGCCATTTATTTTAAATGGTACCACATAAAAATATTAGTAAAAACAAAAATATCAAATTTTCGATATTTATAAGATTTTTCAAATGCTCCTGCATTAATATGAAGAGTAATATTTTCAAATATTATTGTTATTTTAAATGTAATATATACAAAAAACGGATGCCGTATATTTTAATTTGGACTATTCTTTACAGCTGACAAAAACTTCGATAACGTTTGAGGTGTCCCTTACGGTCATTAATTACTGTACGGCATTCGAAAAATTTTGATTGTTATATTGAATAATAATTAAAAATAACAATGCCGTTCATTTCAAATGAAACATTACGTATAGTATCAAGAGAAAAGTCCAACCCAACGAGTGAAAACTATTATTTTCAGCATTCAAGCTTTTGCAAGATTTTTCAATAAAATACATTAATTTAAATTATTATTACAATTTTTTTATATGAAATATTTGTACACAAATTTATCATAAAAAAGTACACTTGATTACATTAAATAATAATGTGATCCGATACTGTTACGATAAAATGAATATATTCAAAAATGTATAAAAAAACATTACATGTTGTAACTATAATGAATTTCATAATCCTCATGTAAGTATTCATAAAAATAAAAAACTTTTATTATTATTTTAAAGTTGAGATTTTATAACAGAAATATTTAATTCGGTATGCGGTTAATAAAAAAGAAACAATTAGTTATCAGTCTCATACTCCGTTGATTCTGCATCAGAAGTAGGTTCTTCTTCATGGACGCGCTCGCCGTCTAAAACACAAATATGTGTTTGTAATTACTTAATAATTTGTAATTAAAATGTATTCTTTACCTGTATTTTCATCAGATTCTTCACCCGCTTCTACAATTTCAATTACCTTCACAGGATATTCTTCGCCGTAGAATCAATGAAACTCAAATTTCGTTCCGTTCCGATTGATTGGAATTAAAGTAGACGGATTTTGTACATTAGCGTTACAAATTTGTGCAATGTACGTTGCTGTTCTCATCTATTGCAGTAATTCGGGGCATGAAGGAGGAAAAGCTGTAGCTTCCAATTTGTTCGTTTGCTTCATTCTCATTTTTAGCGAATTTCCTGAAAGGAAATAGAGCTATTGGTCCCGTACCGAAGTCAAAATTTCGCAAAAATTTCTTCAAATGTCCATCGGTCCTGCCTAGTAGAAAATTTATATATATATATATATATATATATATATATATATATATATATATATATATATATAATTTTCTATATTTTTTATATATATATATTTATTTTTTAAATGTCGGTTTAAAGGGAGGGGGAAACATAAAACTTGACATATCTCCCTTAATATTTGAAAAATCGAAAAATTTATAAGAAGTAAAGTTGTAGGTACTAAATTTTACTGCAATTTTGTTTCTTATCATTTTTTCTGTTATACTAATATTTACGGAAATATTGACGGTTTAAGATTGAAAATTAAATTCCTAATAGTGTTGAATTGTAGCAAATTTGATTTTCTACAACTTTATTTCTTAAGCATTTTTCGATTGTTCTAAAACTAAGAGAGATATTTTGTGTTTTCTTCTTTCTTTATGCCCCCTTTCCCCTTGACCTATATCATTTATTAGTAAAATTGGACATTCAAATACTAAAATCATTTACGACATTTCATTTTGATCAGACTAAAATTGAGACCGCTAGAAAGTGATTTATGTATTCTAAGGAAATTCGCTAAGTTGAAGCAGCTCCTGCGTAACGAATTTTTTTTGGTGTGTATATTCAGTCGAAAAGTATTGGTGTTTGTCCGTGATCACCATCAATAGTTTTTTGCCTAAAAACTTGGTATTTTTCCAATAAATCTAAAAATTGTTCATTATCAACTGGACGATAAGATATTCAATCATGAGATGTTTCTCCATCTGTTCTTGTCTGGAAAATTTGTAAAAATAAAATACATTAATCATCTACTGTCACATTTTCAGTTTCAAGGAAACACTTAAAATGCTTAATTTCAATCGTAAGTGCAATAAGAGGATAAAGTCGCTCACACCTGTTTCCCTTCAAGAAAAGATTTGATCGAACCACTAGCTAAAAGACTTGAATCAATTAAAATTTCGGTTATTCCACAGTTTTCAGTATATTTTCCAACGACTTTAAAGTACGACATGGCAGTATAGAATGAACCAAGATGAATAAATAATCGACTTAACGACGAATCCCTCCCTAATCGTAAAACTGTATTCTGTATTTTTAATGCTTTGCTAGCTATAGCCAAATCTTAATAAACTTCTGCGTATTCTTGTCCGCATTCATCAGCATCACTTACGCTTCGCATCATTGTTTCATAAACTACGGAATTTTGAGTTGGAGATTCATTAATCGGTGTTAAGTAAAAAATATCTTGCGTTCCAGTTTTATCTGTAATAATTTTAACATTAAAATCTACCCACATTGGTGTAGGTATATTGAATGCGTGACTCATCATCCATATTCTATCCATCCTTTTAACTTCTTTTAAGTTATTAGGCACGTGTTCATCAGATAATATTTGAAGAGTATCTCCGAACACTGGTTTACTTGCAAAAGGATCAATGTTAAGGGAATCGCATTCGAAAGTTTTCCTCATTATTTTGCTAGGCATTTCAAAATCATTATGAATGTCACTATTATCCTCTACAGTTAAGTTCGTTACATCCGTGACAGAGACATGGTCTTGAAAGGATATTTCCACTGTATCATGTAATGTATCTTTTCAATCTCACGTCTCAACGTACTTATCAAAATTATCGAAAGCAAAGCCACCTAGGACTTGCGTATAAGAAATGCAATGTCCGTATGCATGCAGAAGGTGAAAAAATTAATTAGAATTTCTGGGACTTCACATTCTCTTTTGATAAGATGAGACACACGAACATTACGACCGATCTTCATTTATTCAATCTTTAAAATAATTCGCCGCATTATAAGTGCTGAAGAATGAATAGTTTTTTCGTCATTAACCCACCTCATGTTCACATTTTCTAAAGTTGCTGAAGTTGAAACTATATTTACGGTTGTGGTTGTAAATAATTCTAACTTTATCTTTAAATTTATTTTCAATTTCACTTTGCAGCTTTCCTGTATCGAAACATTGTGGTAACTGATCTGAATTATATTCTTCTAGTAGAAATTGTCGAAATAAGTTAGTTATAAAACTAAATTGAAAAATGTGCATTTTTTTCACAACATTTTCTTGAATAAATACAAACATTTGTTCGCGAGCTCGTGTTTTTCTCTTCTCTGGTGCCAATCGGTATTTTCTTTTTTCTGTCTGCATTTATTGAGAAATTATGTTTTACATGAACTATGATACGGGATCGGTAAATTTTGTTCTTGATATGTATCTATTCTCTGTAATATTGACAATTCAAATACCTGAATTGCTTTACTAATTACTACTTGAAATGATTCATAATCCTTATCAGCTTTAGCAAAGCTACACGGCACAAGTTCGCCGCGCTATTTTTTGCGAACTTGTGTGCAAAACACACAACTATTTGAAGTTATTTTGAACACTGATCGATCATTTTTCTCATGATGCTTTCTGAAAATAGTTTATAATAATATATTTAACATTTCAATAATAGTTTTCTATATTATAATATTATTTATGATCACTTTTGAAAGAATAACTATAACTTTAAGAAAAATTGTAACTTTTTTGGTCCGTTCTTCCAATACGAACAATTTATAATTGTAATAAAAAAATTAAAACTGTTTGTTATGTAAAAATTATCATAACAAATTTTTTACCTTGTACTGTCTTGTGAATCTTCATTAGACTGAGATGTAACATCATTCTCTTCAAATTTTCGTTTTCCAGATAAATTTGTCAATTGTTTATAGCATTGCTGATGATATCCTTTTTCTTCCAAGTCCTTGGGCAGTTGAATTATAGACACATCAAGAGATTTTCTGGATCGATCAGACTGAGTTTTTTTTCTAACGTCAATTGCGTTCATGCAATTATTTAAAATAGTACTTGTTAAATTTTTCAATTTATTATTAATCGGATCACCCGTTTGTCCACAAATAAAACAGATTTTTTCGATTCAACTTTTTCCGTATTTTCAGAAGAAACGGCCGACGATGTCCTCAGGATTCGCCATATTTGGGAGCGTGGCTGGGCGTGGCCTTACTTTACTATACCTATATGGTATATATAATATGGTGAATCACAGCGCGAGCGTCAAACTCATCAAATTACAGAGTTTGAGATAAATTCAATTTAAAAATTGTAAAGTATTCAAATAAATACAAAATATTGTATTTCTTTGTATTTTTCATTAATAACATCATTGGGTGTGTTTGGGCGAACAACCTAAGTTAGATACTCAGCATAAAAATAAATTAAGGTCTTAGCGACTGAGTACAGCGCTTTTCGTCCTGACAGGCTTGCTGACTAAGTAGACATTTTTGTGTATGTTTACGTACAGTACATAACTAAACACATATATAAGTACCTACATATATTTAAATAAACTGTTTCTTTCATTTATAAATTAATACGGATGATACTAAGCAAAATGGCGTCATAGTCTGAGTTGCTAAGTATATGCAAAGTGTCCCGGATGCAAACTAAGTTAGATATTCTGAGTATCTAACTTAGGATACTAAGATATTTGTTCGCCCAAACACACCTATTGTTAATTAAGAATTATTTTGCAAAGAACAGTATATACAATAAAACTCATTATTTTTAGATTCAAAATACTTTTTTTATGGTTATTAACTATCTATTTATTGATTATTGTCTAAAGTATTAACAATATATATTAATGCCGTACAAATAAAAGTCACTCTTTTCGGAGGGAAGTAATTTTCCCCACACACCTATGTGTTCCATGAAAAATGTACGGCATGCTGAAAAATATTATCTATTCGTGAAATACTTTCAAGATCATTAAATTTTATGTTGTTTCAAATCATCATCTATTATACTAATCAGGGATAAGGGTTGCGATCCTTGGCTTTTCACCCCTGTACTGGAAATATGTACGCCGTTAATGGGTAATGTATCTGTACAAGTACAGAAAAGTAATTACACAAATGCCGTACAGTAATAAATTACCTATATTGCTTCTACCATTATCGGCGAATTAAAAATTTGTACCACTAGACTTCCGGTAGCACTATTTTTGTACGGCACTAGATTTTGCGTCATTTTTTAAAATGATCTATCAACTAATAGAAAGCCGTACAAAAATAATTAGTCGTAATTCCTCACTTGCACCTGGAAAATTCAATTTTCCCATGTACGCACCTGTACCGCTCAAAAGTGACAGCATAGGGCTGAGAGTTATCTTCGAAACGTAATTCAAGGTGGGTCATTTTACAGGGTAAATTTTGCCATGGGTCTGTAGTCTATATGAAACACACATCAAGACTGTGCTATGTGATTAGATAACATTCAAACGCAGTGTATGTAACCCGGCAAATATTAAACAACAAAGATTCTCGTATAAAAAAATTGACATAAACAGTATATTCATACGTAGAAGTATATTAATTTGTAAAGAAGCCTCGAATATCGTCACAGTTTGAGTGGATCAGTCTATTTTCAAAATGACGGGGAGGAAACATATATTTAATACTCAGTATTAAATATATGATTAAAATATAGTTTAAATAAGTTGCCCTTCTACTTTTAAATAAGTTCCCCTTACGCGCATATAATAGTCAAAACAAATTAATTCAGCTCTATATCCAGATCTAGTGACATACTACACTCTATGCTATCTATATCATAAAAATATACTGTAATATATGTGTACTATTTATAAATAAACAACAAAATGACAACAATAGAATATACACTCTTGAAATAACAACAACAACAAAATGAAGTAATGGTGGGGAAATGAAATGAAATAAATAGAACATGAAAATACTACATATAAAATAAAAACAAATATAGTTAAACATATTCAGACATTTATTGAATGTAAACATATGCAGTCAAAGTGTATGATAAGTGAGTGTTAACAATATTTTATAAACGAAAAAATACTAGAAAACTACAAAATGGTAGGCAATTTTATTAAGGAGTGGGGAAATTTACTAGTAATTGTCTGCTATTACTGGTATACGTGAATTTGTGAACAATGAATGCTATGTGTATGTTTTGCTAGAGAATTTCCTGGATGGTTCGTTGATTATATGGTTGGCAACAAATTCAAACTTTTTAAAAACAATTCATTCAAATGTATTTGTTGTACTTAAAAGATTTATTTCATTTATTTTGTAAAATGTTTTAATATGTTACTGTTGTTATATGTGAATCATGTCCCCAGTTTTGTTGCTTTTAACATAAAGAAAGAAAGTTTGTAAAATATTGAAGAAGGTATTTAATTTATCATTGTTTCTTCATTTTGAAGTTCCGATAATGTTATTTCTGCCATTCATTTTTTACAGTTAATTATAGTCTCTTCATTAATCAAGATGGAATTTCTCCGAGGATTTTGATAAATGAAGGATTTTGTGTCTAGTGCAAATTTTTATATGGTACAAAGTTGTATTGTAGTGACTCACACCCACACTACAGCTAGATACACATATCTAGCATCAACATTGTAATTAAACCGTCGATACAGTATAGAAACATACATTTACATATACACGCATTTCCTTGTCTCTAACCAAATGAACAAGGAGAATGCTCAAGTCGAGGTCCAAATAGACGTATATCAGATGACGGGCAATGCCCTTTTTAAACCTGCAAGACTGAGAAGCAACTCAGCCCCCACCGCTACCATTCGCCAAACACAAATGGAGAGACTCGGTAAAAAGATTGCCGAGCTAAACGGCTTCATCAAAGGTAAGAAAAATATACACAGAGAAATAAAAACTTTGGTCAGGTTAATTGAAACAACGTACACCCTGGCACTCAATAACCCCAATGCTGCTCCAACGGAGAAACCAAACAGGACAGTGTCATCCACGCAAACGTCTCCCTGAATGACTTCACAACCCAAGGCATCGTTTACTCCTCAGAACACATCGCAGGGGGTGAACAATACAAAAAAAAGTTTGCTATCTCCGCCTAGCCCGACTGCAGTTTCCGACCAGCGCAAACTAAAAAAAGTAGCCAAGGAAGATGCTTGGACGGACGTTTCTCGTAAGCGGAAGCAGATGCAAAAATCCAACTCAGAGGCCACCTCAAGTGAAGGCCGAAAGCCTCAAACGAATGATGGCTCCAACCAAGAAAACAGCCACTGGAAAACCAAGGGGAGGAAACAACGAACAAAGCAAAAGTAAATCCCTCGGATGCTGGCGTAGACATCAAGTCTATCAGACAGACAAAGAACGAGGGTGTGCTACTCAAAATGGGTCGCAAGACGGAAGACAGCACCGTCTTCACCGAGGCGGTCAGGTCAGCTACCGCGAATATCGGTACTGTTAAAACACTGACGCCCACGACAGCGATTGAAATCCTCGAGCTGGACGGGCTTTCCACCGAGGAAGACGTAAGGGAAGCGCACAAACGCAACTTTACTACTGGTCTGCAAATCAAACGTGTCAACTTAACCAAGCTGACTACGCGAGGTTAACGGACAGTTTTTTGCGATATCGACGAAGCGAGCGCCATCAGGGTCCTTGACAAAGCACGCATCATGATCATCTGAAAGATCAAGAAAATCTCAACAGGTCTGTGCTAGCGCAGAACCTGCTCTCCATCCGCTGAATGGGGAGCAGACTTCTCGGACACCAGAGGAAACGAAGTCGCAGACTTTGCTGCGAGGCTCGATCTCACAGTCCTGAACACCGGAAACACATCAACCTTCAGAAGACCTGGGTATCACGAGTATATCCTCGACATCTCACTGGGTACATCAAAAATTGCCAGCAGGATCAAGAACTGGATGGTCTCAGCAGAGTAAAGCGGTAGCGACCATCAACACATCACATTCATTGTCGAAGTGGCTTTCAATCCAGGAATGCAACAAAGCCCTACAGACTGAAAGTGGACCGCTAGAAAGCTTGACCCAGAAGCTCTCCGAACGTCCCTTTCACAAAGCTGGTCAACCCTTAAACTCCATCCGACTCTCAACACCAGAAGCGAGACGGAAAGAATAGTGTTGACAACGATGAAGGCCATCACCACCTCTTGTGATGTATCTATGCCACGATCGAAAAATCAAGGCCTACACAGGCCGCCATACTGGTGGACACCTGAAATTGCGGAACTCCAGAGAAGATGCCACAAACTTCACCGTCAAGCAACAAGAGCTGCAAAACACACCTCTGACCTAGATATATACTCAAGCGATTACAAAAAAGCCAAAAAGGAGTTAAACCGAACCATCAAGACAAGTAAATTGGCGCTGTGGAAAGAAATCTGCTACGACCCCTACCAAATCGTTGTCAAGAAACTTGGAAAGGCCACAAGCACCAAAACCTCCTGCCATAATGAACAACATTGTAGCGGAGCTGTTTCCCAAACACCCGCTGCGAGAAAGGGGGCACTTTACGAACAACGGTGAAGTTATATCTTTCACAACGATGGAACTGCAAGATGCAGTAAAGTCCCTCAAACCAGGAAAAGCACCCGACCCCGACGGCATCCCAACGTCGGTGATTAAGATCATAGCCCAGGAATTTCTGGACCTATTACTGAATGCCTACAACGTGTGCCTTGCAACCGGCACGTTTGCCACATCTGGAAACTGGTCCTTCTGGACAAAGGGAAAGGAACCCCGGAAAATTGCTCGAAAAGCTGATACAAGGAAGACTTCGCAATGACATCGACTGTGCTGGTGGCTTTGTCGAAAATCAACACGGCTTTCGGAAAGGCCGATCGACGATAGGCGCGATTAAGAAGATCATAGATACAACAGCCGAAGCATGGTCTGGTAATCTTAAAGCTCGCAAAGTCTGCATCCTCCTCACGCTTGACGTGAAAAACGCCTTCAATAGCGCGAAATGGGATGACATCCTGGATGCACTGGAACACCGGTTCAAGCTAAAAAAGGAGAACTTGGCCATAGTCGATGACTATTTCGACGCAAGAACGCTAATCGTGAAAACAACAGAAGGCTCACGAGAGTATCTGACGACAGCCGGCGTACCACAGGGCTCAGTCATGAGCCCCGACCTATGGAACGCGGATTACGATGCAGGAAAAGATCTCTGAGAGAGATCAGTGAAACAGGGGTAGACGTTGTAAGACGCAGCATGGACTGGATTGAAGTTATGTTAACGCGGTTCCGATTCAGTCTTCCTTGCACCTCCATGTGGGGAAAGGGAAGAGGGGGTTTTTTAGTGGGTGTAAATCCCACACTACCGACTATCATCTTTCGAAGGCGGTGTCTTTGAAAGATTTTTCCTCCTCATAATAAAAAAAAAATCCTTGTCTCTGTTTATATGCTTGTATATAGGTAGGCGTATTACATATACTCACGTATAGAAGCAGATCGAATTTATAGGTATGTTCCAGTAGTGTAAAGAATATTCGATGCGATTCTCTAAACTTCTTAGAAGCGTGCACACAGATATACTCGTATAAAGCACCACAACAACGGCTCACCAATTAAGTTCAGTTGAACACAATCACACATCAACATTATTAGTACAATTCAGTACAACCAACACAGCTCACACCACAGTAACACTTCAACATTGATTCAGTAATAATCAAACATTCGTTGAAATTCAAAAGTATAATTTAAAAGTTGTAATTGTTATCCAAAAAGTGAAATAAAGTTTACAAACATATACATTTTAAATATTTTATTTATCACGCGCACCCTTTCACTACAGTATGGTACACCAATCAGTTGAGACATAACTGTTTCATCAACATGAAACGAAAATTAGTTACTTCTTGAAATGAATCGCTCCTTCCTTTACCCGCACTCTTTACCTATATTAGCTGTAGGTTTTTAACATATATATATATATATATATATATATATATATATATATATATATATATATATATATATATATATATATATATATAAATTATATTTATAATACAATGTATACCCAAGACTTGTATCCAAAAACTACAGCTAATATAGTTAAAGAGGAAGGAGCGATTCATTTCACGACGTAACTAATTTTCGTTTCATTTTGATGAAACATTGTAGTAACTTGCAGTAAACAAATTTGCTGAACTATGTTTTATGAGTTCAATTTCAACTGAAAGTTAACCACGTTACGGCTTCAGGGCGGGAGCGGTTGGGCCTCAATCTACACTTCTGGAAACATTTTCTTTCAATTTCAATTTTCAACATGTAATACTATACCAGTTATCAGAACAATGTTCGATCGTTTTTTTTAAATCAAAACACTACACGTTTGCACCCCCACCCACACTCTCCGCCTTACCTGAGACTTCTGCAAAATGCAACCCTTGCTTTGACCATATCATGGGAAAATCACGACTATGTTCGATCAGTTCTCTTTTATGTAGTCTACTCTTAGTCTAAATGTGTGTGTTCGATGTTCAAAATCGAAGTTCAGTTTTCAGAGAATCTTTATAATTTGGAGCACTTAAATGGCTATGTAGTGCTTATAAGAACGTTCAGTCAAAATGCTTTAGGACTTATATTCCAATTGATAATTTTATTCCCATCTTTATGAAATATACTTTATAAGGTATTAATTATTATATATTGGTATTTTATGTAATACGTATTTTTTCATAATTTCAAGGTTGACGCCATTCTACTAGGGTTTCTTTTGGAAAACACTTAAGATTTTGCCCTCAATTTCAAAGTTAAAAAAATATACTACACAATTTGGGTGCAATAAGACAAGTTATAAATATTAAAAAAATTGAAAAATGGTGTCTTGTCACAATTAACAAACAAGAGAAATTAAAAATAGGAAAAATATTCGAACCCGGGTCATGGCAGAAATAAAATTGAAAACTTGAAAAAAAAATTTAAGATGATCCGCCAACAGTCAGCTAGATTGCAGAACACTGCCTCTTGCTGGTTACTGTCACTTGCAGACTGAATGCATCTCATTTTGCAAATATTTTGGGAATTCTTTAAGAATTCGTAAGATTAGACTTTAATCTAGCTGGAACCTATCTGTGTGTTATTGAACCACCACTTTTATACTGACTTTGTAAACATGCTTTGAGTTCAACTAGAATATTTCATGTGCTTGGTGGACTTTGTATTTTTCGTTCAGAAGCTAGCCATTAAGTTTTAATTCCATGCTCGATTTAGTGTTTGAATTATTAAAAATTAGAAATTAACATTTTGTCTTATAAAAAGTTGACATTTCGAAAATAAATAAGACGCAATGCCACTTAACAGCAATCATCGGCATCTCTCTATCAAGTTCAATGCATAATTTGAAATCGTAATTCAATCGAATTATTAATAACAAAACATTAATTTCTATAAGAGCCCATATTTTGCGTTCATTGTTTTACCACAGATTGTTTTTAACCACCAGTCGTTAAATGGTGGTATCCTCGAAGTCTATGGTAAAATTTTCACCGAATTTATGAGGGCCCACTTTATCAGTATACTCTATAAAATCATCTTAGGCTTATTTCACACTAACTCGACATTCACATAAACGACATTTAGCCGACCACGGGACTAAACTTAGATCTATTCAAATATACCCGACTAGCAGCGCGGCGTGTTGGACCGATTCGACCATTTCTACAATTTGTCAATTTCCATCAGTCGCTTACGAACATGGAGCGGGGTCAGTTACTAGCTTGTATTATGTATTATAGACGATTACAAAAAAGCAGACCCAATAAGATGCAATGGGTTCATCTAATGCTTATGAATAAGATGCGTTGGGGACATTCAATCTTCTTTTTGAGTAGTTTAGACAATATGAAGATTTATTTTTTAACTATTTTCGTATAATTTTTGCATATTTCGACGACCTTCTCGCATGGATCGAAAACACTATTCAATGTTAGAACACATCATTCAGGGTATGTATCCCGCTATAAACATATGTTGCACTGGAAGAAGGCCAAATACAGACTAGTGTATGAACGACCGGTGTAAGGTAGATGTGAAGCGCTCTAATGGTTTAAACCTCCACAACACTGGCCAAGGCTAGACTCAAACGACAGTTGGCCACAGGACTGGGAGTTGTCAGGCTCCCTAATATAGGTATGTCGGCATAATGTGAAACATCTCATTACTTTTAAAATTCTGGACTCGTATACCCAGTGTTGTTTACAGTATTGTCGGGATGGTGTGATATAAGCTTATCGGAGAAGATCTGGTTTCGTCGTAATATCTAAAAATATATATTGCTTATATCCGTATACATATTATCCTTATATTTCATGTTCGATATATGAACATTGGATATTGCGTGAATATTTCAAGCTACAAGACGCAATTCTACTGTCAATATTCCAAAAGTTCGTTGTAAATGTGAATGCGATTTGTTTGATAATCGTGAACATATCTAGAATGTGATTAATGATAAATAAATATATGCATAATACAACCACATAATAAAACCAAAATGTGTTATGTACTCGTACATAACAAGCAATGTGGTAGTATAGTAGTTTTTGGTTTATCATGTTGTATTTAGAATTTATGACAATATAACAGGTTGACATAATTGACGACATTAACGATGCGATGGTTGTTTCGATAAATTATGATTTGGAAATTTAATTTGAATAGGGGAGCATATGATATTCGTGACTCAAAATAAGCCCAAAAATTAAATAAATAAAAAATTGAATAAGAATTTTTCATATCTCGTTTAGTTTTCGAAATGTGGCTATTATATGAAACATAATCCAATTTATTATATAAATAAAATAGTCACCCGACTTTAGACAAAAAAAGAGCATTTACGATAGTTTTGTTCTTCACTAGATTGTTTCATTTTAGGATCAAGAATAAGAATCATAAGAGTTCCTAACTACCCGGTGGATGAAACCTCAACTACCTGGTGGATGCACCCTGTATTAGTTTTTCTCACTACGAATCCATTGGTCGGTCGGCAATAATGAATAGCACCAAAAATATTCCTTACAAAATTCTCCATAAAAAGTATTCTGTTAATAATTTGAGTAATACCGGTTACGAGTAAACAGCATTGGCAACTGCATATTACAGCTAAATTTTATCTTTTACGTGAAATAGTCACTAAGAAAAATGTCCGTAACAGGCAAACAGACAGACACCGAGATGAGTCCATAATGGTCTAAGATCCGGCATTAGAAAAACCTTCCCTCATCTGTTAATTGAATGAAATAATTTTTAAAAGGCAGATAACAATATTATAAATGTAGGAGTGCAATGTCTGCCACCGTAGTCCTGCTGCCTATATCATATTAATTAAATAATTAATTAATATGATATAGTATCTTTGTTTGTTGCTCGAACAAATATATTTGTCTCTCTTTCTGCGTAGAATACATTTTTTGAAAAATTTATTATTTAATAATTTTTTTATATAGGCTGCAAATAATTTAATTATATATTTATTATATAAAATATATTTTATAATATCACAGTAATAAAATTTTCAAAAAATGTGTTCTACGCAGAGAGAGAGACAAATATATTTATTCGAGCAACAAACAAAGATACTATATCATATTAATTAATTAATTAATTAATATGATATAGCCAGCAGGACTACGGTGGCAGACATTGCATTCCTACATTTATAATATTGTTATCTGCCTTTTAAAAATTATTTCATTCAATTAACAGATGAGGGAAGGTTTTCACTAATGCCGGATCTTAGACCATAAGTGTTCAGTCAACTTTAAAATTCAATTAATTAAAAAAAGCTTGTGTGTGTTCTTAAAATAATATTAAATAACGTCAACACTACTATTAAGACACAAAAGTTTAATAAAACGATATAGCCGTAAAAAACTGCAATAGAAAAATTCTATATTTTATTTAAAACCAATGATTCTACATTTTATCATGGTAGAACCGAATCAGCGTCACTTCTTACGTTAAAAATTACAGCTTGAAAAACTGGCACTAAATCGATTATTTACATTAGAATCAAAGTTAATGAAATCTATCAAGGGCAGGCAATGTTTATCAATATATACATTTAATATATAAAGTTTACGAGGCCATAGAGGCCATAAAAATGATATTATAGATAATGTGGCTCGTATTTTTAATATACTTTTTTTATCAAAAACATGGAGCAACCATGGTAAAGACATGTACCTGTACCTAGAATCTGTGTAGTCAAATTTAAATGTTCTAATGAAAGAGTTGGCGGTTTACTAAAAGATATCTTACTAAAGATCTTTCATTATATAATACATAATATTATCTTGCATTTCAATATGCAAAGATCATGGCACACTCAAAATTATTGTCCACTGAAGAGTGGGGTCACTTATGTGACAGATTTACTCGTTGTCTTTTTCGATAAGAATCTCATGTATGTATATAAAAATTTAGTCTTTCTACTGTATGTCATTCATTTTTCCCTAAATGTTTCCCAAGCACTGCACAATAGAGCAGGAGTGTAAACTTTGAAACATCGATTGTAGGAGTGCTACATCAGTGGAGTGTTATATCAGTGATTCGTTACATGCTGCAAATATACTCTGATCAGATCTCATAACGCGCCAAAATAAGTACAACTTCAGAAAAATCAAAGCTCCTATACACATTAATGCATAATAATAAATAAATAAAAAAATAAATAAAATTAAAAAAAATAAAAAATAAAAAAGCCTTATATTTCTTACTTAAACAATATTACAAAACAGTTACAAAAAAAATAAAATAAAATGTTTACTCTTAAAAACAAAAGCAAGAACCCCTCATTAATCGAAGGTAAAGGCCTCCTCTAGAGATTTCAGAGAAGTGTCTCTATTTGCTGCTGTATCCATCTAATGATCGCCTGCTACTTTTGTAATGTCATCTGTTCATCGGGCAGCTGGTCTGCCTCTCTTTCTAGAGCCTGCTAGTCCGACCCAAGACGTCAATCTGTGCGTCCATCTATTGTCTACCAACCGCGCTATGTGACCGGCCCAGCGCCACTTTAGTTTCTTGCAGTGACATAGAGTATCAGCAACCTTTGTATTTTTTCTAAAAGTTTTGTTGGGTACTTTTTGAATTTTTATCAAGTTTAATAGGCTTCTTTCCATACTGTTTTAGCATGATCTAATTTTGTTTTCCGATCGATAAGTGAACTTCCAAGTTTGACTGGCGTAAATTAATGATGGGAGAATACAGGTATCCATGACTTTTTGCTTAATTTTAATTGGCATATCACTTTTCAGAACTTCTTTTAGACTCCAAAACTTTTTCCACGCATTTATGGTTCTTCTTTCTATTTCATGGAAATTTCTCTGCTTTTCGAATGAGATTTGCTTACCCAGGTAAATATAAGTGTCGACATATTCTAACGTTTCCTTGTCTAAGTATACTGGATTCTGATGTTATTTGTCATGATCTTAGTTTTACTGCGGTTTATTTCTAAACCGACCTGTAAAATACATTAGTGCATAAGGGTTACCAAATTTCCATTGATTAGAGTTTCACTGATAAAATTTAACCCTTTGCAACTGTATCAGCATAAATTGTACTAAAATAATAATGCAAAAATAATAAATTAGAATGCACATGCGTACAAGCAGTGTTAGTCCACAATACACCACGGTTTTTTTTAATGATTAGTAACAGGCTAAATTTTTATCAGTAGCTTCCTTTCGACGAGACGCCCAACTTTTCTCTCGCAAAAATGCTCGATAATAGTGACTAAAGAAGCGCGTAAGGGCATCTCGTCGAAAGGAAGATACTGACAAAAATTTAGCCTGTTACTAATCATTAAAAAAAACCGTACATCACTGTGGACTATGTGGCTTTATCATTAGAGTGAACTCAAAAACTTACATTAAGAAGTGATTAAAATAGTTTCATAAGTACCTAAAATTAACACATTTCTTGGTAATAAATTACATTTATAAAACTCATTGAACATAATGTTATACATACTATTTATTGGCCGACATGTTATACGCATTCACTAATAAACATTGTATTCTATACGCGTTCAAGTTAGCTACACTACTATAAAGAAAAAGAGGAAAAACATATTTATCAAGTAATACACACACAAAACTCGAATCATTTGAAATATGTTACAAACCATTGAGTTTACGCAATATAAGAATAATAATTCAAAATAATTTAAGTTAAACGACTTGTAACAACAAAACGTTTTTTGGGTAACGACGTCTGCAATGAATTAATAAAATCCAACGGTTTATCTTAATTTTTAATACATTATATTATTTGGTATACATTAGAAATAAATTTGTGTCTCTTTGTGATCTTATTTTTTTTGTACAACAAATCAGTTATCATGCGTCTTTCCCTTGTTTCTTTTATGTACTATTACAATTACAAATAACTAAGAAGTACCAATTGAATTTTGCCAATCAGTGTGATGGCCGATCAACGGGAGAAATATCTTTCAATTGTTTAAGGATAGTTCGAGCTACGATTTCAGGTTAAATAACTGGTTTAATTATCAAAGGATTGATTGGTAATTAACTCTAGTTCTTTATATTTCAGTTGTTCAAATTTGTTTGTTACATTTTGTTCCATCACTGAATGATCAATGTTTTCTTGACTGTGCCAACAAAAGTTTAGATCCCACCACAAGTTCGATCTCGATGTCATCAAATTTTTGGCATTTAAATGCTCGTTTAGACGCAATTTTCGTCGATGCGGCCCACTTCGAAATTTCAACTAAAGTAAAAGACAAAAATTTACGTATATATGTGAAATTATATTTTATACTGTAGAGTGTAGACGTGTTGTTTATTGCTCTGTTGAAGTTGAGTTGATTTTGATTTTTAGCCCGACTTCAAAAAGGAGGATGGTTCTCAATTAGTCTGTATGTTGCTTTTTTATTTTATTTTTTAAATGTTTGTTACCTCAGAGCTCCGTCATTTATGAACCGATTTTGAATTTTTTTTTGTTTTAAAGGGTTTGATTTCCGATTAGTCCCATTATCACCAAATCGCACTCTGATGAGGGGATACCCTGGAAATCGAGGAAAATCCTCATTTTATATGTGATCACCGATTCCTGCGAAAAATGCTTGTTTGTTTGAAAGGGTATACTCATTCATAATGGAAAAATAAGAAACTTTTTTTAAAAACCGACTTCAAATAAAAAATTTTTTACAAAAAAAAACTGACGCCAAGAAAAAAAACAAAATGCTGTAAAAAAAACTGAAAATCTGTTATGTAAAAATGCACTAAAAAAAAACGGAAAAAAAAATGTGTTATGAAAAAATGCACTAAAAATTAGTAGGTCGTTTAGTAGGTCTATCCATATTCAGACAAATAAATTCAGTTATAAGCAAAGTCACTAAAAAGCGAGAAATAAAAAAATTTTGACAAAATGGAAACCCGACTTTAAAAACCAAATGCACTAAAACCAAAAACCAAAAATACACTAAAAAGTAAAAAAATAATTGCATATTCTTGTGTTAATGGTAGTTCACCTAAGCAAACATTATTAAATATATATGTACAATTATTGTTATTTTTTGAGGCGGTGTTCAAATTTTATGTGAAGGATAAATTTTACGTGAAACATTAAAATTTAAATAAATACAATAATTTTTCGAAATAAAAACGTCAATATTTTTTCAATTTCTCTATGCTGACACCGGCTCCAAAAATAACAATAATTGTACATATATATTTAAAAATTTTTGTTTAGGTGAACAAAAATTGACACAATTTGGTTTTAGAATATTTGATTTTTGAAGTCAGGTTTCCATTTTGTCAAAATTTTTTTAAAGATCATTTTTGCATGAAAGTGAAGGTTTTATTTGACATACTTAGACTGATCCGATTTAGATCAAATATGCGCCGTTGTTCGATAAGTTTTTGCCAATTTGAGGGTAATTCCATTATGTCTCTCTCATGGTAGCTTCTGTCCCTATTGGCTAAAAACTGGGACAGTCGATTTTCACAAGCCTTCGAGGCGAATTTTTTACCAGCAAAATAGTTCGCCATGGACAGAAACAGGTGGTAATCACTTGGTATCAGGTCCGGACTATCAGGTGGATGCATAAGAACCTCGATATGAATTAGGTTGAACTGAATTTAAAAAACGATATTGAACAAACGAACATCGATATTAATGAGCTTAAAAATATTTGCTTATCAAATCAGCAAAAGTCAGCAAACGAACACTGAATTGGAATCAATCGTCAGCCAACAACAAAAGACAATTAGCTATTTACAGCGGGAATTAAACAAAAACAATATCGTTGTTTTCGGTATGACTGCTAATGAACCAAATTTACTAACATCATGGAAATTGCTGACCACAAATTGGGAAGATTACTGAATCAGATATTGTCAAAATCCATCGACTGGGAGAAAAAAATAATGTAACAAAGCCAGTTAAAATTGGTTTCTATGACTACCGCACGAAAATGCAAATTATTAATGCAAGATCTCAGTTAAGAGGCACTAATATCTTTATAAACGAGGATCTGACTCTGGAACTTCGCATACAAAACAGAGAAAAACACCTTTCCCGAAAAGTAACAACAAAAAACGCCTCGTACCCCAATCATCCGATGAAGCTGAAGATATGGATAAAATTGTTCAACACAAGAAAACGAAAGATATAGCAAGAAATTCTTCAAAAAACTGAACTGCACATTTTATTTAAATAACATTAATATCGTCCTATGGAATTGATCCGGGTTGAATAATTTCAACAATACAATTTTAGGAGAGAAGATTGATACTTTGCTCGATTTAGATTTTAATTGTTTGCGTGATATCTGACATGTTCATTCACCCATAATCAACCAGGAAATTAAGAAAAACTACAATGTGTTTGACAGCCTTGAAATGAAGGAAAATTCAACGGGTTGGACTAGCGGCGGATAATTTTACTAACTAAAAAAAAGGTTTAAAACGCATTTAGTTGAAAGAACAAATTTATAGTTGATGGTGAATGTACTGGGACAAAGCTTAGCTTATTTTTCACCCTCAATTAATATAAATACAACATTGGATATAAAGATTATTAAAATAATCAAAGAGAACTTTTGGTTTTTTGAAATTACATTTAAAATTTTTGCCCCTATTCCTAGAACATTTGTTTGTATTTTATAAATACGTATTTCGACTGCAATGTAGTCATCATCAACATG
This sequence comes from Nineta flava, assembly GCA_963920215.1. NCBI lineage: Eukaryota > Metazoa > Arthropoda > Insecta > Neuroptera > Chrysopidae > Nineta > Nineta flava. The sequence continues at coordinate 500,584 of OY986045.1, forward strand.
AATTAGCTAATCGTAATTATCCCTTGGATATAGAGGATATAGAGTCAGAGATATGTTGCCTGTTGCTAAGCGTGTCTCACAATGACACTAAAAAAGTTCTGTCCTTTTAAACGATATGACTGAGGGTATAATCTGACCTGAGGATTATTTGAGTTGACCGACTAACGGATTAGGTGTGTGGAGAGCCCCACCTATTTATTGGCGGTATTCTTTGGTGACTATGCGGCGTTTGTTTTGTCACTAAAGTGAGGGTATCGAAGCTAACCTGGAAATTCAGGTATTCGATTTTTATTTTTATTTTGAAAATGGTTTAATTTTAATAAATCAGAATTTGGAATTGGGCCATTGTCGTAATTCATTATCTTTTTTCTGAAAACAGAAATGTAACATTGGATATGTTTAACGAAACACTGCCACTCATTTCAGCAGCATACTCAAATAATATAGTTTTACTCGGGGATTTCAACTCACGTATAGGTACTCTAGATGTGGAACTCTGTTGTGAAAAATGGTAAACGTGCATCTCTTGACAAAATGATCACTTCCAAGGGTAAAAAGCGGGACTCTTTTATGGAGGATCGTAATCTTTCAGTACTAAATGGACGTACTTGGAGTGATACTCCTGCTCAATACACCTACATTAGTACCATAGGAAAATTGGTAATAGACTTGTGTTGGGTAAACACACATTTTCTTTCTTCTATCAAAGATGCTGGAATGTATCAATGTCGTCAGTATTCTATCACCTACCCTACAAAATTTTGTTAAAGATTGATAACTGTGTAAAAAAGCAAAAACATAACTGTGTAAAACAACCAGTAAGTTGGAGAGGAATTACTGGCGACCTACCAGGAAATTTTAGCAGAAAAGCTGAATCATTTTAACGTCAATAGCAATAATCCTTCGGATGCATACAATCTTCTAACTGATTCTATTAAACAAACCAGTAGGGATCTCTCAATGTTTAAGGAACTGCGTATATTTTCTAACTTTGTAAGATTCAACAAACCATGGCTTAATAAGACATGGCTTATTAAGACTGTAAGGATGCCAAAATCAATGTCCGATTTTTTTTGAGGCAGGGTACGTTACGGTTTCACGAATAAGATTTCACAATGTACTAGCTAAAAACACCTACAGGCGAGTTATTTCAATCAGCAAAAAACAGTATTTTGGCGAATTACGGAGTAAATTAACAGTCACAAAAAATAGCCCGGAATTTTTGCCTACTATTGAATATTAAGCGAAAACTAGCTAGCCTGATTGATATAAACACTTACATATAATATTTTGCTTTATTTCACTCCTGCTTTCAATCCGGAACTGGACTTTGCTATAGACATGGATGAATTAAATCTAGCCTTAAATAATGTAAGTAATGGCAAAATATCGGGTCCGGATTGTATACCCGGTGAGTTTTTACCTCCCAGTGGAAAGTAGAAAGTTTGTGTTCGATCTACTTAATCTGGATACCGAGCTTATCCCACGACAATGGTCCAAACTAAAATATTTTCTGCTTCATAAGAAAGGGCATGTTCAGTTACCCGAAAACTACCGAGGCATTTCTTTAATAAATAGTCTATTCAAACTATTTACCCGAATACTCTGTGATAGAATAACACTTTGGTCGGAAAATAATAATAAACTCCCGGAAGAGCAGTCAGGGTTCTGTAGAAGTCGATCCTGTATAGATAATATTTTTGTGCTTACAGTTCTAATTTGTTGCCGCCTTCGCCGAAAAGAAAGAAAGCTTTTTTGCGCATTTATCGATTTTAAAAGTGCGTTCGACACAATTAACCACTCTATTCTTTGGAAAAAATTGTATAGTTTAGGCTTAAGTTCCAAAATGATTCGAATTATAAAAAACCTCTACAATAGTGCTATTTTAGATAGATTGTAGAGGCTGTCCTGGACGGGCTAAACTTCGACCACAAAGTCCATTGTGACAACCACCTGTAACCACCCCTTTTTTTCTTAATAATTGACAAACTACCGATGTCGGGATTCGAACCCATAACCTCCCAGTTTCAAACAAGGCATACTGCGCAGGCATAACGCCTTAACCGCTTGGCCACTTGGACTGGTGTAGTGCTATTTTACTATTCAAATGAATGGTTTGTGTACGGAAGACAAACAAATTGAGAAAGGAGTATTACAAGGGAATTCACTCAGTCCTTTATTATTTTAATTATTCATTGCTGACTTTTATAAATTTTTATTAGACAACGCATAGTGTCGTTGTTTTACGCACATGACCTTGTGTTGTTAGCTGAAACACCACAAAAACTTTAAAAATGTCTACACCTACTTAAGTATTACTGTTTATCAAACGATTTAACAGTTAACATTAAAAAAACCAAAATAATGATATTTCAACGTGCAGGAAGACCCACGTCTCTAAAGTTCGTCTATGATTCCCGTAAATTAGAAATTGTAAGCCAATACGAATACTTAGGCGTCAATTTTAGTAACTCCATTCTGTTTCTGAATGCAACCAACCAGAAAGTAGCGAAAGCCAATTCATCTACGTCGGTAGTGAAATCCATAATGGCCAAAGCTACAATGCAATCACACAACTCAAGAATGCAGTTATACCAATCCTTTTTATTTGTAATATTTTATTTTTGATATTTTATTTATATAATAATATTTATATTATATATAATAATATTATATATAATAATAATTATATAATTTTGTTTTTAAATATTTTGTACTCAATCCCTGTAATAAGCCGTTAGGCTTTAAATAGAGTTAAATTATTATTAATAATAATAATAATTATATTTTATAATCTCATTATCTCGCTACATTTAGTTTACCACTACATTTTTTTTTAACGACCTTAGAAGTGTTTATTTAGGGAATAGAAATCTAATGCTTCATCATGAAAGTAAAAAGTAATTTTTGCGCTAAAATATAATCAGTTCATAGATTGTTTGCATGCATCAACTGGGCAGCTATTATCTAAATTTTCTGTACTATTTGAACTATTTGCTCCTAAACTAGTCCTTCCAATAGGCCCAGACGAAGTATAGTGTTACCATCTTCAATATTCGTTTATTTCGGTTTTTTCATATTATCAAGCTTTTAATTATTACAATTACTTACTTAACAAGGGGTAAATACAAAGGGTCGATACACGAATGCTCTGCATATTCGCCGTAAATTGGTTCGCATTGTCGAAGCCATCGAATGTTCTCATTGCAGAAGCATACTTTTTTTGGCGCTGTCGCGGTATCTTGGCTCTCTTTATTCTTTAAAGGTGCGCTGCCCGAACCTGCAACAGATTCTGATACTCGACAAAACAAAAAAAAATATATTAGTAAAAGGTTTTACTAAATATTTTCTAATTGGAACGACACGCACAAAAATTTTTTAAAAAAAAAGGAGAAAAAAAAAGTTATTGCTTTAAAAAAAAATGAGAATCCAATTTCTTTTTCAACAATTATTGTAATTTTTCAACACAATGCCAAACTTTGAATTACTTATACAACTGCCAACTTTAACTTGATTTGAATTGGACAACAATTATATACTTTGAACCGATTAAACATCAGGCAAATATATACTTTGAAATTAATCAGACACTGGTCGATTTTAAACTCATTTGAATCAACACTGGCCACCGGCTTATATACCCGTCAAAGATCTTTCTAGAATATGGTTGTTGTTTTGAAGAAATATTTTTTTGTGAAACATATTTTTTCATGGAGGTTTCTAGAATATTTTAGTTTATCAACAACCATAGTCGTAATCGGAGTGTTCAGATTATTTATAAAATTAATTAAAGATTATAATACTTCTCCAAGGTTTGAACAATAATCACACCCCGCTTGGTTGATATTTAACTATCGACTTAATGAACACGGCCAGTGTGAATTCAAAATCTATACACAATTTTCAATGCATAAGCTTGCTTATTCTGTTTCAATTTTTTTATTTAAAAAAAGAAAAACTTTAAATCAAAAGCATTTATTAATTTCTTTTCAATTTTCGACTTTGTGTAAAGAAAAAAATAAAAATTAGATTATTTTCTTTTTGTACTTATCTTAAATATTTTTCGTAATATTTTACTTAATATTTTTCGTAATATAATTAGAACGTATGTTGGATCCAGAAAAATTATTCTCAATAATTTTTACTACAACAAAATCTCCCCCTCTAGACTCCAACACAAGTTTTCTAATTTTCTATTATCTTTGGTCGACCAATTTTTGACTTAAGAACTATTTTAATTATTTGAATTGTACTAGTACATTTAGCTAGCTTGCTTAACTTAAAGTGAACGTACACATTACAAGTTCTTCACTCTTCATCAACGGCGCCTGGTGTTAATTGCCGGTCGTCTGGGCCGCAAGTTGTACCCTGGCTCTATTGCTCTGACCTCTGGCTCCTCCAAACTTGGTACATCCCGTCGTCTTCCATCACCTCCATGCCTTTGACCCCCCAATCGATCCGGAAGTAGTTGGCTGAATACCTCGTTCCCCACACTCAATCTTCCCATCCGTATCTTCGTGGGAGGCACTGTATCCAGTATAAAGATTCCAGCTGGTAAACTTCTCAGCACCCTGTAAGGTCCTTTCCATTTTGGTGCCAATCTACTATGGACATCCTCCACCTTACTGCTGAGTACTTTATTGCGCATCCAGGCGGACTCTCCAGGTTGATAACTGTGTCCCGTCTTCACTTGGTCGTTTTCTTCGGCATTGGCCAATATTGTTTGCCGAGCTCTTTCATCATTTTCTTGACGTTTTTGGCCTCATTTATTGGCCCATTCTTGAATTCTTGAGGTTCTTCTTGAGTTTGTATTTTCCAATCCCCAGGCTTCTTCATTTCTGCCCCGAGTAACAATTGGGCAGGCGAGAAACCAGTTGTTCTAATTGCAAAACTGGTCTAACTGGTCCCAGTTTTTGTGTGCTTGATCCAGTAAATGCAGACGCAACAACTTCTTCGACTCTTGGTCCTGTCTTTCCGTGGGGTTGGCTCTTGGATGGTATATTGGCGTGGACCATATACTCTTCTTATACACTTCTTGTACCATATGTTGACTATTGACTAATTAGCTCTTGTTCTGTCCACTCGTCGACGTAGATTACTTCTCAATGGACTTGTGTTATCAACGATAAATCTTCTGATGGCAGTTACATCACGATCTTCATACTGCCATCGTCGAATATCATCAAGTGTAGATGTTTCAACGATGACGTTGAGGGTTATTGGTGTTTTTTCCCTCTTTTCAATCACCCACTCCGGAATGTCCTCCACATCTTCATCTTCAGCCTTGTCCTGTGGTTGTCTGGACAAGGAGTCAGCGGCTTGATTATCGTTTCCGGGGACGTGAATTATTTCGTAATCATATGCTCCCAATGCTAATGCCCATCTTGTCAATTTGGCTCGACTATCCTTGGTTTTGTTCAGCCATTGGAGCGCTGCATGATCCGTATATAATTTGAAATGTCTTCCTTCCAGATACCCTCGAAACTTCTTCAATCCCCGGATTATCGAGAGACATTCCTTTTCTGTAGTGGCGTACTTTCGTTCTGTGGGTCCAAGTTTCTTGCTGGCATAATTTATAATTCTTCGTGTTCTACTATCATCTTCCATTTGAAATAAAATTGCACCCAGTCCGACGTCACTAGCATCCGTATTTAAACAAAACGTCTTCTTAAAATCTGGATGTGCTAGTTTCGGTGCATTTACTATTGATGACTTGAGATTTTCGAACGTATTCTGATGTAATGTTAGCCAGCGCCACTTTATGTTCTTCTTTAACATTTCGCTCAGAGGTGCAGCTATATCTTCATAGTTTTTGACGAAGCTTCTGTACCAACCACATAATCCCAAAAATTGTCGTAATTGTCGTCGTGTTCTTGGTACAGGGTGATTACTGATAGCTTCATTCTTCTCTTCATCTCTGTCAATGCCGTCTTCGCTCAAAATGACACATTTGCTTGGTTTACAAGTTAATCCATGTTGTTCTAGTCTTTCAAGTACAAGATCCAGGTGGTGTAAATGTTCCTTGACTGATCGACTGTAGATTAGTATGACATCCAGGTAAACTTGGCAGAAATCTTCTATGTATCCAGATAGTACTTTGTTCATTAAACTCGAACGTAGCTGGAGCATTCTTCAGTCCAAACGGCATGACGCGTAATTGATAGAGATCTCTTGGGGTGGTAAATGCTGTGTACTCTTTTGATTGTGATCTCCATCTCAATTTGCCAATAACCAGTCTGAAGATCCAATGTAGAAAATATTTTGGCTCCATTGACTTTTCTCAACATCTCTTGCAGATCTAGAATCGGAAACGCATTGCTCTTTGTGATGTCGTTCAATTTTCTATAATCGACGTACAATCGAAAGGTTGCATTCTTCTTTGGTAATACGACGGGTGCAGCCCAAGGCGATGTGGGTGGTTCTATAATGCCATCGCCCTCCATCTCTTCAATCATCTCTTCTAATACCCGTTGTTTTTCATTGTTGTAATGGTATGGTCGTAATTTAATGGGGGAATTCTTCGTAATCTTAATTTTATGTGTGATCATTTTTGCCCTTCCAACTTTGCCGAAAACGCTCAGATGTCAAGGAGTTTAATTTGTAACTCGCCCAATGCATCGTTAATTGCTGCCATTTCTAACAAGATATTCTTAGGAATCTTAATCGAGTTTGAGAGGCCAATCTTCATTAATTATGTTTATCACTAGTTGTTTAGGAATATTAGTAAACAATTATACTACATCCAAAGACACCAAAATATAATTATCTGGTATTGTTACTTTTTTTTATAAATTCTTCAAGCTCTTTAAAGAAAAAAACTAATTTGTTTGAAATTGATGTTATTCGTATCTGATGTTAGAATTTGGCTAACTTGAAATACGGTGAACGAACACAACTTACAACTGGTTTCATAACACAACCAGGTTTGTGAGTTTTTCTTAAACCCACAGTTTAGGTGAAACAGCATTTATATGATTTGAAGGTTTTTTCCAAAACTTCTGATATAGGGTATGTTCCAAAATTTGCTGCGAGCGCTGGCAGTGCTTCACCGTGCGTTCCCGAATTCATGACAGCACGCTGCAGCAGTACTGTGAAAAAAAATGACGTCATGAATTTTGTGCTGTGCCTGTTGCCTCTGAAAAGGTGAAGCAGTGGAAGCAATGAACATGGTGGCGTGCTGTGAACCGCGTTCCTATTTTCACGGCTGAAGTAGCAGTAGCTGTGCGCTTGCAATTTTGGAACGCTTTTCGCAGCATGATTCATGGCGTTAACACTCACAGCGCTGGCAGCAAATTTTGGAACACACCCATAATTAGCTGTCTTTTTAACTTTGAAATCAAATCATTAGCTAGTTTTTCAAACTTGTTAGTTGGATCTTTATTCAACAATAAATAGGTATTTTTATCTGCTCACATTTTTTACATTTCATTCAGATATTTATCTTTTTTCATAATAACAGTGTTATTACCCCTTTATCCGATCGTGTTATTACAAGGTTCGGATTCAGTTTTAAGAAGCGTTTAGTTATAAAATTTACTATCAAATTTACAAATTTTGTTCTAATGTTATTTTGTTCATCCTTAACTGTTTTTATGCCTACTCCAACAATATCTATCTTTGTAATATCATCTTCCAAATCTTTGAAAGTATAAACTGGAACTTTATTTGTTCTTATTGGTATACCATAACCTGGTTCCAAATTCAATACTCAAACTACTTCTTGAGGAAGCTCAACATCAGTAAAAATAAAAACACAAGTATTTCGTCTATGTTATTTTTTTTTTTTTCAATGATAACTTGTCTTTTTTTTTAAAAATATTTACATGTTTTATTGATCTTGTTCTCTAATGTTTTCAATTTCCAAGCAGTAATTTTTATTTCTAAATTTAAAAACTTATTTTTAAAAGATTTTATTTATTTATCCAGAATAAATAAATAAAAATTTAATAAATAAATCCCAGGAATAATTTAAAATGTATGTACAGTTTCTACTTGAAAACTGTACATACATTTTAAATTATTCCTGGGATTTATTTATTAAATTTTTATTTATTTATTCTGGACGTGATATACGATTTATGGTTCTGTATATAGTTTTGAGAATTAATTTTCATTTTTAGTGAAATGCTGCGAAGAAAATTTAACCTCAATGCACGTAGCAAAGCCGCAAGATGCTAATGAAGATCAAAGAATCAGGGTAGAAGAGAGACGTGCGCAAGAATCTCAAGCTCATCGCGACGAACGTCTGCGACAGAATGTATTAAGAAGGAGGGCAGCGCGTGAACAGCATATAAACACGTTCAGAGCACGTGAACGAGAAAGACCACAAACCAGCCGCGCATTAACACATTCATCGTTTGTACGTCTTGCGTTCGAATATGCACCAGATATCGAATACTCTGGGAATTCTAAAATTGCCATCATTGTAATGGGCAAAGTATGCCAACATTGTCAGGCGTGAAAATTTTGCAATAAAGCACTAATGACAAGTTGTACTGTCACCTCTTATCACTCCGCCGGAACCTTTACAATCACGTATTGCTGGCGAATCAGACGATTCAAAATTATTTTTGCGCAAGAAATGCAAATTCAATTCTTGCTTTCAAGTGACAACATTTGGGGAAACAAAATTTTTGTTGCCCCAAACGATCACACATCCCGACGCAACTTTGAGACTACATTCAAAATACATGGCCAGGTGTACCATAAGATTGATGCCGATGCCTAATGTTGACCCAAAGTTTCTCCAAATCTATTTTATGGAAGAGCGCGTGACAACCTGGTGTAATTATAATTTCATCGAACGGACAAACGAGAGAGCAATTGTGGACTTGTGTAAAAATTTTTTGGAGAGTCGAAGCCAACTTATACAATTAAGAAATGACAACTATCAAATCGTTATTAAGGCCGACAAAGTAAAGTGGATGAAGTTGCTGTTATTATGGTCGATGATCCACCTGACAGCTGAGACATCAAAATCACACGCCGAGACAGCACTGTGAGTACGATTTCGGATATACATCGTTCGTACGATGCACTCTAATATCCGCTAATATTTTGGAAAGAACACGATTAATACCACATCAATATCAAACTGCGTGATCCAGTTAATGGTAAAATTTCATATTAAATATATTTTTAAAACTATTTTATTTCTTATTTTATGTTATTATTTTTTTCAGGTAATGAAACAAACAAAAAAGTTAGCACAATGACATACTACGCGTACCAATTGAAAATTAGACATAACCAGGACAACCATATCCTTCGATATCGGCAGCTGTACTATCAATGTGTTGTGGACATGTATGCTAAGATCGAAAGCGAACGTTTGCGATATATTCGATTAAACCAGGCTAAATTACGATCGGAGGAATACAACCACTTACGAGATGCTATTATCGGAAATATCGATGAAAATTTAAACATCAACTTCAAGCTACACCGGCAGTCCACGACACATGCAGGAGTACATACAAGATGCGATTATTTACGTACGTCATTTCGGTCATCCAGATTTGTTTATCACATTCACATGTAATCACCAGGCCAACAATCAATACATTATTACCAGGCTGGATTGCTGGACGATGACAATCATTGGGATCTGACACTTGCTGATACAGCATTTGCATCCAAATAACATTCGTAAACTGTTTGAAATTATTTTGATGACATGTTATCCAACACAATCATCGGCTTTGTGGGAAAAATATGAACTATATGACTGAAGACATACCTCACTGAATTAGACTCACAAACCTAGATTAGACACCTGAAATGTACAATGAAGCATTAGTGTTGACCGAGGATTTATGTACTCGAATTTCAAATTTACCACTTAATCATTATGGTATGCCATCACCAGATTGCCGGGTCACCGACTTAGATAACAGTGATTTACAGCGAGAAACAGTATAATAACGTTGAGTTAGCTACATTTATTGCAAAATTTGAACCATTAAGCTTTTCTGTTGTCAGAATAAAATAACATTTATAATCGAATTATGCTGACTATTGATGTTGAACAAGACGGCTTTTTTTCTTGGACGCACCAGATGGAACCGGTAAAACATTTTTAATCCTGTTTATCCTTGCAAAGATACGGTCGCAGCAGAAAATTGCTTTCAAAATTGCATCGTGGGGCATGCTGCTACTTTGTTAGATGGTGGGAAAACGGCACATTCAGCAATCAAGCTGCCATTAGACGTTCATAATAAAACAAACACAATGTGTAGCATTAAGAAAACCGGAATGGCCGCAGTGTTCAAATGAGTTCAATTTTTATATGGGATGAATGGTACTATGGCTCATAAACATTCACTCGAAGCATTACATAGAACTATGCAAGATTTAAACTGGAACAAAATATTTGGTGGCGCTGTCTTACTACTATCTGATGATTTCCGACAGACATTGCCAATCATTCGCTCTACTTTTGTCGATGAGATTAAAGCATGTTTAAAACAATCGTTTTTATGTCGAAACAGTTCGATTGGCCATGAACATGCGAATACTATTGCAAAATGATCCTGAATATCATTTTTTACATAGTTGGGTTATTTTTATATAATCCCAACACATTTTAGAAATGAATAAAAATTAGTATTTTGATTTATTGATTTGATTTGGGATCAATTACATAAATTTAAACTAAAAAAAACAAAATATTTTAAAAGGTTTCTTTTATTAGAAAAATAAATAATGTAGCTAAACCAAAGATTTGTTCAGTTTTGAATTCAATGCTGGGCCCAAAATTCAATTCAATATGGCGTATATATGTTAAGAAGACAGGATCTAGAGTTTGATATAAATATTTCAGAAGCATTAAATAATTTTAAATACGTAAAAAAAATCATTGTTTTACTAAAATAAAAGATAAATATTTAACAAACAGATTATATAACGTGGTATAATTTCAATTGAACAATTTAAACTATTGTAACTATTTCGAGGTATTTCATGTGTAAAAATTTTTCCACAACTTTTTGGGAGTTGCAAACTTGAGTATACATAGCCATAATGAGTCCAAACAACATACTAAAAATCAGAGATACATCATGTTTTGTTAATTTATTGTTGATTTTGACAGGTCTATTTGACTATGTGTCTAATTTGATTGACTGATTAATTGTTTAAGTTACTATACTTTTGATTACTTATGTTTATTATTTATGTTTATATTAAAATTCATTTCAACGTTTTTTTAAATGATTACATGCCTTATTTTTCATTACCAAACCAAAAAACAAAAGATAGGAAAGGTTATAGAACATTTCTGGAAAAATGCAATTTTACCTTATATGGGTTTTTGAGAGAACTACGAGGCTTATAGACTTCGCTTTGCACTTAATTTAAAGCTAAGTTATATTATGCAAGTCCTATTCGCAGGACCAATGGTTTCGACGCAATTTCGGTCCAAAGAAGGTCTAAAATTAAAATTTTCAATTTTTGGAAAAACTGGCCTATTTTCAAAGTGCCGTAATTTGGTAACGAATTGAACAACAGGGCTCTGGTTGAACTTAGTTTGTCACAAATTTAATGCTCTTACAAAACGTATAGAATAGCTTTCGAAGAGAAATGCATGGATTAGGAGATATACAGCAGAATCTGAAACAAGTTCAAAAATTTCGCGGTTTTTCGCGTGTAAAAATTTTTCCACAACTTTTGGAGAGTTGCAAACTTGGATATACAAATCCCAAATGGGTTCAAACAACATACTAAAAAATCAGAGATACATCATGTTTTGCGAATTTAGCGATTTTTTGTGTTGATTTTGACTGGCGTAACATCTAAGTACACATTTGAGTTTTGGAAAAAATAATGAGGTAATGTATTGTAGCAAACATGATTTTCTACAACTTTATGCCTTATAAATTTTTGGATTGTTCTTATACTAAGAGAGATATTTTATATTTTATATTTTGTGTTTTCTTCTTTATCTATGCTCATTTATTAATAAAATTGGCCTTGCAAATACTAAAATCATATCAGATACGACGTTTTATTTTGATTAGACTAAAATTGTGACCGCTAGAAAGTGATTTATATATTCTAAGGAAATTCGCTAAGTTAACGCAGCTTCTGCGAAACGAATTTTTTAAATTTGGTATGAAATCTGTGAAGTTTCTTGATAGGATAATTTTGTTTGTTGATATTTTCATAGTTTTGGATTTAGATTGGCCTGAAATTGGCAATGTTAACTTTTGAATTTCTTTGTGGACTTCCGTAATTTTTGTTAACGTTTCGTTGTAAAATATTGATAATTTGACTTGATTTGAACTGAATAGTAACCATTGATAGTCAAGAATTTGTTGAAATATGTCTTGCCGTGCGTAATAATTTATAACATTACACTCAAAAAATGCATCCTGTGGCTTGTAGTTTCGAATAGTTGTGTTTCACAATCATCTGGTGCTTGTTTTTAGATTATTTGTTTTTTACATAAAAATTGATTCTTTTGGTATTCTTTACAGTCATCAAGAGTCTTTGATAGTGAAGTATGCAATCGATCTTTGCTTGTGAGTACGAAAATTTCGATCCGAAATTTGATATGAAAAATAATTTTTCTGAGTTGTATAAATAACAATTCTGCGTATTCAATATTTATAAAATATGAATTATTTGTAAAAAGATGGTACACAGATATTTTTTGCTTTCCGAGGAACTTCTGAGCACAAATTATGAGTAAACTATTGAGTTTATGGAAAAATATTTAAAACAAAGTTGTTTATTTTATAAAGATTTTTTGTTATTCAATTTTTGTTATATACGGTTTCAAAGATAGTCAGTTTTGCCCATTTTGCCCAAACATTATTCGATTTTGCCCATTAACGAAATTGACCTTACTTTTTTGCTCTAGAACACATAAACAAGTTTCAGCTCGTCATCTCTTTTCGTTCTTGAGTTATCGTGCCCACGGGGGCAGACAGGCAGACAGGCGGACATGCGGAAATGGCCGAATTACGCCATTTTTATATGCCAAACATTCATGCCTGCAATCAATATTTTAAAGCGTTAAAACGTCGTGTATAATATACCTTGCATTTACATATACTGGGATAAAAATGTAACAATTCTTTTTATTCAGCAAACATTTAAAAAAACTTTGTTATGTAATACAACATATCTAACATTGCACTTTTTGAAATCTGATAATTATTAAAAAGTTTAATGGGTGGAATGTGTTTATATATGTTTGTACAATATGTATAATATGTTGTCAGCGTAAATAGTTTTAGTCAAATAGTCATTTGAGCAGGCAAATGCTATATTGTAGAAACTATTTTTTGAACCAAGAAAGTATGTTTTGTTCAGATATATTCACCATTCCAATAAGTTTTTTATTCGGTAAATTGTTTTATTTTTGTTAGTTCCTTTATAAACTTACAATATACTATAAAATTAGTATATAAATAACTAGTTTGCTTAAACTAAAACTGTTTAATTAAAACAGTATTTTATTTATAGAAAAAGTTTCGTTTATAGACTTAGGAATATTACATTAGCGATTTAAGTCCGTTATGATATGAGAGCGTTAATAAGTAACATTATATGTAATATGAGTTTCAAAAGTAGCGCTCATACTAAAATTTGTTAATTGAATTGTACTTTATGTACGCGGTCTTTGGGAAAATGTTTCGTAGAAAAGTTGTAAATATATTTATATTGAACAACTTATCCGACGCATTTTTCGAAAACTGAATGATTTCGCATTGAAGTATTAATTTGAAAATATTATGTGGTCTGCCAATTAGTTTAATCAAAATTTATTTAGAGCGCGCTATACTCATTTAATTAAAGCCATGACAAACCCACCCTTTAATTTAATTGTATTACCCTTTTGACACATGAAAGTTTTGTAAAAAGTTTTCAATCCCATTAAAAACAGTTGATATACCAAAAATTTCATATTTGTTCACACGATGAAATTCACGAGAAAGTTATTAATAGCATGTCTGTAACACCTATAATTCCCTCCTTGTTTAACATTTCTTTCTTTGTCAATCGCGTCAGTCACGTGGGCAAAGTATACCAATCACAAGAAAGAAAATATGTTACACACGCGCACAGTGTATTTACATATATAAAGTTACATGTAACTAGCTGACCCGACAGACGTTGTCCTGTATTAACTATGAATATTGAATTCGAATTGGTATAATTAATAAAAAATTATTATTATTCCAGAAACATATTGTTTATTATTCGAAAGCTTTATGATACACAACATTCTTAGTTTTATTTTCTAGCGACTTGTTGGCGCATTTGTTGGCGCATTAAAACGTCTTGCGTGTTGTCCTGCAGGCGTCTTATCGGCTTTGATGACATGCGGTCTAAAGCGTTCGTGAATAATGCAACCAATTCTTTGTGCTGATGGGAAAATATTTGGAGTTGTTCCACAATTGGACTTTTCACTGAAGTGTTGTGTGCACAACGCTGATCGACTTGTCTTGCTGAATCGCCCATAAAATAAATTTGCAAAAATTTGTAGTCACTATCCCGCGTTCGCAATAAGGAACCTGTTAGATGTTATATTTGACCCTGAATTTGCAAAGGTAAACAGATAATAAATAGATGTAATATAGGATATTGTATAGCGAATTGTTTGATCCACCATGTGGCTCTCCCATGTTGCTCTCAAAATACTTTCTTAGCACTCCCATTCCACCATTAACTTTTTTAAACACACTCACTTCTTTCTGCTTTTGGCAATTTATCGAGCTACAAATGTACTTTAACCATTTCAATGGATACACCATTTCAATTGAAAGCTGCCAACGTATTTTGCATCAGGCATGTGGTGGTAAAAGTTTATTGTTTTTCAATATACTTACCTTGAGGGTTAAATTTTTCTCGAATAACTTTTGTTGCGCCAAATGACGTCATTTGAAACCAATTATTTTATTTTTTCTTATGAGCCAAAAAATGTTTAGAGTCTGGCCCATTTCCCGAAATCAAGGAATGTAGTGGCTTTTCTGGCGATACCAATCGCGCCAATTTGACTTGACCGCTCGCACAACATAATCCAGGGGCTTCATTTTTAAACTTAAATGCCTTTCAATATTGACACACAACGTTCATTAGTCCAAGAGTAACTATTTGCTGTGAACTCTAATCGATTTCCACATTGTAATAATTATAATTCAATGCAGCTCGATAGGGGTTAAACGCAACATTTCTATGTTGTTGATTTCGATTCCGTTCAACTTCATTCCGCGTTTCGCGTTACTCGTCAGTTTGGCTTGCAATTGTATATCTCTCACTTCTAGCTTTTCGAGTTCTGCGACTTAAGTTTGTACGTCTAATTGCTGGCATTTTGAAAAACAAAAATTCTGCTTTAACTTAGCGAATTTCCTAAGAATACATAAATCACTCCCTAGCGATCATAATTTTAGTGTGATCAAGTTGAAATACAATATTTGATTTGATTTTAGTATTTGCAAAAATTAAGTTTATTAATAGCCAATATAGAACGATATATAACGATATATAACGATATATAACGATTATTGTTTATAGTTACTATGGAAACGACAATCAAAATTGACATTTTAAAATTAAATCAAAATTTTAATAAAATAATTTTATAGAATTTCATCCAAATCGGTCCAGCCGTTTAGGATCGGGTCCAATTGTGTTTTCAAACCATCCAGGAACAAGAATTATATATATTAAGATATAGAAATTGTCTCTATTTTGAAATAACTAAAAACTTAAATAAAACCAAAATATTGCGCTTGCTCAGTAAATCAAGCGGTTGAAAACGTTTATTAAAACTTTTACGTGTCAAAAGAGGGTATATTATTATACAGGGTGGCTCAGATTTTAATCCGAAAAATTGAAGAGGAGAAATATCTCCCAAAAATAAGAAGAGAAGTTCTTATGAACTTGGATGTTTTCAAGCTTCGTTTTCGAGATACAGGATGTTAATAATTTTAATTTATTGGTTTTCAATTTAATTCCTGCCTTCTTTTGCCATATCTTGTAATACTTTTTCCAATCTAGTTTCAAAAAAACATCGGGTAAATACACTATACATAAATATATAATTACACACATCTTCAACGTTTTTTTAACAATCCTAAACTGTTAAATACCCATGTTACTTAATGGTTTAAAAACTTGTGTAACGATGAAAATAATAAACTAAATTAAAAAAGTTTTATTATATTTAGGTACTGGGGATAGGTGCTAATGAAGGTACCCATTCTCATAGTAAATAAACGAACGAATATAATGCACACATGTGTGGGTATGTTGATTGTTGCTACACACCCGACAACATATAAAATCTAATTAATTTTGCTTTTTTTTTGTTATTTTTGTTGGTGTTTTGTTGTCGGTAATTATATTTCTGATGGTAGTAGATGTTGTAGGTAACATTAACGTGTTTTTTTTCCTATAGTACCTACTTAACAGTTATCCTCTTAACTTTCATTTCAATATACACATTCAATTGTAAAGTTTTTGTAGAGAGACATTATCTTTGATACGAGTAATAACATTTACTGAAAAATAATTTTTATTTTGGTAAATACGTTTAAGGACGTTCATGCATGAGGCTTAATGGTAGATAAACATTTTTTTTAAGTGAATTAACAGTTATTATTAATCATCGATTAAAAATCAAACTATTAACACAGCGTTTTATGGAGAACATAATTTGTTTCTACTTAAAATTATAATAACGATATTATTAAAGTAGACATGATAATAAATAATGTTTATAAATATTCTTTGAAATATGCAGTTTGTATAATTGCATTAAAAAAATGATGTTGACGGACATTTGAATTAATTATTTAATAAAATTAAAACAAATTAAATGTTTGTTTTTGCCACCATATTTTGAAAACTGGCGACCATAGTTTACTGTCACATCAAGTCAAATCAATTTCTAATTAACATTTTCTGATATTTTACAATTAATACTTTTAAAATATTTAGGACAAATATAAATATAAACAAAAAAAAAGCATTACGCATGAGTTGCATCAACTTAGCGAATTTCCTTAGAATACACAAATCACTCTCTAGCGGTCAGAATTTTAGTGTGATCAAAATGAAATATCATATCTGACATGATTTTAGTATTTGAAAAATTTAACTTTATTAATATCCAAAATACAACCATATACAAAGACTAATAATAGTGTGCTATTATAGTTTAAAGTTACTATGGAAACGACAATCAAAATTAACATTTCAAAATTGAAACAAAATTTCAATAAAATATTTTTATAGTTAATATTTAGAAGTAAGGTATAGTTTCTATGGAAATGAGAAAATCAACATAAGTTTTAACCGACTCCAAAAAAAGAAAGAGGAGATTCTGTGTTCGACTATATATTTTTTATAAATGTGTGTTCACCGATTTCTCCGTCAATTGTGGGTCGATTTTGATAACTACTGTTTTGTATGAAAGAATATACTCTCGAGGTGGTCCCATTATCATCAAGTCATAATCTGATGAGGGGATCCCTTCAAACCGATCAGTAGATAGCACGTCATACCAATAATAATATTTTATTACAAGGGATGTAACAACTAACTGAGTGAATTGTTTGAATACCCAGTATATACTGAGTTGTATATTAATTATTGAGTTGTTAACAAGTTTGCATATTCGAATTATTAACAATTCGCTTTCCGAGGAAAATTTAATCACAAATGATGAGAAAACTACTTTATGAAAAGTTTATGAAAAAAAATTTCAAACAAAAGTTATTTATTTTAAAATGAAAATTATTTATTGAAAAAAATTTCAGCTCGTTATCTCTTTTCGTTCTTGAGTTATCGTGTCCACAGACAGGCAGACGGACATGTGGAAATG
Organism: Nineta flava; assembly: GCA_963920215.1. Lineage (NCBI taxonomy): Eukaryota > Metazoa > Arthropoda > Insecta > Neuroptera > Chrysopidae > Nineta > Nineta flava. The sequence goes on from OY986045.1 coordinate 518,420, forward strand.
GTCGAATTTTATGCACACATATACCATTCATCCATACGATCAATATTTTTAAGCGTTACAAGTCGGAATCAAATTTAATATACCTTATACATTTACATTTACTGGGTATAAAAACTAAACGTAATAGCTTTGGACAAGAATTGTCTTTTGGATTAAATCTGTATAGTGTTATTTTTAGCTTTTTAGTGTAATGAGTTTTTGTGTTTTTTTAAGTCGGTTGAATTTTTTTTTTAAAGTTTTTGAAGAAGTTTTTATAAAATATATTTCATGTCCAACAAACACAAAAAATAAAATAGCTCTCTTAATATTAGAATAATCGAAAAATGTATAAAGAGTAAAGTTGAAGAAAATCAAGAATACCAAAAGTGACTCAAATACCAAATTTCATTCCAATGGGAATAAAACTGTGACCGCTAGAGAGTCCACAGACATTTAAAAAAATACAAATGTATATATATATATATATATATATATATATATATATATATATATATTTACATATATACAAATTTTAGCGATAGTGATTTTTAACATCTAATAGGTAGGATCGATGGACATTTGAAGAAATTTTTCCGAAATTCCAACATTGGTGAAAAAGTAATAGCTGCATTTCCTTCGGAGGAAATTCGCTAAAAAGGTTGTAAAGTCGCTGGCTCGCCTTTGGTTTGTTGGAATTGTTGATTTCAACGAACCTCCGGCGATCCATAGGAAACCCACGAACATAGTATTCATTTTGCAGTAAACATGTAAAGATGTCTACGCGACGGGAAAATCTCGCGATTATGGTGATGAGTGGTGCGGTATTATTAACGGCAAGATTGTCTAAAAACAAAAAGAAACGCCAAATTTTGTCAAAAAAATCAATCACAAAAACCCGTTATTTAATAATCTATTTAATTCATAATATAACGATATTAATTAAAATGTAACATTTTAGTTCAACTTGAAAAATTTTCAAGTTGAACTAAAATAATACATTTAAATTAATGTCTAAAAAAAAAAAATAATAATCACATGCACGCTAAAAACTACAAACCTTTCACGTTCCCGTCCAAATATGAACTGCAAACATTCAAAGTGTTCGTTGAAAAAACCGACTTGAGATGGATCGTTGTGCACCGCGCTGCGATCGCAATTGCACATCAGCTCCAGCACCAACACTACATAACGATTCGTCCCATCTCCAATACCCAAAGTGAATGCGTGGAACACTAGGAAACCTTCTAAACTGGAGATAACTGACGTCTTTTTATCTAATACCCTCGTTTCCCCCACAAACCCATTCATAGCCGAGGCTCAAATGGAACCTCTTGTGGAGACTGATAGTGGTGCCAAGCCTGCCCTCGATTTTATGGAACTTCTTCTTCTCAGGTACGGCAAAACGGGTGGAATGTCGCCGAATGCCAAATAACTTCTTGTGTTTTTCGGAAGGACATAAGTTCCAAATCCTACTCTTGCAATGGAACTCCAATAGCGTCCAGAGCAAACTTCCCGAGCTTCACTCATTCCTCCAGAAGTATCAAATTCAGGTAGCAGCCATCTGCGAAACATTGTTAAAGCCAGATTAGAAACTTAGAAAAGCCGAATCCCAGGGTATATCATTTATCGCCGCAACCGTACTACCAGCGATGGTGGTGGAGCCATCTTACCTGTCAAACACTCTCCATTGCCTCCAGAAAACGGTAAGCTCGAAGCCGTTTCATTCTTATCTCGGTCAATAATGGTAACTATAAAGTTACATTCTTATATATTTCTCCAGATAGACGATTACAGGGAGAGGATATTGACAGCGTTTTAGGAACCCATGATCGCGTAGTGTTCATGGGCGATTTCAATGATCGTCACATGTCCTGAAACTGTACATCCAACTTCGTAACTTCGTAGTATATTTTTGGAGATTAAAAATTTATAGAGATTTACTAGCTGACTAATTCTCGTTTCGTCTTGTTTGTCTCGTGTCTCGCGGCATCACTAGTATTGTGAAACACAATAAATAAATTTTCTTAAGAAAGAAAATTCAAAACAGAACAATTAAAAATTAAATAAATACGATAGAATCGATATGTGATCGAAGAAGTAGTAAATTCAATATTGATCTTGTGTCGATGTTAACGTACTATGTATGTATATTATATAGAAAATAAAACATAACGACATTTTGAACAGCAATTTTGTTTTAAATTTAATTCGACAAACTCATCGAATATCTGCTTCTTATGCTCACACATACATATATGTATTCGGAATAAATGGGTGACTCTAAAATACGTTGGAAAATGAAGAATGTAATTTATTTAATAATTTTTTGGAAGAAAATTTCATATAGAATTTTGTTATTTATACATTAAACCATAATAGGAGCAAGAAAGTATATTGTAAAAATGTTCCAAATGAACTTCAAGTAGTCGATCTTTTTGGCCATCATCTGTTTGGTGTTTGGATTAATGTTTATTTTAAAATCAAATTAAAATTCGAACTTAATTCTATTACTATTACAGAGAGGACTGTAGAGTCTAATTTTTAATGTGAAACATTTATTGCGGCGGTTAGACCGTTTGTTACATCGCAACGACCTGGCGAAATTCTATCGCCACGCAATCAGCTAATCATATAACAAATAAGCTTTAGAAAGATGCTCATAGATGGCAGTACATATACAGGTTCAAAAACTCATTCATAGGTGGAAATTCATATTTTCTATACAAAATAGTTAATAATAATAGTAATAGTTTAAGTAACTGATTGAAAGAATTGAGCCGTCTCAATGTTTAAGAAATTATTTAATTTTTAATTTTTTGGTATTAAATTAATATGTATTTTTTAAATAAAGAATAATTTTTTTCTTAAGGATGTTCCAGCACTGTGTTATGCAATCAGTACAACAAACCGGTTTGATTTTATTATAGCACTAATACATAAACACACATATACAACACATAGACAAAAACACTGTTCACATATACAAAATAATGTTATACAAAAGGAATAATTTTAAACTTTTATATTTTGAAAACCAAACGGTAACACACGATTTAAAAAAAAAATTTATATAATAAATATTTATTACTCCTAGTTTTTTTTTTAAATTCTGTCGAGTATTTTTTCTAATAACAGATATAATTGGGCGGGCATCATGTTTCAACTGCTTCTAATGAGAGTGAGTGAGAAAGAATGATAACTTTGATATTAATTATCTCGCGTTCTAAACGGTGAAAAATTCTCAAACTTTATGAAACATGGGATTTATTAGAAAACGTTATTTTTAGCCTGTGAACAAAAAATGAGCAAAATCTGTCGAAAAGTGGTGGTATGCTGGACCATATTTAACAGAAATTTAACTGGACCATATTTAATCAAAAACAAAAAATCTGAATTTTTTGTTTTTAATTATGCCATATTTATTTCCTTTAATAAACCATCCTTTCATGAATATTTTCTATCCAAAATAGTTTCGACAGCTAGACGCGACAGCTTAATTTTGGCTTTCTTTTTCTATTTGGCTGATTCTCAACCGTGTAAATCATCGAATCATCGAAATCATCGAAAATGAAATCGACTACGAAGAAAATTATATGAAGAAAAAATCACCATACCACACGCTTTTAATGAGCTCGCCCATATACCTTTGCGTACGAGCAACTGCAGACGCAAAAAGATACGCAGTATGTTCATCTTTCACTAACTTCTTAACAGTTTTAAGGGCTAAAATGAGGAAGAGTTAACTCCAAAAGTAACAGGAGTAAGTTCGTAAACCGAAATGGGATCATTCCCAAAATCACGTCATAATTTTCTTCGGAAACTCCTACGATCTTTTACCATATCTATTTGCATATACATACGTCGTATATCAGCAGTGCGTGCTATTTCAAATAACTGAAACTTCAAAAATTATGTCAAAACACCCTCCTGGAGTTTCGGGCCACTAAATAAATCCTTTAAACAGTAAAGATTATCCAACTTGGTGCCAGCATGACAATTCAAGTAGGGTATTCTCGGATTCAAGCTTAAAAATTCCATAGTATGGAATACAATAGGTTCTGCTAAATCTGTATCTATATTTAATTTTGTTTTAAAAAAACACCATTTAAATATTCCGTGATAACTTGGCTACATTGCGTTTTGCGTTTTTTTGTCTAAATTTCTTTTTCAACGAATATTCTTAAAACTACGAAGTAACTGTCACCTAATGTCAACCAACTATCGCGAAATGGGAGAGCACGGTATTTTGACCGAAAACTTTGAAATGTATGTTTTCTTAAATATTTCTTCACAACGGATATCATCATTTTTTAAAATAGTTTTAGAAGGAACTTCTTTTATACTCCAAAATTTATAAACTAATTTTTCTAAAGAGGGTTCTACCCTGATTGAAAAACTATAAACTGGAGTCAAATCAGTCAGAATGGGCGACTTTCTCATGATCACGTAACCCAATGTGGTTTCTAAAGTTACTGGCAAGTTATTTGGTCTTATTTCTCTATTCCTACATAGAAAATTCGAATTCAATTCAACTGTTTTTTGGGAACTCATCAACTACGAGTATATTGCATATCGTTTTGTGCAATGTCTATAAATAACAAGTGAAAATAAAAACTAACTGAGTTATTGCTTAAATACCCGGTATATTCTGAATTTATGTAAAAAAGTTAAAAACAAAAGTTGTTTATTTTTAAAAAAGGAACATTTTTTGTCTTTACATTATTGTTCTATCTTTTATGGTTTCAAAGATGGGCAGTTTTGCCCATTTGCCCAGACAAGGTCCAATTTTGCCCATTCACAAACTTGACTTTACTATTTTGCTCTAGAACACAAATACAAAATTTCAGCTCGTTATCTGACAGACAGACAGATGGACGGACATGCGGAAATGGCCGAATTAGGGCATTTCATGAATACCGTTTGAAGCATTTTTGTTAATTAAAATTTCAAATTTGCCCCCTTTACCTAGATCAGTTTTTTGTATTATAAATACGTATTTCGACTACAATGTAGTCATCATCAGTATAAATTAGCTAGTCGTACTTTACTTTTTGACAATTAGAGATACATATAAAGTCGAGATCAATAGACAAAAATAAAAATAAATAGAAAATTAACTAAATTAAACTATACTAGATTTAAAATATAATAAATTTTAAATTATATTGAAAATGCTCTTGTTAAAATTTCCTTCATTCACATTTATTCCTGTTAATTTTACTCTTATTAAAATTACTCTTATATTGTCGCAGGATATGTTACTTGTTGCTAATTTGGTGACAGTTTCACGGTCACCAAATAACTGTCATCAAATTAGCAACAAGTAACATATCCTGCGACAATATAAGAGTAATTTTAATAAGAGTAAAATTAACAGGAATAAATGTGAATGAAGGAAATTTTAACAAGAGCAATTTCAATGTAATTTAAAATTTATTATATTTTTAATCTAGTATATTTTAATTTAATTAATTTTCTATTTATTTTTATTTTTGTCTGTTGATCTCGACTTTATATCTATCTCTAATTGTCAAAAAGTAAAGTACGACTAGCTAATTTATACTGATGATGACTACATTGTAGTCGAAATACGTATTTATAATACAAAAAACTGATCTAGGTAAAGGGGGCGAATTTGAAATTTTATTTCAAAAACCTAGAGTTCTCATTAATTATCATTCGATAATATAATTTTTGTTAAGGATTCATATTTTCAAGCGTTACAAAGTTGGGACTAAATTTAATATACCTTGTATATTTACAAATAAACTGGGTATAAAAATAAATATAAGGTTGCGAAATCCAGACATATGGATAGTGAAGTTGAGTACACAATTTAACATGCCAAGAAAGTAATTTATATGTTTCACATGTTAAAAACTAAGTAGTTTCCATTCAGTATTTTACAAACCTAAACGGATCGGCTTATGGATCACCTTTATGTATATGTGTGTGTGTGCTGATTGTGTTAATGCATTAGTGTCTGAAGTAATTGCTTAGTCTTGTTTACACCAAATATACATATTCCTTCTACATTTAATTCATGTTTAGTATATATTCGTAGTTAGCTAGTATGTATCCAATTCCAAAACACTGCTCTGATAATTAATGGTAAATGTGATTCAGTGTTTAAATGTAGACAGATTTATATGCAGTTAATCCAAAACATTCTGATACATAAACTTTATTTGTTATTCAATGGTGGTTAAGCAACAGAACCCTAGAAATTTGTATCTTGGATTTGTAGCTTACAAGTTGTACCCCTAATGATGGTGAATTCAGTCAATTTTTAATCCGACTTCAAAAAGGAGGATGGTTCTCAATTCGTCTGTATTTTTTTTTTTTTTTATGTGTGTCACCTCAGAACTCCGTCATTTATGAACCGATTTTGAATTTTTTTTGTTTGTTTTAAAGGGTTTGGTTTCCCATTGGTCCCATTGGCATTCTGATGAGGGGATCCCCGGGAAATCGAGGAAAATCCTAATTTTATATGTGATAACTGATTTCTGCGAATTTTTTTTTCTTTTGAAGGGGTATACTCATTCATAATGGGAAAATAAGAAAATTTTTTTAAAAACCGACTTCAAAAAAATTTTTTACAAAAAAAAACCGACCCAAAAAAAAAAAAATTTTTACAAAAAAACAAAATGCATGTAACAAAAATTGAAAATCTGTTAAAAAAAATGCTCTAAAAATTGAAAAAAAAAAAAAAAACGGGTTAAAAAAAATGCACTAAAAATTAGTAGGTTGTTTAGTAGGTCTACCCATATGTAAACAAATAAAATCAGTTATAGAACTTCAAAGTCACTAAAAAGCGAGAAATAAACCATATTTTGACAAAATGGAAACCCGACTTCAAAAATCAAATATTCTATAACAAAAAATGCACTAAAAAGTAAAAAAATAATTGCATATTCTTGTGCCAATATTAGTTCACCTAAGCAAAAATTTTTAAATATATATGTACAATTATTGTTATTTTTGGAGGCGGTGTCCAAAAGTTAAGTGAATTTCTCTATGCTGACACCGCCTCCAAAAATAACAATAATTGTACATATATATTTAAAAATTTTTGCTTAGGTGAACTAATATTGGCACAAGAATATGCAATTAGTTTTTTACTTTTTAGTGCATTTTTTGTTATAGAATATTTGATTTTTGAAGTCGGGTTTCCATTTTGTCAAAATATGGTTTATTAACTATTTCAGTACCGAAAATGAATCAAAACTAAATCTGGATTAAATCCTTTCCAGACTAATAATAATTTTTTTAAATTGTAATGAGACGAATGATAAGTGTAAATATGTTCCTTAAAAAATCTTTATCCTTTTATCAATATTTTGTAACCAAATGAATGTGATATAAAGCGATTGACAACATTCAACCATAAACAAAGAAGTTAATTTCACAATCAATTACAATTTATTGTTTTACGATGAAGAAATATTTCGAGTTAAAACTTATTCTATTCAAAATCTGTATTGTAATAAATGTGTGTGAACACTGGTTTGTATGGATTCTTCTAGTAGTCTTCAATGTACATTTGATGCATTCGAGAAATGAAACAGTCGAGAATGATGCTCCAGAAAGATACATTTGGTATATAAGAGAATCGGACGACTGAGTAATGCTAATTTAAATTCTACAATACTGGGTATAAAAAAAACGAGAACAAATCCGTTACATCTTCAATCTGATGGTGGTGCGTTTCAATAAAATATTAGAAAGTCACCTCCGAATTTCTAACAACCAAAATCCAAACAATAGGGAATATGCATGAAAATTTTTTATCACATTTATTTTCAGAATATGAAAATACTTTTAATACTGTAATAATATTTAAAAACGAAATTAAAATCCGACAAATATCAAGGAAGCTATAAGCTTTCAAAGATTATTATCTGTCTCGTTCTTGCAAAACTACTAAAAACGGAGTTTTACGTGTATTTTAAATGGTGAAAGTGTAATATGACGTCACATAACATATCAAGAGGGCTGTCACCCTCTTTGTCTAATCGGGAATTTCAATCATTCATATCTCGCTTATTTTTAAAGTTATTTAAAAAGTAATTTTACCTTGATATTTGTCAAGTAAACATGCTTCAATTCAAGTGACAAAAAATTTTTCATGCATATTCCCTATTGGGACCAGTTTATAACCCTGATGGCTTATCCCTGATCAGCTTTACATGATGTTACTGGCCGAATTCCTGCTACTATCATATTCGGAAAGGAGTTGAGATTAGCATGTGATCTCCGATTTTACTACCCAGTAGATGAACAATTGGAGGTTGATGATTATGCCGAGGAATTGCAACAAAGATTGCTCACCATCAGAGTGACTAAAATTGAAATGAAGAGAGGCCGAATGAAAACCCGATACCATATCAAAATATCAAAAGGATATCAAAAGTAGTAGATCTCCAAAATTACAAAACAGCTAGGAAGGTCCATATAAGGCGATAGCGAAAATCAAGGATCTAGTATACAGGATATAGAAAACAACGAAATTGAAGATGGAAGTCGTTCACCTTGACCGCAACTGTACCTAGCGAAGACTAGTGATTCTGTTCGAGACGTACAGATTGAAGAGGGGAGCAATGTGACAAATTTCCTTGGTTTTTGTAGATTATTCTAGTACTCTATTTATCAATGTACTGTTAGTGTATAGGTACTCTATGTATCGAGTGTACTCTTAGTGTACAGTCAATACATTCTAGAAAGATACTCTAGAAAGATAAGGCAATCGAACGGCTGAGTAACAATAAGTTGGATTCTTTATGTGCTACTATAAAGATAACAAACGATCCAAAGCGATTGTAGACGCGTTTTTTGTAGTTATATTGTTTAGTGGAACGTGTATACGTGGAAATTGTTAGGTGTTTTTGTTCAATTATAGTTCATTATTGCAAATATTGATTGTTACCTTTACTTGATTGTTGTTAATTTCATTGTTGCTATCCAATAAATTGTAATAGGGAATATGCATGAGTTAATACTGTAATAATATTTAAAAACGAAATTAAAATCCGACAAATATCAAGGAAGCTATAAGCTTTTAAAGATTATTATCTGTCTCTTTCTTGCAAAAAAACTAAAAACGGAGTTTTACGTGTATTTTAAATGGTGAAAGTGTAATATGACGTCACATAACATATCAAGAGGGCTATCACCCTCTTTGTCTAATCGGGAATTTCAATCATTCATATCTCGCTTATTTTTAAAGTTATTTAAAAAGTAATTTTACCTTGATATTTGTCAAGTAAACATGCTTCAATTCAAGTGAACAAAAATTTGCATGCATATTCCCTATTATTAAAATACGCAAGGGATTAATTAAAAGAACCTACTTCATAAATAGGTTACTCCGTAAAACGTCGCAAGTAAAGAATCGATTTGTCCAACACTTTGGTCACGAATTTTGTTGTTATGGATATAGACACAGATCCGCTTTAAGTGAGCGGTACGTTCTGGGGAGCGGGATGATTAGCGACTCTACGTTGAGAGAAAAAATAAATATTTCTAAGTAAATTAACCTTATCAAATATTTTAATGCTGGTATGTATAATGCCAACCTAAGTTTTCTCTAAATTAGAATAGAAATATTCACTTTGCGTTAATAATATTAAAATTAGTATATTTATCTTTTAGTAAGCGTTAAACGTCCACCGCTGTAAGAATCTTATTTTCCAGTGTTTAATCATACTTAAATTTTACATCGCAAGTGAAATAAGAAAAATAGTTTCCTGAACTCCCAAAAAAAAATGAACAAATGTTATAAAATACAAACAAATGTTATAAAATACAAAAAATTTTCAAAAAAGGTTGTTTAATTTCAAGAGAAGAAGATTTTTTGTTTTTAAACTTTTGTTATATCTCTTAAGGTTTCAATGATAGGCAGTTTTTGCCCATTTTGCCCAAACATGGTCCGATTTTGCCCATTAACGAACTTGACTTTACTGTTTGGCTCTAGAACACAAAAACAAAATTTCAGTTCGATATCTTTTTTCGTTCTTGAGTTATCATGTGCACAGACGGACATGCGAATATGGCCAAATTAGGCCATTTTATGAACACATATGCCAAACATTAATGCCTACGATCAAGCGTTAGCTACGATTTTCAAGCTTTGCAAAGTCGGGACTAAACTTAATATACCTTGTATATTTACATATACTGGGTATAAAAATAAAGTTTAGTATACGGGCAGATGAGTATAAAAAACTGTTCTATCCCATTTTTATACCTAGTATATGTAAGTATACGAGGTATATTAAGTTTAGTCCCGGCTTTGTAACGCTTGAAAATATTGATCGAAGGCATGAATGTTTTGAATAGGTGTTCATATAATGGCCAAATTCGGCCGTTTCCTCATGTACGTCTGTCCGTCTGTGAACACGATAGCTCCAAAACGAAAAGAGCTGAAATTTTGCATTTGTGTTCTAGAGCAAAAAATTAAGATCAAGTTCTTGAATTGGCAAAATCGAACCATGTCCGGGAAAAATTGGCAAAACTTCCATCATTGAAACCATAAAAGATCAAACAATAATGTAAACACAAAAAATGTTCGTTTTTTTAAAATAAACAACTTTTGTTTTAAACTTTTTTACATAAATTCAGAATATACCGGGTATTTAAGCAATTAACTCAGTTAGTTGTTTTTTCACTTGTTTTTTTTCAGTTCTTTCTACGTGTAAAAAAATTTTTAATGAAATTTTTGTTAAAAAATTTTTAAACATTGTTGTTTTTGAAAGAAATAAACTTTTTTCATATTGTTTGGCTATTCAAACATAAAAGATTTTGTGACTTTTTAAAATAAAATTGATATTTTAGAAGTTTTTAAGTTTAAAAAGTCACAAATTTGACCATTTTCTACCCATTAAACATCCAGCGAAACATGATTTTAAAACGAAGGGTTTTCAAATTCAACATGATAAAGATAAACTCATAATCCCGCATATTTCTATTGTAAAGAATATGAAAAGAAATTTTTCCGTTCGAAAACAACCGTGTTTGAGTATTTAAACAATTTTGCTTTAAAAAAATTAAATCAAATTTCACTGTGCAAAATCGTATCAGAATACATTTTGATACATACGATATTATCCGATACAATATTATGTCGGTTTTATATTGGACTAAGTGATATTTATTAAATGATTTTTAATATTTAAAAACCTGTTACGATGAGTTGGTCACTGTTCTGTATATCATATTGGTATATCGGTTATTGGTGATGACGGTATATCTCTTCAAAATTTAAAGATTCTAAAATTTTTTTGTTTTCAACTTGTAACAGGGATATTGTATTGTTTTAAAGAACTACTTTTAAAGACTCAAACGTATTTTGTTAAACTTAATTAACCTGTTTTAATGTTCTGTTTTCGTCAGCTATCCGACTTTGTCAAAAAAGGGCTCCCCTTTGAAAAGCACAAGTTGATTTCAAATAACCTTGAAGGTCATGGTTAAGTTGAAAGTTCATTCAGATCATTTTTACCAAAAACGAAATCAAAATCTTCTTGAAGAAACATTCTGTATAAAACAAAACTTCGATGTTATTTTTTTTGTGTGTGTAAATAAAACAAAGATGAATAGTATATTTTTTAAGTGTGTAAAAAGAAATGGCAGTATAAAACTGAATTTGTATTTTTTTTGACAAAAAACATTTTATGTATATGTGTCAGTGACAGGGTACGCATTTAAAAAATACATGTAATGTAAATACATGTTAACTGTTATATCTTCCTCTTACATATAAAAATTAAATAATATGTTGTATCTGTAAAACACGTTTATTACAATAATAATAAAAATTGAGAGAGACTGATTCGGTTCAGGTTGGTTCATTTTTTTTGATCTTACAGACATTAGAGCTGAAGCTGCTACGTGGTTTACCGCTATAACAAAAACAGTGACACTCAGCGTCGAGTCCTGGGGAACACCATTCTCCTATCACCAATCCGGACACAAAATTTGCGGTCACACATAAAACTTTGAATGAACTGGGGCAGAGTTCCTCTTAGATCCCAGTCATGCAGCTTCCTGAGAATGCCATACCTCCAAGTCATATCATATACTTTCTCCAGGTCGAAGAACACTCCCACAAAGTGATAACCGCGGAAAAAGTTGTCGTGAATGTCACTCTCCAGGCGAACAAGTTTATTCGTCGTTGAATGATATTGGCGGAAACCTGTCTAATATTTACATATGAGACGATTAGATTCCAGCCACCAGACGAGACGTCTGTTCACCATTTTTTCCAATATCTTGCTGAAGCTGCAAGTCAAGGATATTGGACGATAGCTTGATGGTTGCGATAAATCTTTACTCTCTTTAAGCAGCGGGGTAATAATGATTTCCCGCCATTGCTGGGTGTACACGCTCTGCCGAAAAATATTGTTGTATAGATCCAGTAATCTGTACTTACCAGTGTTAGGCAAATTCTGGATCCTGGCATAATGTATTGTATGAGGGCCAGTTGATGTATCTGTTGACCCTTTTAGCGCTACCGGTAAGTCTTGCATTGTGAAGTCGATGTTATACTGGAAGGATTTATCTGAGAAGAAGTCGTAATAGTTCTAAGTTTGGAAGCTATAGGCGTGCTCGAAGTGCTCCACTTAACATTCAGGGATTTTGGCACGCTGCGATATGGCCCCAGCCATCCAAATTGAGGAGGATAGGCGTTGATAAAGAGGATAATTTTCCCGAAGTTTCCTTCAGCCTCCTCTATACTTCCAAAGATGGTGTGGAGGTATGGAGGACCGAGATATATTGCTCCCAAGATAACCTTTTCGTAACGCGTATAGTTATTGTTGCTATCGATCTTCTCCTTTTAAAGGCTATAAAATTTTCCTGCGTTCTGCGTTTCCTCTTTTTCTCTGCAACTGCTACTCACTTGACATCATTCCACCAGGGAATTTTCTTCTAATGGAATGCCGTAGGACTTACTTATAGTATGTAGCTGCTTCAATAACTTTGTAGGACATTTTGTACACATCCTCTGCTACGCCTCCTCCAACGTGGGAACTGTTTCATCAGTATTTAATTTAATTGAGAAATTCAATGACAATGAAATGTGTCGGGTATACGCTATAGTCTTCTACAGTTTGTCATACGTAACCGAAAGGAATTTGGACAAACACTTGTATGTTGACACGAAAGTATACACAAATAAACAAATATTAAATAATAATATCACTTCAACAAGAAGTTTATACTGTCTAAAAAATATATAAAAAATATATATATATAAAAATTAGAATAATATGAAAAAGTTGGCTGTCACATCACAATCGTCTTTGGTGTAGTGGATGCACACTGGACCGGTTATCCAGAGGCCCGAGGTTCGATTCCTGGTTGACGAGTTAATTTTTTCATATCAGTATTTAATTTAATTGATAAACAAAACTATTATTTCCCGGGATTATTTCTTTTTTGAAATTCCCAGTATTCTCAATCACAATACAAATCGTGGAAACCCATAAAAGAAATAGGTAATGCGCTATTTTTGCATTTTTTAATTAAAATAACTGTTAAACTGTTTATTTCTTAACGATGATTGAAAAAACAGTCTCTTATAATTCCGTAAAGCACGTAAGGGAAAAAAACCCTTAAGCTTGAACTGCGCACTTCCGTGCTCTAGATAGTTTCGGCGTACGAGTGCCGCAAACAAACACACAACTACACCAAGACGCGTATTTTGTATATTAACGAAGAATATTTTAATACGCGTTGAAAAATCGGCCTACTATGGCTTATACGGTCCATCGTAATCATCCGTTTAGTACGATAAGATTTGAGTACGATAAGATATGAGAAATTAATTACTGCATCTTTACGAAGAGGAAACGATGCCACACCTTACCATTCTAAACTGCGATCCACTAACATTCCTATTCAGGTATTATTGTTTTTTTTTGCGCTGCTGAGATAACACAGTTTAGAGCGAAATAAAAACAGGCGCGATTGTGTGATTGTAATATTGTGTATAGCGTGCATAAACTATATTTGAAAAACAGCATTTCAGGAATTGCCTCAGAACTGCATTTTTATTGAACTACATTGAGTTCGTAATGATGATTAGTTAGTTTGTATTATCACCGCAAATAAAATAATATTTTTAAGAGGACTAAAAATTGCAGACAATGCGCTGCGTAGTATATCCACAGATTCGAATGCTTTAAGAGTGAAGTGCCTGGAAATAAACATACATCCCGTTGAGATCTCTAAATAATAATGATATTTTATTTTTCTCAAGAAATAGTTTAATTAATTAAAATTAATTAATTAATTAATTTAATTTTCAATAATTCGACTTTTTTTATTTTTTCATTATTTCAGCGTTTTAGCTGCTGAGGCTATATACGTCTTTTAAAAAACGATTTTTTTCAATATTTTACTGAATACACAAATACAACAAATTACACAAGTACTGACCTCAATATTTTTAACTTCCTATTTGGGAAGTTGAAGCTATTGTATCTAAACGTTTTGAGGTCCCTAGAGTCCGAATCCATCGTTTTTAGAGGGATGTCTGTGTGTCTGTACATACGTTCGTGAAAATTTTTTTGTCTTGCATATCTCAGGACCAAATATAGTGATATCGACTGCAAACTAAATTCATTCGACGTATAATTGAATACCTGATAAGCTTTGTAAGACATTTAATTTGCAAGAAATATGATTTTTTTTAAACAAAGAAACTACCAAAAAATTGTTGTAAGTGTTTTTTGTCTTGTATATATCTAGAACACTTGATGATTTCGACTCCGGTTTAATTCCAGTCATCATTACAAACTACTGAAATGCTGTTTTTCATCGATAATTTACGCACGCTATGCATAATATTAAAATCGCACAAGCGCGGTTGTTTTTATTTCGCTATAAAATGTGCACAAGAAACAATGATCTCTGAATGAAAATGTTAGGTTAGTGGATCGCAGTTTCGAATGAGAAGGTGGGGCATCGCTTCCTCTACGCAAAGATATACTGATTAATTTCTCATTTCTTATCATTTCTCATAAGTACGATAGACACGTACTGAGTTATCTCATTAAGTACGATAGACTCGTATTGATGATTCAAGCATAATATTTGAGCTCTTTCGGCAGCTGTTCCGTAGAAGAGACTCCAGGGCCAAGTAGACGAGCGATCTAAGGCGTTATGTCTGCGCAGTATGCATATTTGGAAACTGGGAGGTTATGGGTTCAAATCCCGACATCGGCAGTTTGTCAATTATTATGAAAAAAAAGAGGTGGTTAATTGACTAAACTGTCTCACATCCTTAGGCATCACAATGGACCTTATGGTCGAAGTGTAGCCCGTCAAGGGCAGCTTCTACAATCTATCTATCTCAGGGTTCCTTTATTGCTGGGACGGACCGTATGGGCCATAGTAGGCCGATTTTTCTACACGTATTGAAATACTTTTCGTTAATATACGAAATACGCGTGTTGCTGTAGATGTGTATTGCTTTGCGGCACTCGTACACCGACACTATTCATTTTATAAAAAAAAGTTACAACATAAATTATAGGAAATTTTCTCTAGTTCAATTTGTTACATAATTATTTTAATCGTAAAAGAAATCGGAGGGGAGATATTGTCAAAAATCTGTTTATTGCTGCCATTTTCCCATATGTCGGCGCGAGCGGCAAAGATACGAAGTGGCACGAGCACGTCGAAAATTTCCAGGTTTTCCCCGTTTTTGAGCACCAAATGATTGTATTAATACTGCTGCTTGAACAACTGTATCAATTGCCATACAATAAAATCAATAAAAAAAAACAGCGATATAGTTAGTTACAACAGCAGCTCATGTTTTTTGTCGGCCTGAGATAATAAAGATTTAATTTCACTTATATTTGAAATCATTTTTTTTAACGTATTAGAAATGGAAACGTAATAGTTATAATATCTGAAATACCTAGTCTGTACAGTTTTACATTTATTCTGTATTGATAATGATAGCAAAACATGTACAATTTAAATTAAATTGTTTAATTGTACGATTTGATCAAAGAACACACAAACTAGTAATCAAAACAATACTCTATTATGTAATTATATGTAATATTACAATAGTACTAACACTATTTTCATTTGTAAAAGATACTGTCGATATATTTCCAAGGTACTTATTGTAATACATATTTTCTATACAAAATAGTTAATAATAATAATAATAGTTTAATAGGTGGCCATGCATATTTTCTATACAAAATAGTAAATAATAATAATCCAATCAAAAACATAAATGTAAAAAAGGCCGAGTTTTCGGGGAGATACTTCATATAATAGTTGCTCCTTAAAAAGTGATTATATCCCATTAAAGAGCCGAGCTATTTACAAAGTAAACAGCTCGGTAAACTATTTACCAAGAAAATTAATGAGGGGTAAATTGATTAAATGTAAGAAAAAATTTGGTAGAAATTTATTTCATAAGTTTTCCCTTAGTATATTTTTAAAATTTTATAACTTCGCAAGTTATTTTTTCATTTGTTTCAAATATTTTAAAACTTGCCGCGTAATAAAATTTTAAAAACATACTAAGAGAAAACTGAATAAATTTCAACCACATTTTTTCTTACATTTAATCAATTTACCCCTCATTAATTTTCTTGGTAAATAGTTTACGGCGCTGTTAACTTTCTAAATAGCTTGGCTCTTTAATGGGATATAATAACTTTTTAAGGAGCAACTATTATATGAAGTATCTCCTCGAAAACTCGGCCATTTTTTACATTTATGTTTTTGAACGGATATGACTACTTTTTGCAAGGCTTAAATATACAAAGCCGAAGGCTTCGCACAACTAGTAATCGTTTTGTTATGCTTTGTGTTTTTTTACGCTTCGCGATACTTAACTATTTTTCTTTCTTTCTAAGTAGAATTACATATACAAAGGAGACCGCTTCGCGTTATATAACGTGAACTCTCTCTGCTCGCTTGGGGATTCTATCCCCTCGAATCACAAGGCGGTCCTCGGCCTTGACTTCGCGTCTAAGAAAGATTGCAAAAAACCGTTACCCTCTAGCATGATTAGAAGTAAAAAAGTTTGATTAGAAGGGTTTTTTCCCATTTTCGGGGATGTTACGTTGGGAAAATTAAAGTTTTCCGATTTTTCTTATAAGATTCGAGTTATTCCGCGTCGAATGCAAAAAACCGCATCCTTCTAGCGTGTTTAGAAGTTGGTTAGATTTTTTTTAATAACAAAATTACGTTCATATATTAACACCAGACAATATTTCCATGCATATTTCTTTACAAAATAGTTTCGATGTTTCACATCTGCCAGGCGTCGTCGCGACGTCTTTATTTTTTGTATATAATATGTTACATATATAACTATAATTAATAAATTGGTGTGACTACATAAAAATTTTACCTTGGGACTTTACTAAATAGTATTTTAAACTTCATGGTGTAGTCATGTGATGCACATGCTTAAATTATACTCTGAAGGAAAACCAGAGTGTTTGATTGTTAGAAATAAAATGGATAATGTATCACAAAAAGGTGACCAGCCGACATAATCTTTGTGTGTCGTTCTAACAATTTGAAAGGCAATAATAGTGTTTCACGAGGCACGAGGCGAGGCCAGGTTTTGGTATCACCTCGCCTCGCCTCGTTTTTTTAAATATCAATGTTGACCCGCCTCGCCTCGCCTCGGTTGGATTAGCTATCATACTCGCCTATATTTTTTCCTTTACTAAATTTGACTTATTTTGCATGAATGTACATAATATGGTTAAAAAAACTTGTTACAAAATAAATGTCTTTAAAACACGGAATATAAGTTGCTTAGTCTCTAAATTTTTATGACTCGTCGAATGAAAACAGTAAATTCAAAAAAATTAAAAAAAAAAATTATGAAAAGATGAAATCCCGCGATGTTTTAAGGACTATGTAAGAGGTTCTTCAAAATGCATCCACGATTTCCAATGCGAAACCCATATACAAGTTACTGTAAGTATAAAGGAAATTAAACTTTTTTTAATTCTTTTAAATTTATGAATTTAATTATAAATTTATTCATTGAAATAATCAATATTTTGATTATTCTTGTAGTAAATGTTTTTTATAGATACATCATTTTGTTTTATTTTTATACGTAAGAGGAAGATATAACACTTAACATGTATTTACATTACATATATTTTTTAAATGCTTACACTGACACTGCATATATAAATACAAAAAAATTTTTTTGTAAATTTGTCTCGTCCGAGGCGAGGTTTTTATGACAATATACCTCGCCTCGCCTCGGTTAGCAACGATGATTAAAATTTGGACCTCGCCTCGCCTCACCTCGTGCCTCGCAACCGAGGACCGAGGCGAGGCGAGGTTACCTCGTAGCCTCGGTGAAACCCTAGGCAATATACAAACCCAATTGTTACTCGTTCATCATGACAAGGAGTACTTTTCAACAAAATTAAAGTTGTATTCAACAAAATAAAAATGTTCTATTTTTGGAGAAAATACGAAAAAACACACCCACTTTTATATAATCCTGAAAATATTTGAAAAATGTAGTAACATTCTAGAAAACAATTATTTTTTAGATATTATAATACGTTTTTATTGAAAGTTTGATTATTCTACGTATTTAAAATATATTATTTAATAAAATATAATGTGTGTTACATGAGATAATATTTATAATTGCAAAACTAGCCTGGAAAGGATAGATAGCACGCTTTAATTTTTTTAAATAAAATTTAAAAGTTTAAAAGTTAATATTATTATTATACAAGTTTTATTTAACGATTTTTTAAATATTCATTTTGGTATTCATAAATATTTGGTGTTTTCATGAAGCAAATAACTAAAGAACCTTCAAAAATTTCGAGTTAGTAAATTTGACGGAAATCGAAAGTTCTACAAAAAGGTCTCATCGAATTTTGCGATAAATTCGACAGTTTCGCGGAAAAAGTAAAACATTGTTGAAATTTACTGTAAATTATAACTTTGACCTTAAATAACTTTTGAAAGAGTAGATTTTATGATGGGACCGTTTTGTAGAGCATTCAATTCCCTACAAAAATATGTTGTGGTTTTATCAGTACGCCAATCCGTTGACTGAAGTTCCATAAAATTCTAAAGTTAAAAAAATCCCATATGTTTAGATGGAAAGTGGAAATCGCGGCATATTAACGTTACTATTACGATCTCAAACTTTGACAGCATTTTTTCGCCATTTGGAATAATATTTTCGAGATCACTTTTGAATTTATTATTCCAAATGGGGAAAACAAGGTTGTCAAAGTTGGAGCTTTTAATATTAATATGTTTTAATCCAGTTTTAATAACAGTATAGAAAATTAATTTTACTACAATTAAGTTTCTAATCATTTTTCTGTTACTCAAATATTTTAACAAATATTTAAGACTAGCTGTTCCCCACGACTTTGTCCGCATTTATATGAAGGCTAAATATATATGTATTGAAAATAATAATAATCACGCTATATGATATATGTATAGAATATACAGTAGTTCAGTAAAGTTAAACATGAAAAGGCGGTCGTGCTTGCAAATGGTCCGGTCGTTCTGAATTTTTTATATGTTGTTAGGACCTAAACCAATATTAAAAACCAGATTTGCAATTTCCAAAGTGCTGTGCGAGCGGCGGTGTACCCAAAAAACCATGAAATTTTCGGACTTTTTCCAGTTTTTGCTCAATATCTCAGTGAAGGAAGGGTCTGATCGGTATAATCATTCATTTTCAACAATTTGAAATCAAAACAAGCTTTATACAGCTATTGGTTCCCAAGATACAGTTCTTAGAAAATAGGCCATTTTTTCCAAAAAGTGAAATTTTTTCGAAATGGTCACTTATTTCGTAAAATATCTTCTAAAATACGCATCCCACGTCAAATATTATTTATAATAAACTTGTAGTAAATTTAATTAGCTTTCATTTGAGATCAGACTGGTACCTGTATGCCCAGCGGTTTTCTCAAAAACGGCAGATAACCAAAAACAGTCATAAGATAACCAGCGCAGATAACCATCGCAGCGCACATATTTACCAGATGTTTGTATCCATATTTTTGGTAAAAGTAGGTACCAATTCCAATCAGAAGGGAGGAAACAAAAAATCGAGGTCGTACAGCAGTTATCAGAACATGAGAAAATGACACACACTTCTTCTTCCATGCTTCAAGGGGCCACGCTTGTTTTTGAGAACAACAGTCTCAAAAAATAGCTGTACTGAGTGTCTCTTTGTTGGAGCCCATCTCCACTATGACTATGTCATCGACAAAACGTTTTTGGAGGTGCGTTTTCGTTGTTCTCACATCAGGGATACAACCACCCTTAATATGCTGCAGTAGGTGTGATAAAGAAAACTGGCATACATCACTGTTTTCCAACAGGTAATCGTACACACAATCCATCACCAGGTTTTAATGGTTCATAATTTTTCTTATTGAGATTTTTTGTAGAAGCCATTTGTTTGTCTGTTTTTATAAGTCATTTTAAAAAAATTTCTGCTATCATCCATGCTTTTTTATTGGCTACAGAGGTTCAATACCCAAATTATTCGTTTAAGTTACAGAGGCTTCGTATTTTAAGTAAAAGTTTTGGGTTTTGAGGGGAAGGGAATACAAAAAATTTATAATTTATAGGTTTATATATATATATATATATATACAATATATATATATATATATATATATATATATATATATATATATATATATAGATATATAACGATTAATAGTGTGCAATTATAGTTTAAAGTTACTATGGAAACGACAATCAAAGTTGATATTTCAAAATTGATACCAAATTTTAATAAAATAATTTTATAGTTATTTTTTAGAATTATACTTTCTGTGGAAATGATAAAATCAACAAAAATTTTAACCGATTCCAAAAAAACGAGGAGATTCTATATTCGACTGTATATATTTTTTTTAATGTTCACTCCCTTCAAGATTATTTTTTGGGACAAAAGATAGTCCTTCCCTAGGATATAATAAAACAAAACAAAACAAAATTTGACATATTTCCCTTAATATTGGATAAATCGAAAAATACATAAGTTGTAAAAAATTAGATTTACTATAATTTTGTTTATGATCATTTTTTCTGTTACACTAATATTTAATCCTCCAATCCTCCTCCGGTGGGTGAACACGAACATATCAGCTTTTGCTGAGTTTACTGCTCTCTCTTCACCAGTATTCAAGAACTGGGCCAATGCTTATAATTAGCTCATCGTCCGCATATGTCTTACATTAAAACCAATTTTGGCCAGTTTTGAGAGGAAACCATCCTTTACAATTCTATTTGCGTTGCAAATATTTATATTTGCTTATCTCTTCATGACATGGTGCCTTTATGTAGTGTAAAAGAAAGATATTCCAGGTGGAGAGAGGTGTGAACCTTTGCCACTTCACGAACTTGACCTTACATTTTACCTCTAGAACATACACACAAAAATTATCTCTTTTCATTTTTGAGTTTTCTTGTTGACAGACACGATATGTGCGACTAAAATTTTCATCGATTACGAAGTTGGGAGTAACTTTAATTATCTTTGAATATATTATATATACAAGGTATGTAATACAAAATTATGTAACACGATATACAGGATCATACTCTATAATTCAATTTCAATTTCGGCCTGATTTAGTCGCAATCCGTCTTTTTTTACACTTGAAGATAATCTTTTAATATTTAGCAAATATGTCACGTTCAAAGATTTCAATAATATCCCAAAATAGTTTTCCAAAATTTGAAATTTGTGGATTAATTAAGTCATTTTCTGAACATCTATACCAAACATTTTTCTCTGCGATTAATATTTTCAATTGTTAATAAACCAAATATATTCTTGTAAACATTATATACCATTACATACCGGGTATAACTATTAAAAAATAAAACAAAATTTGAACAAACAGAAATTTTAAAGATTAATAATTTTTAATTTAAGTTACCTTTATTATTATTATTAAAATAATTGGTCAACAAAATAAAATAATACATATTCTGTAATAATATATTCATGCATCTATAATCTATATATTATATAAATATAATTAGATTAGTCGTTCTATTGATTGATTGATTAATATCGGGGTAAAACTATTGCATTTCGACCTTATGGTCCATTGTGCTCCCTCTTCTACTTCAGTCTGACGAGACTCGCTTCTCTCATATGTTGATATGGCGCTTGCTTTTCTGGTCCTCCCGAAGGTTCATATATTCGGGGTGAGATGCACCGAATATCCTGTATCTGCTGTAACCCAGAGGTTCGCAGTCAAAGATAATGTGGCTGGATGTTTCTTCCACCTCGCCTCACAATCTGCACATACTGGATCCGTTATGGAGGTACATTGTGTGCAGATGTTTTCGCAGGGGATAATGCCCAGTAATGAATCTGGTAACCCTCCTCAGTTGTATCCTGTTCAGTCTCAGTGCATCGTCAGACTGCCTCTTTGTTGCACTCTGAAGCAGTACCTTCCCGAGCTCTTGCCGCGGTACTTTTTCCCAGTGATCACGGTGTTAAGCATTTGACCACTCGTTGATCACCTGTTTACATGCAGTCTTTGGAATTCCTAAAATAGGCTCTGGCCCTATGAAGGGCATTCCGACTCCCTTCTTTGCTAAGATATTAGTCGTTCTATAGTCATAAACATTTTATCCGATTTAAAATATAAATGTAAAAAAGTGCCGAGTTTTCGGGGAGATACTTCGTATAATAGTTGCTCCTTAAAAAGTGATGATATCCAATTCAATTGATTTCCTAATCAATATTTTAAAAATACATTGAATAAGCTGCCACTAAATGACGTCGATATTGCCAGGACTCATCTCGAATATTTTGTTTCCAAAATGAAATTGTCTCGTTTGTAATTAAAAGGAGGTAACGATTTCCGATTTGCGTAACATGTGTTAAAATTAGCTTCCATATCTCAAAAACCAATCACTTGAGCAAAAAATATAAAATACCTTTTCCATGTAAAATTTGATTTACTTCAATTTTGGTAATGACAATGTTTGCTCATCAATCGGTAATCTCATAAAGCTATGGAGATGTTTGGATAAAGCTATGGGCCTCCGCCCCCCCCTCTTGAGTCTCTTACATGGACTTCCTGTCATACACTTCACTTTGGCAACAATGCCTATTTTAAACTGTAAAGAAACCGTAAAGATCCTTTTGAATTTATCGGGTACCTTCCGTAGTAATATATGAAGGTTAAGCTGAGTAGCTCACCTACACAATAATTGCTTTCATATATAAATAATGTTAAAGAGAACTCTTGGATTTTTCGAAATAAATTTCGATTTTTGCCCCTATTTCCTAGATCAAAATTTTTTTGTATTTTATAAATACGTATTTGGACTACAAAGTAGTCATCATCAGTATGAATTAGCTAATTGTAATTATTCTCCGAGGAGATGTTACTTGTTGCTAATTTGGTGATGGTCTGCACACAGATTTTTGGTGTGTGCACAATTTATACTTTCTAATAACCTACCAAATTGTTATGCCAGCCAATCAACATCGATCACGTGTTCAGTGATTGGCCAAAGTTCGGCCAATGATGTTGAAGTATTGGACCACGTGATTTTGACAGTTCAACATTTCAAAATTAATAATAATAGATTCCAAAGCCGACCTAAGAAACCAAATCGTTTCAATTTTTCTAAATTGGTTTAAACTTCAACAATTCAATCTTAATTCTGAAATTTGTTTGTCAAATCGGATATGATTTTGACAGTTAAGAATCTCAAAATAAAAATAAAATTTAGAAATTACAAAACCAAACTAAATCATGAAACCAAATAATTTTAATCTCAAAACCAGTCTTAATCCTAACAGTTTAATCTTAATTTTGAAATTCTTATTAAATCGGAATTTGGAATAGGTTCTTTGTCTAAATTCATTGTGTCTTTTCCAATTTTATGAATGTAAATGCTATCATATGCATCTAGTTCGGCGGGGTTCGGTACCGATTTTAAAAGTTTTAAGTTAGATTTTTCGATTTTATGATTATTTTCAATAACGTGAGCGGCTACACCTGATTTATCTTTTCTACCAAATTTTATGTGTGCTATATGTTCTTTAAATCTTATCCCAATTTGTCGTCTACTTTGTCCAACATATTTCTTCGAGCAATTTTGACATCCAATGCAATAAATTCCTGACTGTTGTTCTTTGTTAATTTTGTCCTTTGGATTTCCAAGTAGATGTTTTACTTTAGTTTTACTAATGGGAGCTATTCTTAAATTATATTCTCCGAGTTCTTTCGCTATTTTTGTGATGCACGGTCCAAAATATGTTAATTTGCACCATTTTTTCTTTTCGGCGTTATCTTGTTGTTGCGTCAAAGTTGTTGAACTATTTCTTAAGAATTTGAATTTCGTTTTTTGAATTATGTTGTCTATTATATTCGGATCAAACCCGTTGAATGTTGCAACTTGTTTTATGTCCTTTAACTCTTTGTAATAGTTTTTAGTAGATAGTGGTACTTTTTGATGATGATGACTACTTTTAGTAGTCGAAATACGTATTTATAAAATACAAAAAAATTTTGATCTAGGAAATAGGGAAATTTGCTTTCATATAGTTTAATTTCAGTCAATTTAAAATTTAAAAAAATCACAAGGAGTACTCCTACTTCTATGTGAAAGGTAGATCGATTTGCGTCCGATTATATAGAGTTTGGAGTCTCTTACGATACTGTAAATGTAAAAATTTGCAATCTGTGTCAAATTGAATTGATTTCTTAAATTCGTATTCGTATATTCTATTTCTTGGTTACTTAAATTTTTATACACTACTGGAAATATAAACAAAGTTAGTTAATTTCTGCGTCTACATCGTCGGTTTGTACAGAATGGAAATACTAAAGTTGATAATTCCATTAAAAAGATCAAAATATCAATGGAGGAGGGGCTAAATTGACGAACGTGTTGTTTAACGATCGTAAAGAGATTGTGAAAGTTTTTTAATAACTTTATAGTTAATTTTTTATTTTATCGTTTTTAGATAAAAAAAAAATTAAATTAATTTAATCTTACTATCTCTTCTGTATAGATATAATGTAGCGGTATTATAAGTGCTGTATGATGGTGGTACTTAACTAAAGAGCTGTTGTATTTTGTAAATTTTTTACCTTTTGATATTATTACTACAGTTTTCCACTCTATACATGTGCTATTCACGTAGATACCAACATAAAGTTTGTATTTATTAATAGTAAATTTAATGTAGGTAATAGTATTACCATTACCATGTGGATAACAATGATGTTACGTCCTGTCTTACTATTTTATCTTTCAAATTTGTTCCAAATTTACAATGAATGCAATAATAAATCTTACGTTATCCCACTTGCTGGCCAAAGGCCTCGCCCAAGCGATACCAATGACAACCTGCTTACGCAATTAAATCTATTCTTAAGAAGAGCCACTTGCCCAGTCCATTTCTATTTCAGACCGCGAAGAGATCGTCTGAAACGTCTTTAATTTTAGTTCGGAGTCTGCTCGTGGTACATCAAACCCTATCGCGAAGTTTTATATTTAAAATGTAACGTTCCATGGGCCATTGGCATATTCTAATTCAATTAAATATCATTGAGTTAAAGCTAAAGTTTGAACACAATACATCAAAACTGGTAGAATATTAGAATTCATTATTTTCCTATGAAGCGCAAATGGAAGGTCGCATTTAAAAATATGATTCAGCGATCAGACTTACCTCCACGCATAGTTATTATCTGAAAAGTTTCATGATACACACGGTTATTAAAAGTAATGAACTGTCCTAGGTACTAAACACCAGTCCAAGTAGCCGAGCGGTCTAAGGCGTTATGTTTGCGCAGTATGCATACTTGGAAACTGAGAGGTTATGGGTTCGAATCCCGACATCGGCAGTTTGTCAATTATAAAAAAAAGGGGGCGGTTAATTAACTAAACTGTCTGCGTATGGACAAGAACGAAGTGACCGGCTATGCTTGAGAAAGTTTTCTGCAGTTTCCTTCACGAACTCCAGATGAATATCGGCATAGTTCTCATCAGAGTCGGCTGCAGCCGCATATCCTACCAATTTTTAGTCTACTCACAAATTCCTTCCACTCTACTCACATCCTCACATCCTTAGGCATCAAAATGGACCATATGGCCGAAGTGTAGCCCATCCAGAGCAGCCTCTACAATCTATCTATCTATCTCGAGGTACTAAACGCTCGAAATAGTTTCCTAATGAATACTATGTGAATTAGCAATCGTGCCTGCACCCTCATTTGTTCCCTCGGGATTTATGCAGGTGTGAGAGTATTTTTTATAATTTCCTCTTACATATTAGAGACAATACTAGCACAGGCAAGACATAATCAATATTTGAGTTGAAAATGATCGCTACGCGTTCACGAAAAAAATAGACGATAATGATATTTTGACTATTCCACAAAGGCTAATTGAGGTGTATATTTAGGTTCAGATAATGGGCTGCCAATCACTTAACCCTATTATTAAGTTAAAGTCAAGAAAAATCAAGTATAAAAAATCTTAAAATAAACAATAAAATAATAATAAACAAGAGTAATGAATTTATAACTTTAAAATGTATAATAATAAATATTTTGTAGTAAAGAGTATGTATAATACTTTTGATTCGGAAATTTACTTGAACGTTTTGTGTATAATAATAATAAAAATTTGAGTGTAGACTATTTTTGAAAAGACGATAAAGACGACGATGTTTTTATCTTAAAACACGTTCATACATGAGAAAATAACTCTCAAACTGTCGGTCTAAAGTACCGATATATTCCGATCTGTACTTTAAGTCCGATTATTAACAACTTTGAATTTATTTTCAATGTCTGATTATTTAAAGTGATAAACTAAGAATAATCATATAAAGTCGATAAAACTCTTTTATAAAAACATAAATAAAGTTATTGACTTGAATACATTATGGTGCAGGTAATAGACACGTAGGTAGACCTTTGAATCTGTACCATTTAGTATATATAATATTGTAATAATATAGTATTTGGCAAAGTTAATATTCAGTGGTCATGTATTTAGTATGTCGATTAAATATTTTTAACGATGTTTTTTATAGTGAAGTTTGTTGTTATCATGGGATGATCATAATAGTAATATTTATAAACATTTTTATTTTATTAAATAGAAGATCGTAAAATGTTTACGAATAAAGCTCTGTACCATTTATTACGTTTTTTTTTCCTGAAAACGTAATAAAGTTGATTTTCTAGGAATGTAATCGAACATAGATAAAAAATGATTGAATATCGATTCTTCGGTTGGTTTTTTCTTATTAGTATTGCAGAAGAATGAATAACTTTAAGTTTAGGGGTAATTTTAATTTCAAATCTCATTAGTTATTAATTTGTTCATCTGGTGTCATAGATTAAACAAAATTTAAATCAAAAAAATTCGTTACACAGAAGCTGCGTCCACTTAGCGAATTTCCTTAGAATATATAAATATCTCTAGTCATATTTTAAGTCTGATCAAAATAAAATGTCCTATCTGATACCATTTTAGTATTTTCAAGGCCAATTTTATTAATAAATGGCATACGTCAAGGGGGAAGGGGGGCATAAAGATAGAAGAAACACAAATTATAAAATATCTCTCTTAATATTGGAACAATCGAAAAATGTATAAAGAGTAAAGTTGTAGAAAATAAAGTTTGGTATAATTGATTATCTTATAATTTTTTCCAATGTGTACAGAGAAATTTTGAATTTTAACTTTCAATCTCAAACCGTCAATATTTCTGTAAATATTAGTGTAATAGAACAATGATGAAAAACAAAATTACAACAAAACTTAGTACCTACAACTTAACTCCTGATAAATTTCTCGATTTTTCAAATATTAAAGGAGATATACCAAATTTTGTGTTTCCCTTTCCTTCTAAACCCCCCTTTCCCGTTGTTCGATTTGACCCGTTAACGAACTTGACCTTTAGAATACCAAAAGCACCTCAAATACCAAACTTCATTCCAATTTGAATAAAACTGTGACCGCTAGAGAGTCCACAAACACATACAAGTACATATATACATATATATATATATATATATATATATATATATATATATATATATATATATATATATATATATATATATATATATATATATATATATATATGTATATATATATATGTATATATATATATTATATATATACATATAAAAATTATAGCGATAGTGATTTTTAACATCTAATAGGTAGGATCGATATTTGAAGCAATTTTTACGAAATTCCTGTGACCGCTAGAGAGTCAACAGACACATATAAAAGTACATAGAAAATGGAAATATTAACAAAGAAATTGATACAATAAAATTCCGGTATGTCGGGCCTAAAAAAGATATATTTGAGAAAAAACTGAGATTTCGGGTAATTAAGCTACCGTCGATAGAAATTTACCCGAAATCTCACTTTTTTGTTTAATACCGGAATTTCATTGGATCAATCTTTTTGTTAATATTTCTTTTGTCAATTACATAGTTTTTTTTTATTCGTCTTATTTTAGTCCAAGTGAAAATTATCAAAATATGTCGACGCTCACGGGTTTCTCCATAAGAGCAATGCATTAAAACTCTAACTTTAACTTTAAATAATTAATTCAAGATCCTCATAACCCCTCCTGAAACTTTTATAATTGATTTATATACACTTCAACTACATGTAAAAAAATCAAGCCTTAATCTGTTTGAAGCTCCAGTAGTGCTCGTATACCCTTTAACGATTATTGTAACTGAATATTTAACAATATATAAACACATAATCAGTTTTGAGTACCTAATGCACCTCTTAAGACTTAAAGTGTTTAGAATTGGTTCATAATGACCAATATTATATATAAAAGCAAATATATAAATATAACAAAAATAATTATTCATTTCTACAAATTTGTTAACTAAAAAGATTGCAAAAACACAACCATTAAGAACATACATAACAACCAAACTAACAATTTAAATATGCAACAGCCACAGAATCATTATCTGACAAGCCATCAAAACGATAGCACGCTTCTTTATTCAAAACACAATACAACTTTATATATTGAAAGTAATTTTCAGGAAATTTTAAAAAATTTTTTAATTAATTTAAAGTAAAAATTTATTTAATATTTGTTTATGTGTGTATACTTTCGCGTCAACATAACGATGTTTGTCCAAATTCCTTTCGGTTACGTATGACAAACTGTAGAAGACTTTAGCGTAAACTCCGACAAATTTCATTGTCATTGAATTTTTAATTAAATTAAATACTGATATGAAAAAATTAACTCGTCAACCTGGAATCGAACCTCGGGCCTCTGGATATCGAGTCCAGTATGCTTCCGCTACACCTAAATAATTTCAACAGAAGTAATACTGTCTAAATAAAATAAAAAAATAAGAATAATATGAAAAAGTTGGCTATTACGTCACAGTCATCTTTGGTGTAGCGGAAGCATACTGGACTAGATATCCAGAGGCCCGCGGTTCGATTCCTGGTTGACGAGTTAATTTTTTCATATCAGTATTTAATTTAATTAAAAATTCAATGACAATAAAATTTGTCGGAGTATACGCTAAAGTCTTCTACAGTTTGTCATACGTAACCGAAAGGAATTTGGACAAACATCGTTATATTGACGCGAAAGTATACACAAATAAACAAATATTAAATAAATAAATAACTTCAACAGAAGTAATTCTGTCTAAATAAAATAAAAAAATAAGAATAATATGAAAAAGTTGGCTATTACGTCACAGTCGTCTTTGGTGTAGCGGAAGCATACTGGACTAGATATCCAGAGGCCCGAGGTTCGATTCCTGGTTGACGAGTTAATTTTTTCATATCAGTATTTAATTTAATTAAAGTAAAAATGTTTTCGCAAACAAATAGTAACATATATGTGGGAGTTCCATAAATTATACCATGCAACACCATTACACAGAAAATGTTTTTGGAGTAAGTTTTAAATAGAATATTTTACAACAATACCGGCACCTTTTATGTAAAAGGTTATACTTTACATTAATTTTTAAAGTTCGATTTTTTGTTGGAATTTTTATTTGTAATTTTGAATTTTTAGAAAATATCTGGCCGATGGAAAGGAAACTTTTCGAAATACATAATATAATTTCGAAACGACAAGAAATTTCAAACGATTTAAAAAAAAAAAAACCTACACTGAATAATGGAAAAAAATCCCAATAATAATAATAAGGGAATAAGGGAAATAATATATTTTTTTAATAATTTCCGAAAACGTCAATTTTATGGTTGAAAATTCTATATTCGATAACTTTTTTAAAATTTAAAAAATCAACAAGAATACAAATTCACTTTTTAATATAATAAAATCTCGAGAAATTGTCCTACATCAAATAGACAAGGTGAAAACCACGCATTCGTAGGAAATAATAAGTAGAAACTGTCTACTTTACGATCAAATGGTTTTTGTTACAAATGATCACCTTGGTTTTCACCTTGTTTCAAGGGCTTCTTCTTACAATCTAAAAAAAATAATACTTGTTTATTAATATCTACAACTAACTAAGAAAATACACTAAATGATCATTATTAGGAAATATTATACTGGAGAAACCTAAAGTGGGCTTGAAAATACCAAATTTTACAGTTCGTTTACGTCCAAGTCATTCGATTTTCGAGAAAATACTTGACATTAGTGCATTTACCTCTTAAAAAATGCTCGTGGACATAAACACACTTACCTCTTAAAAAATACTCGTGGACATTTTTCATTGGCATAAACCTGAAAGTATTGGACAGTTTAACAATTTATTGCAACGTTTGACATTTTCCATTGGCATAAATCCAACATAAATTGGACGACACATTTTGTTCACTTTTAAACTCAGTTTAACAATTTATTGCAACGTGAAAAATCTATATAGAATTAGAAATAATTATAATAACGACTTCTGTTAACGTAAAATCAATAGTTTAGGAGATATTTGTGAAAAATTGATATTCGAACCTTTTAGGATCAATAACTTTTTTTGCACGTGCATTATGGAGTTTTTGCCATGTTTTCGTAGTGCCAAAACGAAGATAATTCCTTTGGAAAATTTCGACGAGTATTTTTAAGAGTTAAACTAATTTTTATGTACTATTTTACTGGCCTATAAGACATAATACCAAATTTCTTAGAAAAATGTTCAGAAAATACTTACTGAAACCTTGGTGTCAATGTTTTATTAGATATGCCATGTTAACACGTACCCTAAGTAATGTTGGCACAACGTGAATTTTTGTTCTTAATTAAGTCCTCTGGACTTTTTATATTCATAATGCATGATGATTTCATTACCTTCTTTATCAGAAGCTGTATAGTTTTTATAATATCCTGTTGTAGTTTCATGATCTCGCTCCTCGGTAAATTTTAATAGGCTGAAACAAACAATTCATTAATTATGATAACTTTCAAAGCTGTGCATAATCCATATACTTTTTGATCAATATGAATGGTATCTGAATTATTTCATGAATCATATGCCAATGTGCTCCTAGACTTTCATAGCCTTCTTGGTACAGCTTCAGGCATTTGTTTAATTACGCTCTAGTTTGCATTTGAGCTTTTGTGCTACTATCCAAAAATTTCAAATGCTGGCGAATAAAGTTAATTTGCACCCGTAATTTAATCAAGAATGGTTAACTTACTTGATGGTTAAACTACTAACTTAATGGTTAACCAAATTAACTAACCAGATGATTCATAAACATTCGTAGGCAATTATTAATGCAACAATCCTTCTTGGTGGTGTTGTCCGTTGGTATGTTTAATAATCTGATACAAACAATTCATTGATTATGGTAATTTTCAAAAGCTTTTCCACTTTTTAGCGATTCCACTTTTTATACCCAGTATATTTGAAAATATACAAGGTATATTAAGTTTAGTCCCGACTTTGTAACGCTTGAAAATATTAATCCTTGACATAAATGCTTCACAATGGTGTTCATAAAATGGCCTAATTCGGCCATTTTCACATGTCCGTCCGTCCGTCTGTCCGTCTGTCCGTCTGTGAAGCCGATAACTCAAAAACGAAAAGAGATAACGAGGTGAAAATTTTTTTGAGTGTTCTAGACCAAAAAAGTAAGGTCAAGTTCGTTAATGGGAAAAATCGGAACGTGTTTCCCCCCCCTAGGGAGGGAAAATTATATCTTTGAAACCGTAGGAGATATAAAAAAAATTTGTTAACAAAAAATCTTCTCCTCTTTAAAATAAACAACTTTTGTTTGAAAACTTTTTTCATAAAGTCAACAGTTTTCTCAAAATTTGTCCTCAAAGTTGAAAAAAATGAGAAATACAATTTATAGGCGAATGAAGGCATAGTCTCCATGGACCCGTAGGTATACATACCAACTATACATACTATTTTGATACCCTGTATATGTAAATAAACAAGGTATATTATGTTTAGTCCCGTCTTTGTAACGCTTGAAAATATTAATCCTTGACAAAAATGCTTCACAAAGGTATTCATAAAATGGCCTAATTCGGCCTTATTCGTCTGTCCGTCCGTCTGTGAACACGATAACTGAAGAGCGAAAAGAGATAACGAGCTGAAAAATTATGTGTGTGTTCTAGACCAAAAAAGTAAGATCAAGTTCGTTCATGGGCAAAATCGGAACGTGTTTGCCCCGACCAGGGGGGAAAAATTATATCTTCGAAACCGTAGAAGATAGAAAAAAAATTTGTTAACAAAAAATCTATTTCTATTTAAAATAGACAACTTTTGTTTGACAACTTTTTTCATAAAAACCACCGTTTTCTCAAAATTTGTGCTTAAAGTTCAAAATGAGTCGATCGAAGACGGGCACATGTGCAAACATAACATACATCAAATAGTATTGTTTTTTTTATTTTTATTTCAGTTTTGTTAACCAGGTGTATATATAAGGACAAGGTTAAAATGATTTTCTTTTTCAAAAAAATAGTTGGTCTCGTACAGATGTCAAAATTGTGCAAAAAGTTCTTTCAAAGGTCCATCTGTCCTATCAAAAATCATCTATAAAATTTATATTCAGGCATATATATATATATATATATATATATATATATATATATATATATATTTATATATATATCTATATATAATATATATATATATATATATATATATATATATATATATATATATATATATATATATATATATATACACATATATATGCGATACATACGACTGACATACGGTTCGCGTTAACCTACGTTTCGAGTTGACCTATTACTTCCCATTACCTAACGCTTCGCGTTGGCTAACTTACGGTTCGCTTTAGCTTTCGTTTCGCTTTGCGTTTACCAACGCTTCGCGTTGACCTAACACTATCTGTTGACTAACGCTTCACATTGACCAACGCTTCGCGTTGTCTGACTTGCGGCTCGCTTAAGCTTACGATTCGCGTTGGTTAACGCTTTGCGTTGATTAACGATTCGTGTGAAATCAGTTATTTGCTTTGAATAACTAACGATTCGCATTAACCAACGCTTCGCGTTGGCTGACTTACGGTTCGCTTCAGTTTACGTTTCGCGTCGATTAACTAACGCTTCGCGTTCTCCTGACACTTCAATTGACTAACGCTTCTGATTGACCAACGCCTCGCGTTGGTTAACGCTTTGCGTTAATTAATGATTCGCGCGAAATCAAGCTTCGCGTATCACTAAAGTTTCGCTTTGAATAATTACGCTAACTTACGGTTCGCTTTAGCTAACTTTTCGCGTTGGTAAACGCTTGCGTTTACCAACACTTCGCGTTGATTTAATAACGCTTCGCGTTACTTAACACTTCCAATTGACTAACGATTCTCATTGACCAACGCTTCGCGTTGGCTGACGGCTCGCATAAACTTACGGTTCGCGTTGGTTAACGCAAAGCGCTTAACGCTTTGCGTTAACGCTTAACGCTTATGCTTTGCGTTAACGCTTTGCGTTAACCAACGCTATGCATTGATTTAGTAGCGCTTCGCGTTAACTTGCTTACGCGCAGCGTTAATTTGCTTACGCTCAGCGTTAACTTGCTTATACTCCGCGTTAACTTCCTCTCGTTATCTAATGCTGTGTACCGACTGGCGCTTCGCGTCAGCTAACTCTTCGCGTAATATAACTTACGCGTGCTTTCGCTTCGCGTTAACTATCGCTACGATTTAACTTACGTTTCACGTTTACTTTCAGCATTAACGATTCGCTTGAAATCACGCTTCGCGTCAAATCACAAACGATTCGCTTTGAATAACTATCGCTTCTCATTGACCAACGCTTCGCGTTGGCTTTAACGATTCGCTTTAAATCTCGCTTCTCGAATCACTGACGCTTCGCTTAGCATAACACTTCACATTGACCAACGCTTCGCGTTGGCTGTGTTACGGTTCGCTTTAGCTTTCGTTTCGCGTTGAACTAACACTTCCTATTGACTAACGCTTTTCATTGACCAACGCTTCGCGTTGGCTGACTAACGGCTCGCTTGAGCTTACGGTTCACGTTGGTTAACGGTTTGCGTTTATTAACAATTCGCGTGTAATCACGCTTCGCGAATCACCAACGTTTCGCTTTGAATAACTAACGATTCTCATTAACCAACGCTTCGCGTTGGTTGACTTACGGTTGGCTTTAGCTTACGTTTCGCGTTGGTTAACGCTTTGCGTTGGTTAACGATTCGCTTAAATTCTCGCTTTGCGAATCACTGACGCTTCGCTTTGCATAACTAACGCTTCTCATTGACCAACGCATCGCGTTGGCTGACTTACGGTTCGCTTTAGTTTACGTTACGCGTTGGTGTAACACTTCCTATTGACTAACGCTTCTCATTGAACAACGCGTCGCGTGGGCTGACTTACGGCTCGCTTGAGATTACGGTTCGCGTTGGTTAACGCTTCGCGTTAATAAACGATTCGAGTGAAATCACGCTTCGCGAATTACCAACGCTTCGCTTTGAATAACTAACGCTTCTCATTAACCAACGCTTCGCGTTGGCTGACGTTTCGCAAAGTTGGTAAACACAAAGCGTTTACCAACGCTTCGCGTTGGTTTACTGTCGCTTCGCGTTGACTTAACACTTCTAATTGACTAACGCTTCTCATTGACCAACGCTTCGTGATGGCTAACTTGTGGTCCTCTTCAGCTTACGTTTCGCGTTGGTAAACGCAAAGCGTTTGGCAACGCTTTGCGTTGATTAACTAACGCTTTGCGTTGATTAACTAACGCTTCGCGTTGACCTAACGCTTTCTATTGAAAGCGTTATTAAATTTTCTATTGAAAGCGTTATTTAACGCTTCGCGTATTACTTCGCCTTGGGTGATTTACGGTTCGGTTTAGCTTACGTTTCGCGTTGGTTAACGCTTTGCGTTGGTTAACGATTCATTGAACAACGCTTCGCATTGGCAGACTTACGGTTCGCATTAGCTTACGTTTCCCGTTTGTTATCGCTTTGCGTTTTCCAATGTTACTAACGTTAGCTAGTGCGTCGTATCGACTGACATCGTATCGACTGACGTCGCATCGCGTCGGCTAATTTTTCGCGTTGTTTAACTTACTCTTGCTAACGCTTCGCGTTAACTAACGCTACGATTTGACTAACTTTTCTCGCTTACTTTAAGCGTTAACGATTTGCGTGAAATCGAACTTCGAGTTGAATCACTGACGATTCGCTTTGAATAACTGACGCTTCACATTGACCAACTCTTCGCGTTGACTGACTTACAGTTTGCTTTAGCTTACGTTTCGCGTTGGTTACCGCTTTGCGTTTACCAACGCTTTCCGTTGATTTACTAAAATTCTGCGTTGACTAACTTTTCGCTTCGCCCAACGGCTCGCGGTGACCAACGCTTTGCGATAACAGTCGCTTCGAGTTGATTAACTCAATTATATAACTCAATATTTAAATATATAAAAATCGCAAGAACATTAATAAAAAATTATTTAAATGCAAGAACATTTTTACTGTTTCAATATTAATTATTAACACAAAACAAACATTTACAAATAATTCATATTTTATAAACATTGAATAGGCAGAAATATTAACAATTCGAACATTGATATACAACTCAGTATATACTGGGTATTCAAACAATTAACTCAGTTAGTTGTTACATTACTTGTTTATTTTTTAATTAAAAAAAAATTATTATTATCTTATTTTCAAAATAAATGTGATTTTATTTTTATTTAATTGTAATATTTTTATATAATAAAATGTAAAAACAATATTTAAAAACTAATAAAAAATTAAAGACATCTGATTCAAAACATTTATTTTTTATTAAAACTCGACTTCTACAAATTAAAAATTCCTTTTTTTATATTTTAAAAAAAGAAACGATTATCGTTTAAAAAAATTTGTGCTATCTCAGACGGTTTGACGAAAAATTGAAACCACAACAAAAAAGGATTTAAAAAAATTATACAGCTTCTCGTAATAAAGGAAATTCATGATGACGTGATTTTGATTTTTTTAACTTTCAAAGCTAAAAAAATTCGTTACGCAGGACCTGCGTCAACTGAGCGAATTTCCTTAGAATACATAAATCACTCTCTAGCGGTCATAATTTTAGTGTGATCAAAATGAAATATAATATCTGATATGACTTTAGTATTTGCAAAAATTAAATTTATTAATAGCCAAAATAGAACGATATATAACGATTATAGTTTATAGTTACTATGGAAACGACAATCAAAATTTTTAACAATAAAATATATTTCGTGTATTCGTGTCAACATATTAAATATCTCTCTTAATATTAGAAAAATCTAAATAATACTCCTTATACAATAAAAAATGTATAAGGAGTAAAGTTGTAGAAAATCAAATTTGCTACTATTCATTACTTGATCATTTTTCTCAAACTCTAATGTGAACAGAGATATTTAGAATTTTAACTTTCAATCTTTAATTGTAAATATTTCTATAATAATTGTAAATATTGGTGTAACAAAAAAATGATAAGAAACAAAATTACAGTAAAACTTAGTACCTACAACTTAACTCCTGATAAATTTTTCTTTTTTTCAAATATTAAGGGAGATAGTCATATTTTGTGTTTCCCCCTCCCTCGAAACCTCCTTTCCACTCGTCCGATTTTACCCATTAACGAACTTGACCATTAGAATACCAAAAGCGACTCAAATACCAAATTTCATTCTAATCGGAATAAAACTGTGAACGCTAGAGAGTCCACAGACATTTAAAAAAGTACATATGTATATATATACGTATATATATATATATATATATATATATATATATATATATATATATATATATATATATATATATATATATATATATATATATATATATATATGTATATATATATGTATATATACATATATACAAATTTTAGCGTTAGTGATTATTAACATCTAATAGGTAGGACATTTGAAGAAACGTTTACAAAATTCCAACATTGGTGCAAAAACAATAGCTGCATTTCCTTTGGAGGAAATTCGCTAAGAATTCAGATTTCTCTAACAAAGTTATTTTTGAAAAGTTAAAAAGAATGCAGAAATAGTAATATTAATAATAATAATAATAAAATAATAATATTAACACACTTGCGTAACTTTAGCTGCTGACATTTCACATGATTTCATTTAAAATAAAAATAAAAATTGCACAATTGAACACTTGAACAATTGAAAATTTGCAGTGAATAAAATTTGAAATTTGCCAGCCCTTTTATACTGCCCTATAGTCCTTTTATAAGTTATTTGGACAGTTACATTTTTGAAAACAATTATATAACCAAGTGCAATAAAATTAGTCAAAAATTAGGATAACAAAATATATTCTACATAGGATAAAGATTTTAGTGTATTTAAAATGCTTGGCGTATTGGAGAAGTGTAATACGTGCACCTACCTGATTTATTTATCAAAAAAACCATTTTTTTCCAATATTATACGGCACAAATTTTCATTTCTACAAATATATTTATTAAAAAATTTTTCAAAAACAACACAATTGAATTTACGTAACAACGAAACTAACATTTTAAATAAGCAATTATATATTAAAATGTAAACACATGTTTTTTTTTTGTGAGCAATAAAATTTAAATATTCTGAATTGTTCGCATTTAAGTTTCTTTAACAGTTATATTTTTTAAAGTATTGTTATTAAAACTATTCAAGTATTAATTATACCAACAATTATTATTATTATTATTACTCCTTATTTGTAAAGTTTGGCGCCATTTTTCGTTCATTGGAACTGGCTATATTTCAAAACTGCTGAAGATGACGGTTGTCGTTTTAAACTTGCTGCTGATTCGTTCCCGTTACTTTTTATGCTTTGATCTAATTCGTTGTTCGTGATTACTGTTTCGTTTATTTCCTTTGTCTGATCTTCTTATTTTGACGTTTCCTTTATTGTGATCTTCTTGTTGAATTTGTATTTCTTCCTTTACCTGAAGTATCTTGGTCGGGTAAACTTCTGTAATATATACTTCGCTGGTGGTAACTTAGTTTCTGTTTTTAGAAATCATCAATTTTTTTCCGCCGTATGTCACAGACGGTCTTTTTATTATAAAAAGGTAATAATTGGGTGGAAACTTCAAAAAGAAAAGTTAAATATAATCATAACAATTTATCGATTTCTTCAAGATTGACCTTCACAGAAGTTATTTAAATAACTCTTTTATTCTTCATTCACACCATGAATGATAATATTACGTCTACTACTATCACACTCAATATTATCGATACGGTTACTGGTAAATAATTAAGTTAATTTTATCTACTAATACGTGGTTTCTTTTCAGAGATAGCGGGGTCAGATGCACAACCATGGTAGTTTTCCAACTACAGAGCATAATGCGACTCAGTGGTGCACAATGCCGAAGTGTGCTAATGTTCAATTGGAACGTGCATTAGTTTTCAAGTGCACCAGCAGAGTGCACTAGGTTCAGTGTTGAAAGAAAAAAAAACATTCATGGACTTAACCTCATTAATGTATAAATAAAGTGGTATACAATAACAATTGGTCGAAAATTTTTACGGTTATTTTAAGTTATTTCGATTTTTATTATTTCAGTACCATTTTTTTCTGTTGACTGATAATAATTTTTGTAGATGAGTTCTAAAAAAATTATATACTTTTTAATTGAATCATCTTATCCAGATGATAGTGATGATGAAGCTTTATCGACTACTCCAAGTTTAAATCAATCAATTAGTTCATCATCAAGTGATATATTTATTGAAAATATTAAATATTTTTTGCTACTGAGTTAGTATCCATCGCGCGCATAACGCGAAAGCAGTTCTTTTCAAAGTGTTCGATTGTGCGAAGCGTTGCTGTAGTTAGAATCATTCAACGTTGAGCATTATGCCGCATAATGCGCTTTAGTGCTGTAATTGGAAAACGCACCATGTATCGTATAGTGTTAATGATGCGACCGAGCAGTAGTTACATTTGAATGTCCGAAAAGCACTGTTTATCCATCACCAGGAACACGTACATCATCAACATATATTTGTAAAGATATATGTTGAATTCCTTTTTACTTTCGTTTAATAATAAATATATTTTTGCTTTTCGATTTATATTGCCATTACTCTCTGTGCGTGATGACATGGCCGGGTTCAGATGTCAATTAACTTTTCGACTTCCTCATCGCTCACTTACTAAGATCTTTCAATAATTTGTAATCAGTGAAGAAGGTTTCAATAATTTGTAATCGTTACTTTTAAATCAAGTTTTTATTGAAATTTCGTTTATTTTCCAAATTTCGACACAATTCTTTCTTCAGAAACAAAAAAATGAAATGACATTTCCTTTCGTTACATTTCAGTACATGAATTTTCAGTCTCAAAACCTTTATAGCTAAATATATATATATATATATATATATATGTATATATATATATTTATATATATATATATATATATATATATATAAATATATATATATGTATATATATATATATATGTATATATATATATATATATATATATATATATATGTATATATATATATATATATATATATTTATATATATATATATATATATATATATATATATATATATATATATATATATATATAAATATATATATATATATAAATATATATATATACAAAAATGTTCGCCTTCAAAAAGAGTAAAATATATGTTGGGAGCAAGTTTTTTCCCAAAAGTGAGAAAATCCTATAATATTTACAACTCTTTGTGTAACTCACCCACTGACTGACTCACTCATGTATACAAATTCAAACCCACTTCTAGACATGCTAGAAGGATGCGGTTTTTTGCATTCGAAGCGGAATAACCACAAACTTAAAAGAAAAATTGGAAAACTTTTATTTTCACAATGCAATCCCTCCCCCAGAAAATTGGAAAACTCCCCAAATTTACCTTCTTTAATTCTATACATGCTAGAAGCGTGCAATTTTTTGAATTTTGTGAAAAACGTGGATATAAGTCCCAAGACCGCCCCGAGGTTAAAGAATGAGGAGCCATGTATATGTATATGTATACGTACATATACATATATATATATATATATATATATATATATATATATATATATATATATATATATATTACAGTGTTGAAGCTCTTTTTTCCAAGTAATACCATAGAGTATGACATTTTAAAAATTGCAAAGTTTTGAAAATGCTAAAAAGTGCAAAACTTAAAAAATTCATTGCTCATAAAGAAGTTCTATTCCAAACTTGAAACTTCAGAGTTGTTAGAGGACAAGATGCAGTATATCTCTTGAAAATCATGCGGTTTCGAGTTCATAGAAAAAAGTTATAGCTATCTGAAAATATCAAAATTTAAGTGACAATACATTAAAACGAGAGTAGATATTAATAGATTATATCGAAAAGAAAAATATGAGGCGCTACTGAGCATTCTGTATCAAAAACTGTTGACCTGAGACCTGTATTTCAAAATAACACAAAATTTTCCAAAACAGGGATTTCATTAAAGTCAAATTTTAAAATTTCAAAAAATTCTACAACCGCTGGCTTTGGATAGAGCTGGAATTTTGGAGATCATCTGCCTAAAAAGGCGTAGATAATTAATTTAGCTGCCAATTTTTTCTTCAAAAGTGTGTTGAAAAACTATCAGCTAAATTAATTACCTACGCGCATACATTTCCACAATTTAATGCTGATCGGAATGTAATTTGGTATGTGATGTGTTTTCTGAATTTGAAAGTTCGTTAAAGGCAAAATCTGCCAAAGAGAAATGGGACTTAGAGGGAGACAGAAACACAAAATATGGAATACCTCTTTTAATATTAGTTAAATCGAATAATTTATAATGAGTGCAGAACGTGTATTGAACTATCGTTCGAATCATCCAACTACTTAAAAAGTCGCTATAATTCTGGGCATATTGCATCGAGTTGTTCATTTGAACCATGAATACTACCAGGATGAAGGTAAAGACAAAGTACACAAGATCCTGAATATGAATAACTATCCATCAACATTCATAAGTAGATGTATAAGTTTGAACAAATCAGAAATACAAACACGAATGATCATGATAAGAATGAGGAGAGAGTATGATTGTAAACCGGTAAATTGTAAACCGGTTTTCTATAACTTAGAGAAGATTTCATCAATTTTTTCTAAGCTTAAATGGAAAACAGAAAAAATTAAATGCTCTGAATGGGTCTACAGGATCCCATGCAGCTGTGGGTTGGTGTATATAGGCCAAACTAAACAGTATTTGGAAAAAAGAATATACAAACACAAGTATGACTGCAAAGCTTCAAATTTTCTCAATAAAGAACATACGGCCTTGGCTAAGCATCATTTTGATACTAGCCATAATTTTAAATACAGAAGATACAGATGTAGTCAATATGGAGCCAATTTTGAAAAAAAGATCTGTGTGCGAAATGATTCATATTCATTTCAATAATAAGGTGATCTTGAAAACGGGTACGGGAGGCCTTAGTAATCTATACAGCAACTTACTACAATACTATAAGAATGAGAAAAAGAATAGATGGTAGGTTAGTTTCTGTTGGTTCCACTTGTCACAACAGATGACGTCAGAGACAGTGTTGTCTCAGGTGACTATACTATGTTGTGTTACCAGTCAGATGGTTTAGTGATACACTGCATAATGATACAATAATAACGGTTGCTTGACTTTTATATGAAAAAATATTGTATTGTTTATTTATGTTAGAATAGAATCGAAAATATTTATTGTTTAAGAAGTATCTTTTACAATATGGAGAGATACACCTTGAAAAAAATAACAATAATAATAATAATAACAATAATAATAATAATAATAATAACAACAATAATGATGATAGTAATAACAATAACAACAACAACAACAATAAAAGCAACAATAATAAACATTAACAAGAGTAACAATTGACTTTATGAAGAGATACATCTTGAAAATAATCATAATAATAATAACAACAACAATAATAATTATCTTTAACAATAATAAATTAGTAAATATTAACAAAAGTAACAATTGACTTTCAGGCGTAGATTCCGGAAGCACTAGCACTCGCTGGAAGAATCGTTAAGAATATTAACAAGGAAATAAATTCATCATCATACAAGAATTGGATCTAAAACACTACTAATAAGAATAATTTATATAAGTAAATTTGCAAAGAATGCATATCACTAACATTTATCTTCTGATCCTAACTTCTGTTACTCCAATATTAAGAGAATAAGTTTTAACATATGTAATCAAAGCAAGAATCCCCATTGTGACTTAATTTCATTTTGATTCTTTCCTCGTTTCGAAAATTCGTTTCATCTTCGTATATCCTATGAAAATTTTTGTTTATAAATTTTTCTATCTATGATGCTTGAAAAGGGATATTTTCTGGACATTCTGTGCAGATGGCCATATCCTTTGCATATTTGCTTCATCATTAAAGTTCCAATTCAATGTAAAATTATAGTTAATGTATTATACATAACCCTGGATTAACAAATATACAATGCATAGTTATTTTAAATTTAATCTAGAAATTCTATTGTAATGTTCATAATATCCTACATATTACAATAACATAATATTTTTATGTTCGAATGATATTTAATCTAAATAATTTATTTAATAGTATGTTAGTAATAAAACTTTATACTAAAATTGTACTAAACATGTATTATGCAATCACAGTAGCAAAAATATTATCATTTGCTGATGCAAACATTATTAAGTAAGTACAATATGAGTTGGTAATACTTTCCTCCGATAAATTGGGCATCCAAAGAACCAAAACTTTATTCAAACAAGCGCCAAATTATTTTTTCAACCCCCTCGTGACGAGAACTAAATTAGGTTATTGCGCATTTTCGAAGAACAAAGGTTCGTTAATGGGCAGAATTGTTTGAAATTTTTTTTCATAAACTCAGTAGTTTTCTCATAATTTGTGATTAAATGTTCCTCGGAAAGCGAATTGTTAATAATTCGAATATTCAGAATGGTTAAATATACAACCCAGTATATACTGGGTATTCAAACAATTAACTCAGTTAGTTGTTACATTACTTGTAATAAAATCATATTATTGGTATGACGTGATTCACCGTCATCAGATTATGACTTGATGACAATGGCACCACCTTGAGAGTATATTCTTTCATACAACACAATAATTTTCAAAATCGATCCACAATTGACAGAGAAATCGGTGAACATACATTTATAAAAAATATGTATAGTCGAACATAGAATCCCCTCTTTCTTTTTTTGGAGTCGATTAAAATTTTTGTTGATTTTCTCATTTCCACAGAAAGTATACCTTACTTCTAAAAAATAACTATAAAATGATTTAATTAAAATTTTGTTTTGATTGTCGGTTCCATAGTAACTTTAAACTACAATAGCACACTATTATTAATCGTTGTATGTGGTTGTATTTTGACTATTTATAAATTTAAATTTTTCAAATACTAAAAAAAATTCGTTACGCCGGAGCTGCGTCAACTTAGCGAATTTCCTTAGAAAACATAAATCACTCTCTAGCGGTCATAATTTTAGTGTGATCAAACTGAAATATAACATCTGATATGACTTTAATATTTGTAAAAATTAAATTTATTAGTAGTCCAAAAAAAACGTTATAACGATTATATTTTATAGGTACTATGGAAACGACAATCAAAATTTTTTACAATTAAATACATTTTATGTATTCGTGTCAAACAAATGCAAAATATTAAATATCTCTCTTAATATTAGAATAATCGAAAAATGTTAAAGGAGTAAAGAAATCATTGTAGAAAATCAAGTTTGCTACAATTCATTACTCGATCATTTTTCTCAAACTCGAATGTGAACAGAGATATTTAGAATTTTAACTTCCAATCTTTAATTGTTAATATTTCTGTAAATATTAGTGTAACAGAAAAATGGATAAGATACTAAATTACAGTAAAACTTAGTACCTACAACTTAACTTCTGATAAACTTTTAGATTTTTCAAATATTAAGGAAGATAGTCCAATTTTGTGTTTTCCGCTCCCTCTAAACCCCCTTTCCCCTCGTCCGATTTTACCCATTAACCAACCAGTACAAACCGTCACCAAATTAGCAATAACAATAACATGTAACATCTCCAATTATTTCGAAATTTATTTCGAAAAATCCTAGAGTTCTCTCTAATATTATTTATAAGATGACAAGTGATTGAATTTTTAAGATAGAGTAATAAAGTAATGTTCCCAATTTTGGTTTCACGTTGGTAGGCAAAATACTTTGTAGGCGGAGTTCAATGTTGCTGCACAATGTTCCGCGTTTGTAGCCTACTTTAAGTGAATAACATACGCAAACATAACATTCATAATATATTTAAATATAAACATTATATTACAAAAATCGCGGTGTGTTTATTTATCCGTATTACATTTTGAAAGTAGAATTAAGACAAAGCCTTGTTTCAGAAAGTCACGTGTAACGATTTCAGAATTTGAAATTGCAATTAGAATTAATTTTGATAAATTCAAATTATTGCAGAGAAGGT
The DNA here is from genome assembly GCA_963920215.1 of Nineta flava. NCBI lineage: Eukaryota > Metazoa > Arthropoda > Insecta > Neuroptera > Chrysopidae > Nineta > Nineta flava. The sequence continues at coordinate 563,410 of OY986045.1, forward strand.
AATGTTTCAAAGCTATTTTAACTCCACAACGAGGTGTGGCTGTAACTTCACAGATTAGGGATAGATTTAAGAAATACAACCTAGTGTCAAAAAGTCTTATGGTAATATCATGTACTATCCGTTGTAGTTTTTATTCAAAATATTGTTGATAATTTAAAAATGGTATGTTTGACAACATATCGTGATGTTTGAGAGCATAATGTTGGTCTAAGATCCGGCATTAGTGAAAACCTTCCCTCATCTGTTAATTGATTGAAATATTATTGAAAACGCTTATTGCAATATAAACAATTTGGCAATGTAATGTCTGCCAGGGTAGTTCTGCTGCAATTAACATTAATTAATTAATTAAAAATTGATTTTTTTATAATTAAATCCCTCACGTGTTAATTGAATTTTGCTTGTTAAATAACATAGTATACGATACGACAAATCTTGTAATAGTAGGCAGCGCTGCTTATTATTAGAATAAAAAGCCGTCTTAAAATCCATTACAATCAAGTGCAGCCTATATAAGAAAAATTTAAAAAAATAGAAATTATAAAAAAAATACCTTGTAGAGAGAGAGAGACTATTGCATTATTACACGAAACAAACAAGGAAAGTATATGATTCATGCATTTGTAAAGCCTACTCCATTTCTAAGTGTATTTATACTTCATTTATGAACCGATTTTGAATTTTTTTTTGTTTTAAAGGGTTTGGTTTCTCATTGTCGCCAAATCGCATTCTGATGAGGGGATCCCCGGGAAATCGAGGAAAATCCTCATTTTATATGTGATAACCGATTTCTGCGAAATTTTTTTTTTTTTTGAAAGGGTATACTCATTCATAATGGGAAAATAAGAAAACTTTTTTATAAACCAACTTCCAAAAAATTTTTTACAAAAAAAAAAACCGACCCCAAAAAAAAAAAAAAAATGCTTGTAAAAAAAACTGAAAATCTATTATAAAAAAATGCACTAAAAATTAAAAAAAAAAAAACGGATAAAAAAAAAGTTATAAAAAATTTCACTAAAAATTAGTTGGTCGTTTAGTAGGTTTACCCATATTTAGACAAATAAAATCAGTTATAGAACTTCAAAGTCACTAAAAAGCGAGAAATAAAACCTATTTTGACAAAATGGAAACCCGACTTCTAAAATCAAATATTCTATAACAAAAGATGCACTGAAAAGTAAAAAAATAATTGCATATTCTTGTGCCAGTTTTAGTTCACCTAAGCAAAAATTTTTAAATATATATGTACAATTATTGTTATTTTTGGAGGCGGTGTCAGCATAGAGAAATTCACATAACTTTTGGACACCGCTTCCAAAAATAACAATAATTATACATATTTATTTAAAAATTATTGCTTTGGTGAACTAAAATTGGCACAAGAATATGCAATTATTTTTTTACTTTTTAGTGCAATTTTTGTTATAGAATATTTGATTTTTGAAGTCGGGTTTCCATTTTGTCAAAATAGGTTTTGTTTTTATGATCGTTGTTTTATATTTATGTTGGTCAATTTCCTAGTTAATAGTTTTTGATTGATTTTTACGGTTGAGTATCAGGCCCTAATAGAAAATTAGAAATTACAGTCCTATCGAATTTATAGTATTATAGAATTATAGTCATATACCCAACACGCATTCATTTGAATTTTTTAGTTCAATTGCAATAAAAGTGGGTTTTAATTTTCTTAAATTCTAATTTTATTAATTAACTAATCAGTAATAATTTGAAAACAGGAAAAATAGATTTTAATGAACCAAAAATTATGTTGTAACAATGTTCAATAGGAATGCTATGAGCATATAAAATTTACTATTACGTAAACAGTTGAAAACAACAATAAACTAAGTTGTTTATATACCTCGAATATACTGCGATTCTTTTCAATGTGTTAACTGTTTATATTACTTCTACACATCTAAAGATTTATGAAAATATGACTTATAGTGAATATACAAATGTGCTGTATGCATATGTGATTTACTCATATGCGTGATTTTGTAATCTACAGTAATTCAATATGTTTGAACTGAAGTTGTCGCAAAACTATCCAAGTTATGAAAAAAACGATGCTAACAAAAATTGTTCATTTAAAAAAAAGGAAAACTTTGTGTTTAACCTTTTCTTTTACTCTGCCCAAGCGGGAGAACGCCCTTTTCTAATTTTCTGCCCAAGCGGGAGAACGCACAGGCCGATTTTGCCCATTCACGACCTTAAAGTCACTCTTTAGTTCTGTAATATTGAAAAAAAATTTTAGGTCGTTATCTGTTTTCGTTTTTGGATTATCGTGTTGGCAAACAGATGGGCAAACAGACGGGTCGTTAAACACACTGGCGGGCATGGAGAAAGAGACTAATATGATCATTTTATGACCACCTATACCAACATTTTTTTTGCTTTGATCAATATTTTCAACTGTTACAAAGTCGAGAAAAAACTTATAATACCCTTATGCATGTATATATTATATGTACACAGATAATAAAAATCTGTTTGTTTCATTTAATTTTATTATAATGCAAAAACATTAAGCTCAATAAATTCTTATTAAAAGAACTAATATTACATTCTTCAAGTACTACTACTGTTTATATTTTATAAATATATTTTGTATATGTGGTTTATGTTAAATTAATATTTATAGCACGTAAAAATTTTAAACAATATAATTATTTTTGTGTACAAATTTTACTCACCCTTCAACTCCATCCATATTTATTCATTAGTACGCTAAAATCGTTTCTTATCAAGCATTAATACATAAATAATATTATTAAATTTTATAAACAATTTTCTCTTTTATATAAAAATTTTATATATATATATATATATTATATAGTGTATATATTAGGGTGTCCCAGGTTGCTATTAGGGCGAATTTTTTTTTCGAATTGATATACGCATACCCTCTATTTATTTCCATTTGATCCTAATAACGGAAATAATAAGTATTATTGCTATCGGATAACGATAGAAAACCCGTGATGTCAAACGTTTAACAAAAAAGTATGGAAGCCATTGAGTGATTTTAGAACTTAATATTTATTCAGTAAATGAAACACTGTTTTACTTGTTTCTTATATTTATTAAGTATTTATCATTAAAATGACATTATTTATTAAATTTTCTTTTCAAAATTAGCTTTTTATAGTCAGGATATACCTGCCTGTGTTCTTGTACGCAACGTTATAAAAATTACTTTTGTTCCTCTTCAACAGTGATTAAGCCATGAAAGTCTCGCATTAACTTACCCGGTCTTTCGACTGTATCATTAACTACTCTTAGTATCTGCACCATTGTTTTATCGTGTTGAAATGAACTTGTCAGACTATCTGTAAAGTGAGCCACAAAGTTCTGCTTTCGATCTGTGGGCTGATGTGTTTTCTTTGGCTAGTAACCATTTTTACTTTTGTTTCTTTGTCTACATCATTGTCAAATAGACGCACTTTATCTTCAAGATTCCAGTCAATAATAGCGTTCCAAACTGCTTGTGCTTGTACACATCTAGAAGAGTTGTCCAATTTTCGCACAGCGATAAGTTGTTCTTTATTACCATATGAAATCAATATTGGTAGACGTTCTTCTGTAGATTAGCGTGCATTTAAAGCCAGCAACAGTTTGCCAACCCAATGGACAGTTACAATGTTCAGTACCTCGTTTTGGAAATCGATTTTTATAGGTTCTGCGCGCTCTTTTCGCTTTTCCGTACTAATTCTTTAAAAATAGGACTTGCTTATGGAAAATTCATCAGTGCTATGTCTGAGTGCCTCAATAGTCGCTTTAATAATAAACACAGAATTTCTCATACTTAAATGACACCTATCTAATGCAGCCAGTAATTTTGAGGTGATGAAAATTTTCCTCATAGAAGTTTTATTAGTATCGGACTGTGTGCTCTCAGTTGGAAAGGAAAAATTTTCTTGTAAATTCATTATTTCAGAATCAGAAGACGAACTTTCTTGTAGCGGTTCATAAGATGATGTCGAAGCAGTTAAGGATGAAAAATATTTAGTACGCCACTTTTGTTCCTCAATGTTTCTAAGGCGCGTTTTTTCTCTTTTTCGATCAGTTTTTTGTCCACTCCAGCTAAGTGACAAGGTCGACCTGGCTCTCTCTGGCGCTACAAGAAAATCCTATATTCAATTATCTTTATTAATTAAAGCGCATCGGCATGAACGAGAAACAAATTCTAGGTTTGTTAAAGTCTAAGTTTGTAACAAACTCTTGTCGACACTGTTGCAACACGTTTTGAGTTTTTTTTTGCATTTTTTTTCAAATTTCCCCAAACTTGTAGTTCAGTAAAGTTAAACATGAAAAGGCGGTCGTGCTTGCAAAAGGTCCGGTCGTTCTGAATTTTTTATATGTTGTTAGGACCTAAACCAATATTAAAAAACCAGATTTGCAATTTCCAAAGTGCTGTGCGAGCGGCGGTGTACCCAAAAAAACCATGAAATTTTCAGACTTTTTTTAGTTTTTGCTCAATATCTCAGTGAAGGAGCGATCTGAACGGTCTAGTCATTCTATACCGTCTCTTTCATTCAAGCTAAAAGAATGACACAATTTTGGAGTATTTTTAAATTAAAAAAAACGTAATAAAATTTGTGAAATGATAAAACTTTCAGAATGGATTAACCACTATTTTCACATATATAAGATGTATACACGGCTTGTGATGTTCTGAATCCAAGAGTAGAACTGCATTTAACGGACTTGGACCCCATACTTGATGTGATATTAACAACCGAAGAAGTAAATTATGCACTACAAGGTATGAAGAATGGTAAAGCGCCAGGAATGAATGGAATACCAATACAACCCTTCAAACAAATTAAATATATTAAAACGGTTAATGGCCAAACTCTTTCTAAATTCTTCAATTAGCTGCTCAAGCAAAAGAAATACCTGAACAATGGAAAATAGGATTAATAACGAATATCTATAAAGGAAAAGGTGATAACACGAATCTAAACAACTTTAGACCAATTACCCTGTTAGACACCTGGAGCAAAGTACACGAAAGTATTATATAACCGGCTACAAACCTGGGTAGAAACTAATGATAAATTAAACCCGTATCAAACTGGATTCCGGAGCGATTTTTCTTGCATTGACAATTTGCTGATACTACAAACGTTAATTGAAAAGACCTTCCAGATAAAGCGAAAAAAAATGGTCCTATGTTTTATAGACCTACAGAAGGCATTCGACACTGTAAATAGAGAGGATCTGTGGTGGAAGTTGAATCAACTGGCAATTTCAAACAACTTTATAAGAATAATCAAAAACATTTATAGGGACTATTACTTTACTGTTAAGATAAGTGACACGAAATGCACCGATTGATGTAGCACAACTACCAACTACTAATATTATTTAATTTATTCGTGAATGACATCTCGTAATATTCGCAAAATGTAAAAACGCATGCTCCGTGTATAGGCAACACTGAATTTCACCATTTGATATATGCAGTTGACAATGTGTTAATACCAGAATCACCAATACGCTTACAAAGATCTATAACCCAATTTGAAAAATTTTTAAACGATTGGAATTTACAAACTAACCCAAGTAAAACCAAAGTAATGGTGATTAGACAAGGGTTCAGTTACTTAGGCCTCATAATAAATTGGAATGGAAAGCTAGTAGAAAACATAAAAAAGAAAAAACACTCTACAAGCGGTATCAAACTAGACCAAAATTTAATAATGTACCATCTGCAACAAAGTATTCAATACTATGCTTCAACCAAAACTCACCTATGGTGCTCAAATATGAGGCCCTTACATATCGTTATTTGACAGAAATAACAGAATATAACATACACCCAAATTCCTTAATTAAATAAAATATCGAGAACAAATACTACGTAAGTACTCTTCTCTTTTAAAAAATTTGATACACTAGAAAAGGAGCACCCTGCCTACAAATATTGGATACAGAACAGAAAAGGACGATTACTAACTTCAGATTGGGAAATTGGATATATCACACTAATAAACCCTATTTTGACAAAATGGAAACCCGACTTCAAAAATCAAATATTCTATAACAAAAAATGCACTAAAGAGTAAAAAATAATTGCATATTCCTGTGCCAATTTTAGTTCACCTAAGCAAAAAAATATAATAATAATATTTCTCGCTTTTTAGTGACTTTGAAGTTCTGTAACTTATTTTATTTGTCTAAATATGGGTAGACCAACTAAACGACCTACTAACTTTTAGTGCATTTTTTAATAACACATTTTTTTTAATCCGTTTTTTTTTTTTTTAATTTTTAGTGCATTTTTTCATAACAGATTTTCAGTTTTTTTTACATGCATTTTGTTTTTTTTTTTGTAAAAATTTTTTTTTTACAAAAACACTTATTTGTTTTTATGTGTGTTTTTAGCGATAGTGATTTTTAACATCTAATAGGTTGGATCGATGGATATTTGAAGAAATTTTTACGAAAATCCAACATTTGTGCAAAAACAATAGCTGCATTTCCTTGAGTGTATAAAATTTGGGGGTGATTGTGTTCTAACGTTAATCTTTACAGTGTTCTACAATCACATTTTAAAAACCAAAGAAATACTAGTCAATGGTGTCATTACAATGGTATGTATTATGTTTATGACGTAAGAAAGGTGACAGTAGGGGCATTAATAATTATAGACCAATAAGTATTGTCTCAAATATGTGTAATGTGTTTTCGAATGTTATTTTATAGAGATTGCTTGATAAATGATGAATATGCTTGATTCAATTCAGAATTTCGATCAAGCATGTTTTAGAAAAAACTTTTTGATAAAGGATCACTTACATACTATCAACCAACAAATTGAGAAATGCCAGGAATATAAGATAAACCTTTGGTTTTGTTTTATAGATTTTCAGAAAGCATTTGACAGCATACATCACGATTCCATTTGGACTGCTCTGGGGTGCTATGGGTTCCACGCGCATTACTTAAACTTTATAAGGAAATTGTACGAGTTAAGTACTGCGTCAGTAAGACTAGAAGTAACCGGGAAAATTTTTAAAACAAACGTGATGTTCGTCTAGGTGAACTTCTTTCGCCAATGTTATTAATACAGTTTTGTAGCATATATTTGCGGATCCCTGGATTGGTTTGACCTAGGTATTAAAATAGTTGATTTTGTCTAGACTTCGTTTCACAGATGACATAATTCTGAAAGCCGCCAATAGCAGGCAATTAAAAAACATGGTTGGAAATTTGATATTTAATGTGCTAAGGCCGCTTCGACCATGAACATTGGCAAAATCAGAATTATGACAAATACACATGAAACCGTTTCGATTAGTATTAACAACGAAATAATTCAGAAAGATTCATCTGTTAAATACCTACGCCACTAAATCTCTACAACAGAGGATCACGTGGATGCGTGGTCGCAAAGGGCTCAGGATAGAGAAAACTTGGAATCGCTGAAGGAGGCCATTGCCCAGTAGGGTATTATGGCTTTTATTATTATTATGATATGATACATATATATATATATATATATATATATATATATATATATATGATATATATCTATACAATATATATATATATATATATATATATATATATATACATACATTTACATATATATATATATATATATATATATATATATATATATATATATATATATATATATATATATATATGATGTTTCATATATACACAGGTTAATTAAATTATTATTACTTTTCCAGGGAATTTTTTTTTTTTTGAAAAGTAAGTAGGACAAACTGCAAGACAAAAACAATTGAATTTTTTTAATTACTCAATATAGAAATATAGAAACAAGATGAAACTTCAGTGGCGTACCAAATTTTTCATTAAAATACCTCGTTAGGATGCTCAACCTAATCACATCAGATGAAGCCACTTATTACGAAAAAGTGTTTGAAATCAGCCAAGTAGTTTAGGAATAATTGGAAAACATTTTTGTTTTATGGATTCCGGTAACATTAACGGTTATATTTTCTTATATTAAACTGGGAATAGCTTCTTGTTGAATACACATCATCACGTATTAAAGAAAATTGTAAATATTAGGATAATTTCAAATTGTTTTTTTGTAAACTAGCGTCTATTTATTTCCATTGTTAGTATGGTTGCCTTTCGGTTATATTATACCAACGGAAGCGACTAGCGTTTACTTACTTTGACATTTAAGTAATATGTCTGAACATTGATAACATTTTTTGACATCAAATGCTTGATATGAAAAATCATACACATCTAGGGATCCCCATCCCTAGATGTGTATAATTTTTCATATCAAGCATTTGATGTCAAAAAATGTTATTAGGATAATTAATTTCATTTTTCTACAAGAAACTCATCATAAAGGCTATTGATTATGTCCTAAAAAACAAGGCAATAAGGAACTAAAACGTTCACGGGTTTTTATTGCAGGAATCGGTTAATAAGTACATCTGCATCCAGACCCGCTTTCAGTGTGTCAATATTAACTTCCTTAATTTTTTGAATCAAATATCCAATAAAGTTTTTTTTATTGCTTTCATTTGATAGAAAGTTATCGGCTTTTGAAAGTGGTTTCAAATTATCTTTAATTTGAACTCCTGGGCCAATTTGATTAGTTCGACGCAGCTTTTCTGCACTTTTCGAACAAATTTTTGAGCCACTAGGATAACCGACAAAAACTACAGTGCAATCTTTGTAAAAAGTTTGCAAATGATTAGTAAATTTCGTACTTATTTCTGCAAATGTCTCGTTAGCGTTCTATACGATTTTATACAACAAGTATCCACCATCAAAAACATGAGGAATATTATTAATAGAAGTATCTTCAACGGGTGAAAAAAATGCATATATATCTGATTTTTTCAACAAAATGAGAATGAAAACAATATCTGTATAAGAGGGATAAAAATAAAAAGCAATGCTATGTTCGAGTGGCTATATTTCGGTCAATTTTTAACCAAAAAAATTAACCAAGGAAATTCTTGTCTACTTTTTTCTCTACAATGCAATGCCTATACCTATCTCTGATCCCAAAAAAGTTCTAGACAAGAAAGCTAAAAAACAAAAAAATCGAAATTTTGGCATTAAAAAAATTGTTTTAAAATGTTTTAAATATGCCATTTCGATGGGAAGTTCAATTCTGTACAAATAGTTTCATTTAAAATATATCGAAATTTTGCATCGTTTGCGAGATATATTTTAGTTATTGATAAAACTGAAATGGGTGCATTTTCATCCCTATCTCCAATCTCCACCCTCAAATTTAAAAGCACTTCGCGGTTTTTTCTTCTTAAATGACCCATTGACCGATTCCTGCAATAAAAACCCGTGAACGTCATAGTTCCTTTCAATATGAAATAATCAATAGCCTAATATCATATATTATGTGAGTACCATAACTAGGACCAGAAACAATCCTTCGTGTATTAATTAATATTGAATTGATTTATAAAAGTAACATACACCTAATGTTATAGGATTTACTTTACCTCTTTGTATATAAGTTAAACCTTAATATTGGATATTCATTTAAATTTATTGCCAACCTCAATTTATTGTCTATTTATTATAACATAAAATATAAATGGATTAAATTTATCAATTTCATGAATAGTTATGGTAATATGACATAAAGTAATATTTGTCTGGTGTATAAAAATATTTTATCTGATATATAACAAGCAATGTAACAACTAACTGAGCTAATTGTTTGAATACCCAGTATATACTGAGTTTGTATATCAATGTTTGAACAATTCTTCAAATTCAAAGTTTACAAGATATTAATTTTTTTTCTGCGATCAATATTTTCAAACGTTACAAAGTCGGAACTAAACTTAATATACATTGTATATTTACAAATATACTGGGTATAAACCAATGTTTATACCCAGTTTATTTGTAATTAAACGATTCAGAATTATACAGAATATCGTATAGAATATATTAATTTGTTCGATGCGTCCGTATAATCTATAATCTATCCTACGTGGTAAAATTTATATTTTAACGATGCCGCATAGAAGTATTTTTCAGTGAAGAAAAATATTTATATCATAAAAACAAACAACTTTTATTTGAATCATCATACATCCATTCATATCATAAAAACAAACAAATTTTGTTTGAAACATCATACATTCATTAGTCTTGCTGTAAATACGAGCGGAAAATTTGGTTTTAAGCCAGAAATATTGGGTGCATGAAAAAAATATGTAAAAAAAAAGTTATTTGTTTTTATAAGACAAACATTTAAAGATTTTTCTCGTCTTGCACTGTTTAAAAGGTGATTGTATCACGTAACACGGAATCATGGGTTACAAAAATTACATAGCCTATATTAATTTTGGTTTAATTCTGAACCGTTTGGTGAAAACCACAATATCGGTACAGCCGTTTTAACGATATTAATTAACAAAAATTATTTACGGGTTATTTTCAAATTCGATCCTCTTATATGTATGTTTGCACATCCTCGTACACATCTTAATAATATTATAAGTGCGAAAGCTTGTCGATATGTTTGTTACCGCATCACGTTAAAACGGCTTAATCGATTTTGATGGTGTTTTCACATGATATGTTGAGAATTTTACCGAATGACATAAAAACTATATACATTTTTTGTTCCGTGGATACGTGCGTTTAATGGTTAATTCGTTAACGTTGATTGAAAAAACTGTTTCTTATAATTCCGTAAAGTATCTATATTCGAAATATCAACACTGCTGCTCTTTTCGTTCAAAAGATACAGCACCTAAAAAACGACTCTAAATTAAGGTGTGGTAATAGCACTGTAGTGAGAAGTCCGAATGTGTCCCTTAAATCTCGGTCTTACGCACTACCGTGCTCTAGATAAGAAATAATAGAAATAATAATAATAATAATAATAATAACACACAAAAAACTTCACCCATTTTAGCACTAACACGACTCACACATGACCAAATAACACACTACTCACAACCGACGGACAACACCCCATTCGCTCATCGAACACGAAAGCAAACACAACACTACACCACACTACACTACACAAACCACCCAAAAGGCGATGTCGCAGAACACAATAAACATACATACATTTATACATACTACAAGAACACATACACCCTTACAAATAAATACGCACACTCACACACATTCTCCAGTTCACATGACACACTAGAACAAAAAAATAAAAAAACACAGTTTACGTTACTTGACTATATCCGTGCGGTAAACTAATCGGGCTCAGCCTTGAAAAAAAAAAGAAAGAAAAAACAATAATAATAATAATAAGTCACTTGACTATGTCCGTGCGGTAAACTAATCGGGCTCACCATTGAATTAAAAAAGAAAAGAGAAATAATAATAATAATAGTAGCCCACCGTCACTTGGTAATGTCCGTGTGGTGGACTCTTGCGGGCAACGCCCAGATTTCGTAAATATTTTGGAATATTTATACTCACTTTTGGTTCTTAAAAAATTTCTGCTTTTTTTAAACCCAATAGGGAATATGCATGAAAATTTTTTTTCACATTTATTTTCAGAATATGAAAATACTGTTAATACTGTAATAATATTTAAAAACGAAATTAAAATCCGACAAATATCAAGGAAGCTATAAGCTTTTAAAGATTATTATCTGTCTCTTTCTTGCAAAAATACTAAAAACGGAGTTTTACGTGTATTTTAAATGGTGAAAGTGTAATATGACGTCACATAACATACCAAGAGGGCTATCACCCTCTTTGTCTAATCGGGAATTTCAATCATTCATATCTCGCTTATTTTTAAAGTTATTTAAAAAATAATTTTACCTTGATATTTGTTAAGTAAACATGCTTCAATTCAAGTGAAAAAAATTTTCATGCATATTCCCTATTGATCCCGTTGCTTATTGTCACAAGCACTACCACTTTTACAATTGTCTACTGCATACTCTTCCCATTTTAAATTTCATTCCATTTTAAATCTCCTAAGATATGCCTTAAACCAAAGTAGGTAAATAAAAACAAAACAGTCCACATATATATTATATTAAATATAGTATATTAAATCATATTTTTTGAAAAAAAAATTATTTTTCTTCACATTTACAAAAAAAATATATGTACTATATATAGTACGCCAGGAAAATACCAGGTAAATTATTATTTCGTATGATACTCAATAAAACATTTTATATGAAATCCTATATGACATTTAACACATCGAATGGTTGTACGCTCGTGACAATAGCCACATCTTGTTTGTTTTGGCTGTGGCACCAGGCACCACTAAGTGATCTTGACGATCATACCTTACATCAATATTTTCAGTTGCAGATGGTCTGCCTTTTGAAAATGATGCCGGTTTTTTGTTTTGTGTTAACAAAGCTGTAGCAATTCTTCTCCTAAATGATAATTGATCCATGTCACCACCAGACTTTCGATGTAAATGCCATGCATTTTGAATCGCTAGATCAATACAATGGGTAAAAAGTGAGAATGGAAATTCTATAGAGCCCAATATTTTGATCAGATCTGTCAACACCCCCCATATTTGCATTATAAAGAAAAATGAGATGAGGTTGTTCAATCTGCAATAAAATATTATGGTTATAGTAGATAATTCACACTAGCATACTTTATATTTTACCTGCACATTTTTATTCTCCTTGCAGGAAAATCGTTTTGCCTAATGAATTGGGTTCACTCCAGCAAAATTTGAACACAAAGAAACCAGATTGTTGTCATTTCATTTGACTATGATGATGCTTTGGTCTGTGATTGTTGCATAATCATATGTTCCACGATTTTGGTTTTTTCAGTGTTTTTGAGTCAACTAATGGATTGTTGGAGATCCGATTTTCCATAACGGTTCCAGTAGCATGTAAGCCCATTTCCATTATTTTTTCAACTAGAGGAATTGTCCTGAAGAAGTTGTCAAAATAAATGTGAAACTTCTTGTCAGGCCATTTTTTTCGAAGAACGTCAGCATACTCTAAAACCACTGCTGAACCCACACCATAATCATTGTACGATGCCTCTTGTATTCGTCGATGCCCCTTGGTAAGGATCAAACCAACTTAACTTACATAGCCCAGCCTTGTTGCCCCTACCCACAGTTTATATCCATACCTAATTGGTTTTCCATGAATGAACTGTTTGCAGCCATGTCTTCCATTAGAGAGAATCCTCTGAAATAATAAACATTTTGGAACCAAGAAATTCGAATTTTTTACGCAAAGAGAGAAATTTTACGTGAAGTACCTGATTGTTACTCACATAGAAATAAAACGTTTTATTTTTTCGAATAAAGTTGCTATAAAAATATTTTAGAGAATATATAAAATTTCAAAACAAAAGTAGTGTGTAAGTCTGGCGTACTATATTTAGTACACTAAGAAATATGACCAACAAAACCAACCAAAATATAATAACCTAGTACGGTTATGATTGAAATCATAAATATGAATATTTCAGCTATGAAATCAAATAGTAACACGTTTTTACACATTATTTGGAACCCGTAAATTTTACTTACCTTGCAAAATGGACACCGTAGTCACTCATGTTTAAATTTGTCGACACTTCTTTTAAATATCACGAACGTTTTGTTGCTTTTGAAATCAAAATAATTACTGAGACCTATCAGTTGGTATGTCAACACTGACATTGAAGTGTTGACACTTGTAAGTAGCAGCACCTATGCGCGCTAATCAGTATTTTGATGCCGTTCTATATTTATTACGATAGGTACATCTGGGTTTATACATTTTTTTAAACAAATTTCATACTTCAAAATAATCACTTCGAAATAAAATTAGTTACTTGGCTTACTTCACTTCTCTTTATTATACTATATTCACTTCGGTACGGATCCGTACCGATCAACAACTAACGACCCTAGCGGCATAAAAAGTAAATATAACTTCTATCATTTCGTTGCCATATTTTGTCAATTTTCCCGTTTAAGTTCGATCTCTACAAATCAGCAATTAGTATAAGAGCAGGTGACTACATTTTTTATAAATTTTATGACTTTTAATTGCCCATTCAGAATAAATAGGTTCTTAAAATTAGAAATAAAAAATGTAAATTAAATTAATTACACCTACAATTAGAATTGACTTACTATGTCAAATAAATTAGATTCAAGTGAGACTGATACATAGAAAAGAATATTTGTTGTAGATGCACTTGGTTATATTATGTAACTAACAGACAAACTAAAACAAGAAATAAATTTACATGACATGCGTTTTTTTAGCCAATTTTATAATTTACTAATGTCTCGATCTTGGTCAGTGCCTTTGTGTTCATCTGAAAAAGAAGAAACCACATCGAAGAAACCGTAGACACATCATAGACACATCTGGAAGATACGATTTCTTCAAAATATCTCATATAATCTACCCAGCTACGCTTAACCATTTTATACAAGTTGAAATCCAAAATTAAAACTAAAATAATAAATTAAATTTTTAAATGAAAAATAAATAAATTTAATAATATTTACTAACTAATCTAAAATGTCGAATTTGTATACAGCTACAATTTAATATGACCAAAAAACGACATGTCAAAATTATTGAATGTATCAAATATAAAAATTTACTAAAATCGATACATTAAATGATCAAAAACACAAAAGCACATGTTATATTTATAAACATTGGCAATTGATTTAGTTTGTTTATTGGCACTGCCATCTTAAAAACTTCTGTTTATTAGTTCTTGCGTGTGCAAAACTTCCCATCGATAAGATTTTTCCTATCAGGTGAAGATATTTGTGTTATTAATAATTATTTCTTTTTTAGTAAGTTTTTCGTAGTAAACCTGTTAATTACATTCTTTAGTACAATTCGTTAAAACTATCAGAATACTTTTTAATAATCTTGGCTATCTTTGTCAAAATATACTTTTTCTATTTATGTTAATCGATTTCGAAAAAGAAGTTTTTCATTAACTTCTCTGAAAGGTCAAATTTGCTTCTCAAAAATTCGATTGAGATGGGAATACCTGTCAAATCTCTAGCTTAATTAAAAGTGAAAGAAAACAATTTTTTGAATGAAAAAATTTCGCTATACCGGTTGTTTAGTTTACATCTTCGCATAGAAGATCTCCCACGAGTATGAGAGAGTACATATGTATACATTAAGCAATGTGTATGAGAAGGAGGTCTTATAGGTTTGTTTTCTTACTTAAAGTTAAACTGTTGTATACTGAACAACAGAACAAATCATAACAACTGATCTGTTCACTTAAAAAAACCCCAATCTCCAAGCGTCATCTAACTGAATGCGTATCGTTCGACACATACCACACACAACAGTTTAACTTTAAGTAAGAAAAAAAACCTATAAGACCTCCTTCTCATACACATTGCTTAATGTATACATATGTACTTTCTCATACTCGTGGGAGATCTGCTGTGCGAAGATGTAAACTAAACAACCGGTATAAATGTTTTTAGGTTTGAAAAAGGTTTGATTTACATTATTTGTCATGCAGAAAATACTTTTTATTTAAAACAATGATTAAAAATAAAATAACTATAAAGTAACAAGAAACGCACTTCACTCATACATTCGTTAGGTATATTCACGTCTATTCAAATAAATTAGTAGAAAATACAGGCAAAACTCTTTGAAGTCCTTTTTTATTCGTTCTTTCATCAAAATACTCTCTACCTGATTATAAAAACCATCTTAAGCAGTATTCCAGCAAAAATTCGAGTGAAGAAATAAAAATGTCTCTGTTATTTGATATAATATTCTAGAAAATATATTATAAAAGTTGTTACATGTGATATCATCTATAATAAGCTCTGAAAGTAATTACACAGTGTATATATATATTATACATGAGTAATAATAAATAAATAATTTGTAAGAATAACACAAAAATGAACCTATATAGCATAGCAGTGCGTAGTAGTCTAAAAACATTGGAATTATCAAATCATAATCATCTTATGAACTAAGCTTAAGATTTGTATTAGAAATTTGTTCAACACTCTGATAATAAACCTCCTCTTGTCATAAAAAAAATGGATTTCAATAATGTTTTTCGAAATACTTAAAATTGTAATTGGGTCTGGCGACTTGATAACAACAAATAATTATGCAATACAATTTTATTGAATATAACTTATTATTCATTAATTAGAATTTAAAAAAAAGGCACTTTCTTACATTTAGGTTTACTTTCTTACATTTCTATCTTCTACCTGAAAGGGCAGATTCTAAAATGGGAAACGCTTTTACAGGTATTGTTGATATTATTTTGCCTTAAGTTAGGAATAAACTACGGGCAAAATCCATGGTTTTCTCGATAACGCCAAATGGTTTAAAAGTTTTGTATCTACGATTATATAGTCTTTATATACGGCCTAAATTACTTGACTGTACTAAGATGTGGTCTCACTAAGTATCGGTCCTTCGATTTTATACTTGTCCACAACACACTTACTTTTAATTTACTTATTATAATCATTTTGTTTTAATTAAATACTGATATGAAAAAATTAATTCGTCAACCAGGCATCGAACCTCGGGCCTCTGGATATCTAGTCCAGCGTGCTTACCGCTACACCAAAGACGACTCTGACGTAAGAGCTAACTTTTTCATATCATTCTTATTTTTATTTTGACAGTATTATTTCTGTCGAAATTATTATTCATATATATTTATTTGTGTATAATTAATTTTTTATTTGTGTACTATGTTTTAAATTTAACGGTGTGCAATCATAGTGTGAAAATCGTTGATTCTTTCAATGAGGATTCCTGTTGGATTCCACGATGTCAAGTTTTTAGAAAATGCCATAGTTTTATATAGTTTTAATATAAAATAAATTTATAAATTCTATGATATCAAATTTATTATCATAGTTTTTAATAATTTGTATTTAGATAGCCCTGCAATTGATCAAAAGATAATGTAATTTTTACTAGAACTGATTATCTCACCATATTTTCTGTTCAATTCATTAACTCTAATATTTACAGAAATATTTGCAATTTTAATACAATATCTTTAATCTTGAGTTTCTGTCTAAATATTATTAAAATGGAAAAATTTAAAATTAGTAAAGTTGTAGTGAATAAATTTAACTACAATTCATAATCTGACCATATTTTCTGTATCTCTAATATTTACAGAAATATTTGCAATTTAAATATAACACCCATCCATAATAATGAATATTACATTATAATGTATCACCATGGTTACCTCATGTTTGTATAATCTTAAATAAATTATCTGGAAAGATTCTACTCATTAACGAACTTGGACTTTCAAATACCAAAAGCATGTCATATACTAAATTTTATTTTGATAATGAAATTGTGACCGCTAGAGAATCTACAAAGTATATAACATTTTAGTCAAAAATGAAATTCCAAAAGAGAAATGATGTATTTATTCTGAGGAAATTCTGAGGAAAAGTTGTCGCAGGTCCTGCGTATGGAATTGGATAAAGTAATATGATATATCTCGTAATGGTAATTGGTATTCAATATTTTTCATGTAAGACTCCAATGTGTATCCAATATACTATAAAGCTAGAAGTGAAGCTGACTGACTGACTGATCTATACAAACTCTAAGGCACTTCTAGACATGATAGAAAGATGCGGTTTTTTGCATTTGACGCGAAATTCCTTAAAAGCGACGAGAAAAATCGGAAAACTTCAGATTTTTCATTTCAACCCCCCGGAAAATTGGAAAAACACCACCCAAAAACTTTTTTAAAAATTCATGCAATGTTATATTCTGTGACGCAGAGTCAAAGCCGAAGGCCACCTTGGGGGTCAAGGGGGATACCCCCTTGCGAACAGAGTGTGTTTTCTAATATAGCGCAAAGTTCTTTGGTCGAGAAATTGTATTTGGCGCCATCATTCTAATCGATTAATCCAGCAATCTTAAAATAAAAAAAACAAAATAAATGTATTCTACGTCAAATACCCTGCATTTTAGTAGGTGTCCTTTAAACTTACTTTCTAACACTTTTTCCTCTCTCCTCTTCTTGTACTATAAAATATCATTCTGTTAAATGTACAAGAAATCGTTTCATCTATCATCTGCGTTAATTCAGCAGAGGTAAGTCTAATATAATTAGGCGCTATTTAGGTGCTAATTTGGTACTTAGGTTGTAATTTTGGTACTCTTTGGATTGAGCCCAGAAGCTATTCTCAAAAGTCCTCTGCTGACTTGACGTCAAGCAACCAGAGACTTACCTAGAAAAGTCCTCAAAATAGATTTACGTAGTACCATAATTAGACGCTTTTAAGCTGCTTAGTTTGTAACTTTGTTATTCTTCGGATTTAGCCAAAAATCCAATCTAAAAAGTCCTCTGCTGACTTGTGGTGAAATGTGGGGGGTATTTGGAGTATTAATAATAAACAATATAATATGTGTTTAAGCTTTTTTAGAATATCAACCCTTAAGGGCTGAAGATAGGGAGTCAGAGTTTCCATATTAACAATTGGAGTCAGAAACATGAAATTTGGAAATTATGTTTTATAGTGTGGAGATACACTTTGAGCGTACATCAATCTATTTGGCTTAGGAAGAAAATTAGTCCTTGACGAGTAGAAATATCATGATATTCATTAATAAGAACTATAAAATAAAAATTTTCGCAGACGAAGCCGCAACCACTAATGCTAATCAGGCTTAAAATTTAATTTTCTAGATAATCCTCTCCTAGCTTCACGTCAAGGCAGTAGTGGACTCTTCAGATTGGATTTCTCGCTAAATCCAAAGAGCACAAAAATTACAAACTAAGCACCTAAACAGCACCTAACTATGGTGTTAATAATAACATATGACTGAGTTCATGGACATACTAACACAATAATAAACGCAAAAGCTGCACGAGATAGGCACATGCAAATGAGTTACCAATAGAACATATAACAATACTAGCCCTACTCTCCTACGTGTATACTTAGCACAACAACATAAGAAACGAAATTTGGGAAAATTTATGAAAACTTTTACAAAAGAAAATAGAAATTTTGAAATCGTATTAGCACGACTACGAATTGATCATAATAAACTGACACGCTTATACGTCAAAAAAACTCAAAAACTTCAATTTCTTATATGTCAACACTTCATCCCACATCTTACTCACAGGCACCAAATATAACACACCAGGGAACGCAGACAATTTACCAATAACTCTACAAGCAATCCTAAGTGAAAATAATAATAATATAAAAATAAACTAGACAACTTCCTTAACATCACTGGACTAAACTTCAAGTTGCAGAGAGTTGTCAAACATTACAAGATTGGAAATAGATATTAAGAGTTTAAATAGAAAATTATAAAACTGTACAAGTGACCTAAGTTGTTGTTGAAAGTGTCGTATACTTAAAAAAATGAAATAAAAGCATACAAAATACTTCTGCTGTTGTGGCCGGTTTTTGGTTTGACTTAAAAAATGTCTTAAAACGAATCACCTTAAAACACATTATATTCACTAAACTAAACTTTTAGAAAACATCATATATACAAATATATATATATATATATATATATATATATATATATATATATATATATATATATATATATATATATATATATATATATATATATATATATATATATATATATATATATATATATATATATATATATATATATATATATATATATATATATATATATGTATATTTATAGAAATCTCGTCTTATATGTTTTCTTTATCATGACAAAAAAGAACAGAAAATAAAACATGTAACTTTGTGAAGTAATTAATTATTGTATAAAGGTACAAAATTATATTTGAGTACTTCTATAGGTATATATAAGTTTTTTCTATATAGGTATGCACATATATTTGTTGAAAACGTGTATACCTGCCTACTATACTACAATGTAAAGAAAAATATTGCTGAAAATGAAATAATTTTCATCGCATGTAATAATAATGAAAGAGAATGGTTATTATATATCTAATCATATTATATATAATGTTGTTTGTTCGATGTTCGATGTTCCATGTTCGATGTGCGATGCTCTATGATATCCCAAAGCTGTAATACCCAAGAAGTTTAGCTATTCTAGCCGTCACAATTTTAGACCAATCAAAATTAAATTTCGTATCTGACTTGCTTCTGGTATTTTCAAGGCCAAGTTCGTTAATTAGTAGAATCCATCAAGGAGAAAGGAGGGCTAAGAAAAAGAAGAAAACACAAAATATTACATAGCACAGCATGGACGGCTACCTGCTATGTTTACACAACGGATTAGAGACGACTTTTAGGCCTCTGTATCTCAGGAGGCTTTTAGGCCCCTGTAAAACAGCTATAACGCTCAAATTTAAAACGTGGCATGAGACCTACCATCCGACGGAAGATATATTGCAACATTACAGCTTTAATAGATGCTTCCAAGATATTTTACCCTAAAATTGACATTTTGTGAATTGACTCACTCACAAATTTTACAAATATATACAAATATACAAATTTTAGCGATACTGATTTTTAACATCTCACAGGTAGGATCGATGGACATTTGAAGAAATTTTTACGAAATTCCAACATTGTTGCAAAAACAATAGCTGCATTTCCTTTGGAGGAAATTCGCTAACACTATCGCTAAAATTTGCATATATGTATATACATATATATATATATATATATATATATATATATATATATATATATATACATAAATATATATATAAATATATATATATATATATAAATATATATATATATATATATATATATATATATATATATATATATATATATATATATATAAATATATATATTTTCAAAGATTCAAACATTATAGATATATATATATATATATATATATATATATATATATAAATATATATATTCAAACATTTAAGTCAGTTAGTTGTTACATTACTTAACAGTCGACCGTAGAATCTCCTCCTTCTTTTTTTGGAGTTGAATAAAATTTGTGTTGATTTTGGCTTCTCCATGGAAACTCTACTTCTATAAGGTAACTATAAAATTATTTTATTAAAATTTTGTTTTAATTTTGAAATGTCAATTTTAATTGTGGTTTCCATAGTTACTATAAACTATAATCGTTATATATCGTTCTATTTTGGCTATTAATAAATTTAATTTTTGCAAATACTAAAGTCATATCAGATATTATATTTCATTTTGATCACACTAAAATTATGACCGATAGAGAGTGATTTATGTATTCTAAGGAAATTCGTTAAGTTGACGTAGCTCCTGTGTAACGAATTTCTTTATTCTGCATTTATACCAAAAGAATGGTTTGCTGAATGAATTGGAGTTTTCAACAGGTTTTCCGCCTCGCCTAATATTATGTTTGTGTTATACTCACTTTTGTTAGTCTCTCCACATATTATACAATAATACCGATGATATATGTTTAATAAAATTGAAAATCGTTTAAGGTACCCGTTTTAATAATATTACGTACCTATGTGTAATACTACTGTATAGTACCTCTACATAAAAGTGTTTTTTATTATGTGTATAAACGTGAATATCCTTGACTGTCCACAAATCATATTTTATACCACCAACATAACTTTAAAAATTGCACCTTTATCAAATGAGCAGAAATTTATACCAGTTTTTGTATACAGTGTACTGAAAAGAGGGCACATACCATTTAATTTTAGTTGGTGTCCCACAAGGAGTTTTAAAATAATTAAGTGAAAATATAAACTATCTGAATTAATTGTTTAATTCCAGGTATACACTGAGTTAATCTTAAATTATTGTTATTATAAAAATATAAACTTTCGCCATTATTTTCAAAATACAGGTACATGGTCAATTCACATTAAATAATGTAAATAATAATATAAAGATTATTAAGATAATCAAAGAGAACTCTATTTGTATTTTATAAACACTTAATTCAACTACAAAGTAGTCATCATCAATATGAATCGTAACTATCTCCGGGATATGGAGTCAAAGATATGTTACTCGTTGCTAATTTGATGCGTGTCTCACAATGATATTAAAAAATTTTTGTCTTTTATGGCCCAAATAGATGCAGAACATGGTTGCAGCAACATTGAACAGCAACTAGCTTGTTGCTCTGTGTGTGGGGTGGTTGCAGCAACAAAAACAAACTTTTTGTTGCTGTTGCAACAAGCTAGTTGCTGTTCAATGTTGCTGCAACCATGTTCTGCGTCTATTTGGGCCTTTATACGATCTGAATGAGGTAGTACCTAAGGGGTTACTTGAGTTAACTGACCAATTAAAGGATTAAGTGTGTGATGGACCCAATCTGTTGATTGTCGGTGATCCTTCTCTGAACATACCGTCTTGTTATTGTCAATAACGCTACTCACTGTGGGCACAGACGGCTCTCCGGAGCCGAACGGCTCTCCATTAGCTGAGTGAGAGTAAGTAATAAAGGTATGTTTTGAAGTAAGACGAAACGATGTTTCAATACAGGTTGCCTACCGATTATTGCCCAATAATTTATTCAATCAATTTAGAAATAGTTTTATAAAACATTTATTGTTTAAGAAATATATTTTACAATATGGAGAGATACACCAAAAAACATAATAATAATAATAACAATAACAATAATAATAACAACAATAAGGATGATAGCAATAACAATAATTACAACAACAACAACAACTATATGTATTCCCACTTTATGTAAAATTTAACCATTTAGAAATTAGTAACAAATAACAACCCCCCCCCCCAGCTTTATCATTGGCATCTTTATTGTATCCAGTGTCATCAAATTCCCATGACACTATACCCCCTACTAAGAAAAAATAATTAAATCAAGTAAATAATTGTTCTCCGATATGAATAGCTTAAGCAAATTATTCGAAATTTCCAAAAATCAAATTCTAAAATCTAAACTAAAGCTAAATCATCAAAAAATTTACAAGCGGTTTACAATTCTCAAGCGGTAAATGTAAAAGATCAAAAGATTTATATTTTATAATTTATTTATCATTTATATTTTATTCATACCCAAATATATTAAAAAGGTACATTTTATGCCCAAAATTCCAGAGTTTGTATTCAATGTATTGTGTTCTTTGAATAATAGTGACCATAAAAAATAGTTGGTATTATTATATTTTTTTCAGAAAATGTTTTAATTAAAAAAAGAAAATAATAATAATTGGTAGGTACCCTGTATTTACTCTCTCTTCCTACCTCTCACTCAGAGCTGAGTGGAAAAATAATTTGTAATAAGTGCGAAAAATAATTTTCACCTGACGAATAGTACTTTTCACTTTTTTAATTCAAAGTAGACTAACTCGAAGAAACTCAGTCAGGTTGAGTTAGCTAACATAAAATTCCCACTTTATGTAAAATTTAACCATTGAGAAATCAGCAACAAATACCCCCCCCCCCCGCCTTCAATTGTATCCAGTGTCATCAAATTCCGATGACACTATACTATAACCCCTACGAAGAAAAAATAATTAAATCGGGTAAATAATTGTTTCTTAGTTCTTCGATTACTTAATTATTCGGAATTTCCAAAAATCTAATTCTAAACCATCAAAAAAATGTACAGCTATCTCGTCTAAAAGTCTCAACTAGTTTCCAATTCTATTCAAGTTCTTAGAAAAAATTTACGTCATTTATTATAACGATCAAGCGGTAAACGTAAAAGGTCAAAAGATTTATATTTTATAATTCATATAATATTTATATTTTATTCATACACAAATATATTAAAAAGGTACATTTATGCCCCTAAATTACCAGCCTAAAATTTCAGAGTATGTATTCAATGTATTGTATGTATTGTATACTTTGAATAATAGGGAATTATTCATATCCATAAAAAATAGTTGGTATTATTATATTTTTTTCAGAAAATGTTTTAATTAAAAAAAGAAACTAAAAATTATTGGTAGGTTACCCTGTATTTACTCTATCTCTCTTCCTACCTCTCACTCAGAGCTGAGTGCAATCAAAGTTTGCCCACCTATGCGTTAGGGTGTTATTTGCAGCTAACCTTGATATTCAGGTATTAATTTTGAAAATGGTTTAATTTTATTAAATCAAAATTTGGAATTGGACCATTGTCTAAATTCATTATTTGTTTTCTTAATTTGTATATGTAGATACATTTTCGTATGCATCTAATTCTGTGGGGTGTTGTACCGATTTCAGTAGTTTTAAATTCGATTTGTCAATTTCAACCATAAAATAGTTGTCTTGTAATAAAACCCTTATATACTTATAGATAAGTAGTATATATTTTAAGTGTGAAAAAAGAAATGGAAGTATAGTAAAAAATATTTACTACAAGAATAATAAAAATTGTGAGACTGATTGGGTTCCGATCTGTTCAATGTTATTGAACGGGAGTATACATTACACTGGATATAAAACAAAATATGAACTATTCTTTATGACTATGTAGTTATGAATGAAAGACGAGCCAAGGGTTAGGTCATCACTTCGAGTAGGTGCTCCATCTGGAAAAGAAAGAAGGCATTTAGTGTTAAAACACGGTTACAAAAGACAGATACGTTATATTGTGAAGTATCGATGCATGAAGAAATACCTGATGTCATAGTAATTTTTTCGTCTCAGTTTGGTTGTTGGTGGTCTAGTAAATTTTTTTGGGACACTAGAAGGTCCAGGTGAATGGTATCAGGCAATGAAAGTTCCAGGCAAAGTGTCATGGGCTGTGGAAGGTCCGGAATGAACAGTTGTAATTGTTCTTTAACTTAAAAAACTTTAATAGAATGATGAATGCTGCTTCAGGCAAAAAATTGTACTAGTGCGTTTTGTATGGAATTTTGTAATGAGTGGTCATCTTCAGAAAAACGCATAATTTTCAAGTTATAAGTAAAAAACTAAAAAAGTTTGAGCTTTTCGCGTTTTTCGTTGTGACGCGGCAAACTCTTACAATACAGGAAACTTGAAATTCAGATTCAGCACCCCCAAAAACACATAGAACCGTTTGGTAAATGGCAGTTTTGAACACTGTTTTGCTAGATTATCTGTTTAGCTAGTCATTGCATACAGAATAAGGGTTTGGCCGTTGTAATTATTTTCTACTTTTTAGTTCTGCTAGCTATAAAAGCGTGTTTTTTAGTTTTTTAAAACTATTATTTATTTTTTAGAATTTCTGAAAAAAAAAAACATTTTTCCTTGGGCCAAAAAATTTAAATATCTTGGAAACTAATGGAGATATCGAAAAAATAATCGGAGATTCTTTCGTAATAAGTCAAAATAGACCATAGAACTTATATACCACATCTCAATAAAAAAATGTTCAGGCCATGTAAATTTTATAACCATGCTAAAATTAACGTAGAATTTTACATAAAAAGTTAAATAACTCCGAAACGGTATGATTTATCGAACAAATAAGCAAAATTAAATTCCCTTATAATCTCCCATTATTGTTCAAACAACATAATTCACAAGTTTCATTACGGTAGCGTTTTGTAAAATTTTGAATTTTTTCCTAGCAACGGAAGGAATGTGTTTAACAGTCTATGGATGGCTATTCATATGTTCCCGTGTAGCTGCTAAGCTTCTTATCATATTTTGACAAATGATCTGCCGTTAGCTTTGTCTTTGGGTTCCGTGTGTCGTAGGCTATGTAACATCATAATTAATCGAACATAGGGGATATGACTTGTATATTACGGCAAACAAAAAATTTCACATGTGTATCGAGTTTGGTATCAAATGAAACGTTTTAATTCACAGATTCCGAAAATATAGACAGAAAAATTTAGTTCCAAAACTCTGTTAATCTATTTCTATAGAAACAACAAACTATATTGGAGAACTTGCTGTCGGAAAACGTTAGAGCCGCCAGAAAACGGCTATAACTTTAGAACGGTCTAAATTTAAATTTTGATATTTTCCTGAAGTCGTAAACAAAATTTACCAAGGGTCTTCTCTCATTATTATTTTGCTATCCCCAATAGTTTTCTCCAAAAGAAATGAGGGGTAAATTGAAAAAATTTGGTGGAAATTTATTTCGTAAGTTTTCTCTTCGCATGTTTTTAAAATAAAAATATATTTCAAAAGAAAAAAATTACTTGCAGCATTATTAAATTTTAAAATCATGCTAAGAGAAAACGAAATAAATTTCAACCAAATTTTTTCTTACATTTAATCAATTTACCCCTCATTAATTTTATAAGGAAAAATTTACATAATAAATTTATATTCATTTCACTCATACTTGGTATATAGCTCGGTCCTTTTTCTCATATCCTCACTTTTTAAGGAACAACTATTATACATTAAGGATTTCCCGGAAAACTCGGCCATTTTTAACATTTATGTTTTTGATCGGATTTTAGTGCTTTTTGAAATGCTTAAATATACAAGGCCGAATACGGCGCACAAAACGCTACGCGTTTTGTTATGCTTTGCGTTACTTTACGCTTCGCGTAACATAACTCTTTTTCTTTCTAAGTACATTTACATTTAAAAAGAAGACCGCTTCGCGTTATATAACGTTAACTCGCTTTGCTAGCCAGGGGTTCTTCCTCCTTGAACCCAACGCAGTCTTCGGCCTTGGATTCGCATCTTAGAAAGATTACATAAAGGAGAAGCGGCTGTGTCTTGGATACGGCCGTGTGTGTTTTACGTGAATACGTGTACGTAACGGGTAATATTTTCTTTGAACGTATTATATGTACACTGAGAGAGAAAAATACTTATATCAAGTATACTTTTTTCACACATATATTAATCTGGCGACAAGCTTTTATATCATATAAACTTTATATAAACATAATTTAGAGTATAGTTTCTTGTTAAAAAAGCTTGTTTTTAAAATTATTTTATACTATTAATTTATTTTTTATGTTTTGCTGGACTTGTTTCGAAGTCTGTTCATTTCATAATTAATTTCATAATTTTCATTTCATAATTTCGGAGTTAACAAGTGAAGGGGTAGTAAGTTAAGGAGAACGTAGTGCTTGGAGAAAGAATAAACACAAAATATAAAATATCTCACTTAATATTAGAAAAATTGAATAATGTGTAAGAAAAGTTATGTATTTATGCGGAAGTTGACGCAGCTCCTGCGAAACAAGTTTTTTTTTTAAATTTAACATGTACTAAGTATTTAGCTTTGTAATTAAATAAATAAATACTAGGTTCAGAATTACTTTTGAGTAAGTTTAAAAAAAATTTTTTTTTGGGTAATTTTTTTTCAGTTAATTGTTGTGTTCTCCTAAAATTTGTATTTAATACATGTTTTGATTGCTTATATAAATATTTTGATATGGTAATTAAGAGGTGAAAACTCTTGGTGTATGTAGCTAGAAAATTTACCATATAGTATTGAGATATATATGTATATATTAGTGATGTGCCGGATCGTTAGATATGAATACGGATCATTGGTGTCTAGATCCGCGAATACGGATACGGATATGGACCTTAACTTTCTTACTCATTCGATGTCGGTGTGCGTGACCTTGCCTTGGTATTACTATACAAGATCTCATTATAATAATAGTTTGAATAATATCTTTGAGGAACTCTTGGTAACTCACCACAATTAAGGTTTAAATATTTGATTTTTGTAATATGAATGTTCCAAATGTGATTTGAAGGAAAAAAAAAATTTTAAATGGAATTTAATAGTCTTTCAGTGCTACCTAATAACCTTTATTCAGAATATGTAATGAAATTTAATAATATAAAAAAAAGTTACGAATACAGATATGGATACAGATCTTTCTCTTCCCTCATATATCCGCGGATACCGGCACATCACGAGTATATATACGCAAGGGTTGTCATTAATGTTTTTGAAATGTGTGTAATGCACCCCCTAGGTTTATAGAAACGATTTCTGTGTAATTTGAGCTGTTATTTTTTACATTAACTTGTCGTCCTGTAATTGTTTTAAATAGTAACTTTTTTAATATTGATTTGGAATTTGGCGCAATTATTACAGATACTATGTTTCGTATTTTCCCCCTAATACCTTTTTGTATCCGAAGTATATACATATATTTATATATATATATATATATATATATATATATATATATAAATATATATAAATATATATATATATATAAATATATGTATATACTTCGGATATATATATATATATATATATATATATATATATCAATCCACACATGAGAACTAAAAAAGAAACATAAGATTGTACAATGTTGGTTTTGGTCGTATTAGAAATTAATTCACCAATATGATTTAATTGATTGAATCTTCTACTTTCGTTTAGAGATTCGTGAAATTTGGATGATAAAACCATACCGTGAATATGATATCATGATGAAATAAGAAAATACGTTATGATACAAATTTGGTGTATGTAATTAGTATGTAGCGCAAACACACTTTTGTAAATGGATGACGCGTTTGAACCAGGAATTTTTTTTTTTTTTGTTATTTAAGGTCGCTTCAACAATTGAGTCATTAGCGACCATATTATCACTGTACCATTCACAGATAAAACTTTACACACAAAGAAAATTAAACACTATCACACATGATTTTATATTAAATTATTGTGATCAACTTCGTCAATTTGAGAAACTCCAACACTTTGTTGGCATTTTGCACATTATTTAAACATTGATGTAGGGTATTGGGTAATTTTGCTGATCTTCTTTCTTGTTCCAAGTTGGCACATTCCAATAGCCAGTGTGTGACCGATGCCATTTCTCTTTGGCAGAACTGACATGATGGTGGAGGTATCTTTTCAAAGAGATGTTTGTGCGTAAAATTTGTGTGTCCGATTCGTAGTCTAGTGAGTAAACATTGGTGATCTCTTGTAGACATATGAGGAGCTATCTGCCAAATATCGTCTCTACAATTATTGATTGCAGATGGCCTTGCAGACAACCAACATGCATTCCAATAATTGTGTGAATGTTTGTAAGATTATTTAGATCCTTTGGTGGTACTTTCGTATCTGGAAGTGTCGGTAAAAGTGTTTGCGAGAACATCAGCTCTTTCATTACCTCCAATTCCTACATGTGACGGGATCCAGGCAAAGACCAATTTTTTATTAATCGTATAGCATTCGAATAGTTTTTCTTGTATATGTACTATTAGGGCATTATTTGTTTTTATATTTCCTAATGCTTCTAATGTGGATTGGGAGTCGCTGAGAATAATTCCTTCATTGTGTACTGACTTGTTAAATTTTTGGACTGCTTTCGCTAAAGCGAATGCTTTACATGATAAGACTGAGAAAGCCGAAGGAAGTCCAAATAGTTCTTCCTCTTCATTGAAAACCATCGAACATCCATTGTTTGATTCACTTGATGAACCGTCAGTGTAGATTTTTACATGGTTTTGATACTTGGATATCATCTCGTTATACAGGTCAATATACATTTTGGGAACTGTAGAATTTTTACTAATCGAATTAGTTTTTATATTCCAGTCAATATGAACAAATTCGCTACCTCCCGACAGAAAGTTAGGTATTTTTCTCATTAGAGGTTGATATTGGTGAATATTTAGTTTGACTTTGTACTCTTCGATCCTGTATTTCAATGGTATTTTATTTTGTTGCCAGTTATATCGACGATGTTGTGCTGTGTTGTCATTGTCCCATAATTAGTTACTATTGTTGTTAGCGTATTTTATCGCCAAGACGAGTCTGTGTATATTTAATGGGGGTAGATTAGCTTCGACTAATATACTGGTTGTTGGACTAGTTTTGAATGCGCCAATAGCGAGGCGAAGCGAGGTTGTTTGAATTGAATTTAGTTTATTCAACAATTTATTATTTGCAGACATATAGAACATTGCGGCATAATCTAATTTTGCTCGGACTACCGCTTTATAGGTATTAATTAGTATTTCTTTATCGGCTCCCCACTTAATGGATGAGAGAATCTTTATTATGTTTATTCGTCGTTTACACTCATTATATAAATCATTTATGTGTGTTGTCCATTTTAACTTGGTATCAAAGGCGAGTCCGAGAATTTTCATAGATTTTACTTGTCTTATAGTCTGTTCTCCAAGGAATAGAGATGGATGGGAAGATTGAACTAAATTAGATCGAGTAAATAATATAAATTCGGATTTGGAACTTGAGAACTTGAATCCAGATTTTTCACACCATTTTTGTAATTTGTTGATTGTGTTTTGAGTTATTTCTACAATCGTTCTTATATTCTTTCCTCTAGTCATAATTGTGCCATCATCTGCAAACCATGTTCCGATAGATGGTCGTTCAATTACGTTGATTATGTCATTTATCGCTATGAGAAATAGTATCACAGCTAAGACCGTTCCTTGAGGTAGGCCATTTTCTAAATGATAGATGTCTGATAGACAGTGGCCGATTTTAACTCTTATAGATCTCTGGTCCAGGAAATTAATGATAAATGACATAATGTGTCCATTTATTCCCAGTTTAATTAATAGCATTAAAATTCTATGTTTCCATGTTGATTCATACGCTTTTTCCAAATCAAGGCTTACTAAAATTGCATGTTCTTTTTGTGCTAACGTTTGGAATATAAATTTTTCTAAAATTGCAAGATGGTCGTACGTAGATCTGTATTGTCTAAAGCCGTTTTGATATGGGGACAGTATATTGTTGTTTTCTAAGAACCATTTTAATCGGCGATTTACCATCTTCTCCATTATTTTACCCGCAACACACGTAAGAGCAATGGGACGGTAATTGATGGGGCATGTTTTGTCCTTATTAGGCTTAGTAATGGGTATTACTGTTGCATTTTTCCAGATATCTGGAAATGTATTTGAGGACCATATCTTATTATATATTGATAAGAGAAGTAATTTACATTTAGGTGACGTCCGCTTGATTAATACTACAGGTATGCCATCTGGACCTGGGGTATTAGTTGAACCAGGAATTATTAGATACTTATTTTTACGTTATTTAATTAGCTATTCAATTAGTTTTTGCCATTTAGTGCTCAATATTTACAATCAAGGGAATGGCGACATTGAGAATAATTTTTTTGATCCCAACACATCTTATAAATACAAGAAAAACTAGAAAAAGAAAATTTTTAGAAGAATATTATGAAAAATACTTGAGGAAACTATAAGAAGAAATATTTTTCTCCTTGGAGAAAGAAGGAGTTTTTTTTTTTTAATTGTAGAAAGAAAATAATAAGATATTACTTGATATATATTTATGTTTTTTTTTGTCTTTGAAGGAAACAAAGCTTTTTTTTTTGTAAATTTGAAAAGGAATGAATATAAAATTAGACTTTAAAATATCAAAGTATAATTAATAAAAAATTATTGAATATTGATTTAGGTAGATTGTAAAGGCTGCCCTGGACGGGCTACACTTCGACCATAAGGTCCATTGTGATGCCTTAGGATGGAAGGATGTGAGTGGAGTGGAAGGAATTTGTGAGTAGACTAGGAATTGGTAGGATATGCGGCTGCAGCCGACTATGATAGGAACTATGCCGATATTCATCTGGAGTTCATGAAGGAAACTGCAGAAAACCTTCTCAAGCATAGCCGGTTACTTCGTTTTTGTCCATACGCCGGCAGTTTAGTCAATCAACCACCCTTTTGTTTTTTTTTTATTTTTATAAATGACAAACTGCCGATGTCGGGATTCGAACCCATAACCTCCCAGTTTCCAAGTACTGCATACTGCGCAGACATGACGCCTTAGACCGCTCGGCTACTTGGCTGGTATTGAATATTGATTTAAATTTTTAAATAAAAATCAAAAATTTAAAAAAATTCTTTTGAAGCAAAAAAAAATACATATTTAATTTACTTGTTTACCAAAAATTTGATGAATATTTTTTTTAAAACAAAACTAGTAAGAATTTTGTTCAAAACATGTAATATATAATATATAAGTTAAAATTTGATAATTATTATAAATAGTAAACACTTACTATTATATAACCTATGTAAGTTATAAATTGGGTTACTAACTAGTTTTATTAGAGACAAACAAAATTTGTTTTTTTTTTTAAAGGTTTTTTTTTGATCCGTCTAAACATGTTGTTATTCTGGTGGTATATAAAGCCGGAGCCTGACCCAATTTAAAGTCAGTTTTAAAATCGATTTCTGTTCGATTCAGATCGAAGTAAAAAATTGACATTGTATTGTAGCAATCCAGATTAATTAAAAATTAGTTCGATTCAATTGAGTTAAAAATTGACATACCACTGTTGAAAAAAAAGAATTTTTAAGTAAAATTATTTCTTTTAAAATCAAATAAAACATCAGGTTTGATTTACATAAAAGTCTTTTTTTTTTTTTAATTTTCTTTTTCTTCTAAAACTGCGTGTTTTTCTAATTGAAAATATTTAGTAAAACTTTTACTAATATTTTTTGTTTGTTTTGTTCGTGTCGAGTATCGGAATCTGTTATAGGTTTGGCAGCGCTCCTTTTTGGAAGGTGAAAGGAGCCAAGATACCGCGACAAACTTATATGCCGTAATATAGAAGGGTTTTGTGATTTATATGGAATTGTCATAAAAAATGCATGCTGTTGGCGCTCTACGTAAGCGGTCACAGTTTTAACCCGATGGAAAATAAAATATGTATGTGGAGAACTTTTTGTATTTAAAAAATACCATTTACCAAAAAACTTAAATTTTACTCCAATCGACAACTTAATTCCCTATATTGTCTCGGTATCTTTAACGTCCAAAGGAGCGCTGTAGAATCTAAAATATACTCCGATACTTGACACAAAAAAGGCACTGGCCAGTTTCAAGAGATCTCTATGTATCTTCGTGGGAGTCACTGTATCGAGTGTATAGATAGCAGCTGGTAAACTTCTTAGCACCTGGTAAGGACCTTTTCATTTCGATACCAACCCAGCATGGACATCTTCCACCTTACTGCTGACTCTCCATCCATCTATGTTGATCCTGGATTGCACATCCAGAACCAACATCATTTGCCGAGGTATCTCCGCATTTTATTGGCGTTTTTGATCCCACTCATTGATCCATTCTTGCAGATCTTGCAAGTACCAACTGGGCAGACGATAAACTAGTTGTTCACACGATTTCGTATCTAATGACTTGTTTAATTGTTGGTCCTAGTTTTTGTGATCTTGCTCTAGAAGATGCAAACGCAACAACTTTAACTCTTCTGACGTTGATGGTTCTTGGATGATAAATTGGAGTGGTCCACATTTCTGTATGCCATTCTCTATTCACTGCTTTCCATTCTCGTGATCTGAACTGGGGACCATTTTTACTAAGTACTGCTCTCGGATAGTAATAACGACTGAATACTTAGTCTTTAAGTACTTGGGCTATCTTCGAGGTCGACGTGGGCCACACTGAAAATGCATCTGTCCATCTGGTGAAAAGTCACTACCAAAATATTAGTTTTTCCTCGTGATGTGCGTGGATATGGACTCATTAAGTCGATGCTGACTACCTCCCATGGTGAAATAGGTCTTCGACTTCTCATCGCTAGGCTAGGCTTCTGGTTCAGTGGCGTCACTCTAGCACAAGTATCAACGTATGTCATCTGGCATCCTATACCAGAAGACGAGGTTATGGATCTGACGATACGTTTGTCTACAACCAAATTATGCTCCTAGCACTTCTTATTCCATATGTTGTTTATGGTACCAGAAGATCCCGCCAACTATGGCGTAATTAGATCTTCTTCGGTCGACTCGTCGACGTAGATTAGTTTTGATTGTCCTCTTTTGAATCATCCACTCCGGAATATCTTACACTTCTTCGTCTTGAGCCTTGCCTTGTTGTTATCAAGACAAGGAGTCAGCGGCTTGATTATATTTTCCGGGACGTAAATTATTTCGAAGTCATAGGCTCTCAATGACAATGCCCATCTTGTTAATTTTGCTCGACTGTCCTTAGTTTTGTTCAGCCATTGGAAGGCTGCTTGATCCGTGTATAATTTGAAGTGTCTTTCTTCAAGGTATATTCGAAACTTCCTCAATGACCAAATAATTGAGAGACATTCCTTTTCCGTAGTGGCGTATTTACGTTCTGTGAGTCCAAGTTTGTTGCTGGCATAATTAATTATCCGTCTTGCGTTTCCATCATCTTCCATTTTGATCGTCTTCCCTAGCATCCGCCTATAAACAAAATGTTTTCTTAAAATTTGAGAGTGCTTCGGTGCATTTACTATGGATGACTAAAGATTTCCGAACGCCTTTTGGTGTCATGTCAACCAACGCCACTTATATACCACTTACTTTTTCAGCATTTCGCTTAGAGGTGTAGAGATATCTTCGTAGTTCTTCACAATGCTTCTGTACCTAACACATTAGCCCAAAAGTTGTCGTAGTTGTCTTCGTATTCGTGGTACAGGATGATTAGTGACAGCCTTATTTGTTTCTTCCTCTCAGTCGATGCCGCCTTCACTCAAAATGTGTCCCAAGTATTTTACTTTGTTCCTACTAATGATAAATTTGCAACCCATGTTGTCCGAACCATTCTGGTACAAGGTCCAGGTATTGTAAATGTTCCTGGACTGATCGACTGTATATAAACATGTCGTCCAGGTAAACTTGGCAGAGATCCTCGATGCATCTAGATAATACTTCGTTCATTAAACTTTGGAACGTAGCTGGAGCATTCTTGAAACCAAACGGCATGACGCGGAATTGATAAAGACCTCTTAGGGTGGTAAATGATGTGTACGGTTTCGATTGTGGATCCTTTTCAATTTGCCAATAACGAGTCTGAAGGTCCAATGTAGAAACTATTTTGACACCATTTACTTTTCTCAACTCTGGCAGATCCGTAATCGGAAATGCATTGCTCTTGGTAAGATTGTTCAATTTTCTATGGTCGACGCACAATTGAATGGTTCCATTCTTCTTGTTTGGTAATACAGGGCGATGTGGACGGTTATAAATAATGTCTTCAGTAACCCGTTGCTTGTTATTGTTGTACGGATGGAGTCGTAATTTAATAAGGGGGGGGGGGGAATTCTTCGTTATTTAAATTTTGTGTATGGCTGTTTTTGTCCTTCCAACTTTGTTGTTCTTGGTTCTCGAGGAGTTCTGTTTGTAACTCGCCCAATACTTCGTTAAATACTGCCATTTCTCTGCGTGCTATATCATGTTTTCTCCAAGCAATGCGGACTCTCTAATCACACCTCAAGTAAATTAAACCACTACGGTAATCAATACTCACACCATTTTTCGATAAAAATTCGTGACAAATGGTCAGGTACAACCAGATACAACCATTTCTTAAATATTGAACTTCATTCTGGATATCATCATATCCATACACATTTTTCCAAGAATCTTGAAGTATTGTTGCATGTGGCTCCACTCCTTTTACTATCTCTGGCGGGGTTCCATTTACCAATACCTCGTGTCAATTCTTCAGATATAAAATTGTGTGAGTTCTTCATCTTCATTGACGATAGAAAAACAAGCAATTGATGGTGTTTACGCCGATCAATATCTGCCTTTTAGTGGAGGAATGTCTATTTCAGAAACAATTTCCTCCATCATTGATCCTGGCTGTTTGGTCAGTGTTCGGACCGTAGTGCGTAAATCGTCCTACGATTTCCTCACCAAAGAGCGTATGTTTTCCTGTAATACTGGCACCACGACTTCAATATTTATGTCAGCGTGCACTTTCTTGAACAGCTACACTTTTGTGTTTACGAATACTTTTGTTTTCAATGCCGCTGGTTGGGAAAAGGTTATCAATTTCAGTTGAAGAAGCTTTCCAGCTGCCACTACCAATCGTTGAAGGTGTTATGCAATCCACGATTCATTAATGCCCGAATTAATGAATTAATGAATTTGAATTATTTTACAATTTGATGATATTGAAAGGAGTTACCATAAACATTATACAAAAGTTAAGATACAAAAACATAAGAACATTAGATAACATAAGAAAGAATAAAGTTTCCTAATTAAGACCTATTTCCAAAAGAGAAGTATTTGTATTTATTCTGAGGGAATTTGCTTAGTTAACTCTTATGCCGGCAGTACACACTCGACGAGGGCACCGGTCAAGGGAATCACTCGTAAGACGAGGAGCCGCGAGTTGAGCTGTGTACACTCTCGCCGAGTGTTCAGCCGGCAGAACAGTTCTCGTCAGTATTGACAACGTGGCTTGGCCATAAACTTCGTTGGTACACCTGAAAAGTTACATTTTGAAATTAAAAGTTACGGAGTCGTAATTTTTTTATTGAACTATAAAAAATAATTATTATTACAATGTTTAATGACACTATAAGAATAAAAAAAGTATTAATAAATTTAAACAGTTTTTATTAATTTTCGTGTTATATATTATTATGATTAATGGGTAGAACTATAGCGGTTGACATATTTAAAAATGGCGGTTGAAAGTTGAATCAAACGTAGTCGAAGTTGTACTGTGGGTGTTCGCATTCGCCAATCAACCTCTTTGACTCGTGTCAAAAAAACAAGGTTAGGCGAGTCGACACGACTTGGTGAGTACACTCTCGTACTCGTTATGTCTCGCTTTGCTGCGCCAAGTGTGTACTGCCGGCATTATATCCTGTGTAACAAAATTTTTCGGTTTGGCACACTGCCATTTTGGTGACTTGTTTTAGAATAATCTTTGATACAGTATATTAATAACATCTTAATTTTTTCGAGAAAATTAAATACTTTTTCGAAAAAGTATTTACAATAGTGGAACGTTTTTTGTGTCATATTGT